>OX235276.1:17835788-18308204 GCA_944472155.2 Trichobilharzia szidati | reverse complement strand
CATTGTGGGTGAAATTTATATTGATAAGGTCTCACAGTGTTCGTTAATAAGTGATATTTACTGATGACCATGTTTCGAACACAATTCATTACTGCGGCTCAAAATCATATGAAGACACAACTCACACAACTTTCCAACTTTCTTTGTATGGTGTTTTCACTACTTTTCGTCGCTTGACTAGATTAGTGGCTGTATTTTCCATATTTCCGGTAGGAGTGATGAGTCATCTGTATTGCACATGTTAGGTGTAGACTCGATGAACGAGGATTCAGTAATCAACCTCCCTATCTCCACTTACTAATATTACTTTTAAGAACTTTAACTGTTTCCTACCCTATTGTATGATTTTGTGCTAATGCATGTAGTCCAATTGCTGATTTGTTTCTAAATTACTCATCTGTCTTCGCGGGGTCAATTATTCTACCCTTAGCTAAATTCCTATATTCTGACAATCTGACTACCCCTGATCGACTTTTTTCACCTATGTAGTTGACTCAACTCACATTCATTGCCAGGTATTCTGTAAATTACCTTAATTTGTCTGATTGGGTAAACCTACAGGGTGTTGCAACCTACCAACAGAGCTTGTCCTATCTGAACGTATTTGTAGGTGTCAATGCCACTCTAATTTCTGCTTTATTCAGAATCCTCGGTAGGGTTTCAGAATTCCTCTTTTTGTATGGTATAACTAAAGATGGCTTTAATTATTTCAAATACATAGGTCAAACCAGTAGGTCAGGAGTAGTCACTTTGCTAGAACACAAGATCTCGGCTAGGCCTAGAATGAATGGACCCGCGAAGATGAGTAATTTTGGATAAAGCTCAACAGCAGTTGAACTGCATGCATCAAGACACAACCACACAATAGGGTGGGAGAGGGTTTTAATAGTAAGTAGAAATATAGTTAGTTGGAGAGCGAGAGAGACTCATTACTGAATCTCGCCTGCATCATCGAGTTTTTCCCCAACACATGCACTAGGAATGAGTCAACGCAAATACCAGAGATATGTATGGAAGATATTATTACCACCAATCAGTCAAATCAGAGGAGGATAATAAATAATCTTAAAGTTCTTTTCCAATTCACATGCCTTATAACATTTGAACAAGTTACTTATTTTGGCTATTAAAACACTCGTCTTATTTCCCATCTGATTGTGTGTTACTGATATTGACTTTTTGTATTCAAATGTCTAATGAATTTCAATCATGTATATACGTGAAGCAAGAAAGTTGTGTGAGTGAGTGACTTGATATGATAATAATAATTTGTGCTTGAAAGGTGGTCATCAGTAAATATTATGATATAACACTGTGTCACTTTATCAAAATAAAATCTTATCTATAATGAACTATTAAACAGCTATGAATTCAGATTTGAACAAATGTTTCTGTCGATGTTTCACCCTGATTCCTCATTTAACTGCATATCAAGCATTCAGACAAAAACTTTAGACGAATTAACCCCAGGGGAATAACTTCTCATTGTTACAAGAGTCTCCATATTAGACCAACAATTAAGTACGTCGTTTTAGAGCTAGTTTATCAGATATCATGTTTATACTAGACTTCAGAGATTGATGTGTAACCATAAGTATTCATGTCTTCTAGAATTGATAAATCCTCTTTTTGTGTATTACTTCATGGATTGTATAAAACATCTGCTTCACCAGTTTCTGTCTAGTGATATGTTCAACTCCACAGACTAAATCCAATCATCCCCACCATCATCACCATCGTTTGAATTTGAAAATGACTATTTATCCATCTTGTTTTCAATATTCTTAGTTTTATTGTTAAAAAAACACTGAAAGGTTCAATATTTTTCCAGATGATTTGATGGTTTTGCAATATGATGTGTGTATCCTGTGTGTTATTTATTTTTCACGATTTTTTACACATGTTTTACAAATAATAAATTTTCACTTGTTGAGATTTAAGGTTGATTGTGAAATAGTATTCTCGTGACAAGTGTTATTTAACTTGTGGATTAGACAAATGTGTATGTGAATTGCATTATGGATGAAATTTATTTTGCTAAAGTGTCACAGTGTTCGTTATACAGCGATATATACTGATGACGACGTTTCGAGCACAATTTATTGCCGCTCAAAATCATATCAAGGCACTATTCACACAACTTTCCAACTTGTTTTTTCATCGCTTGACTTGATTGGTAGCAGTATTTTCCATATTTCCGGTATGAATTATGAGTCATTCCTATTGCACATATTGGATGTAGACCCGATGAAGAAGGATTCAGTAATCAACCTCTTTATCTTCAACTACCTAAATTACCTTTAAGAACTTTAACTGTTTTCTACCCTATTGTATTATTTTGTGTTAATGCATGCAGTGCAGCTGCTGTTGAGCTTTTTTCTAAATTACCCATGTGCCTTCGCCGGGTCAATCATTCTAGCCCTAGCTAAATTCTTATTTTCCAATAATCTGACTAACCTCTATCTACTAGTCCGACCTTTGTAGTTGACCTAACTCACAGTCATTGGAAGGTATTTTGTAAATTATATTAGTTTGTTTAATTGGGTCAGATTGAAGGGTTTTTTAACCTACAGGGCTTGTCCAGCCAGAGTGAATTTGTAGGTTTAAATGACACCCAGATCACAGCTGTATTAGGAATCCTAGGTAGGGTTTCCGATGTCCTCTCCTTGTATGGTATGACTAAAGATGCCTTTTATTCTTTTAAATACACAGGTCAAACCAGTAGGTTATGAGTAGTCAGATTGTCGGAACATAAGAATTCAGCTGGGCTAGAATGATTCACCATACGACTATGAATAATTTTGATAAAAGCTCAGCACTGCATTGCACTGTATGCATTCAGACACAACCACACAATAGGGTATGAGAGGGTTATAATTGTAAGAAGTAATCTATGTAGGTGGAGAGCGAGAGTGATTGATCACGTAATCCTGGTTCGTCGAATAATCTAGACCCAACCTACGCAATCAGAATGGCTCACCGTCAATATCAGTGATATGGAAAATATTACTACGAATGAAACCAAGAGATGAGAAATAGTGGAACCACCATATAAACAAAGTAGGAAAGTTGTGTGAGTAACTTGATATGATTACCAGAGGCAATGAATTGTACTCGAAACGTGGGCATCAGTGAATATAGCTTTATAACACTCTGTGAGACTTTATAAAAATAAATTTTTTATCACAATGGAATTGTACACTACCACGGTGCACAAGTTCTACGCTTATATCAAGCATTTATGAAGTTGGTTTATAATGTAACTGCAAATTCTTCCTCTCTGGTATTGTCACTCGCAGTAATCTCCTCAGTGAAACTGGAATTAGAATCCACAAAAAGCAGATTTTAACTCGGATGTATTCGACTAGAATTGGATATCTCCTTATTCACTATCTTTTAAATGTAATCACACTCACGTATGACCACTAGTTTTCTATAAGCATAGCCTTCTTTTTGTGAAGTATGTATCTACACTTTCGTATGTCGAAAGGATTTCAGACTGAATCAACTGTCTGATGAGTGCTGACTATCACGAAACCTAGGTCAGTCAAGGCTTCCTGTGGCCTATTGCCTCCAACTATCTAATATCATCAAATCAATGTGCACCGTGATAGGGAGCTACCTAGAATGGTGGCCACATTACAAAAACAAACCTGACTGATAGAATTCAGTCTGCCCCAAAGAAAGGAGGACTAGACACATTGCAATAGTTACTAGTGTCCAATCAAAATGTCTAATAGGTATTTTTTAGTGGTTCACTGTGC
This sequence comes from Trichobilharzia szidati, assembly GCA_944472155.2. Lineage (NCBI taxonomy): Eukaryota > Metazoa > Platyhelminthes > Trematoda > Strigeidida > Schistosomatidae > Trichobilharzia > Trichobilharzia szidati. The sequence continues at coordinate 18,304,440 of OX235276.1, read as the reverse complement.
TAAAGTATAGCAAATGTTTATCACATCCAATCAGTTTTTTCAATATACCAAACATTCTTATACTGTAAATATTATGAACTTCCTCAATATCGTATGTGAATTACTCTTGGAATAAGCCATTTATTCATAGCCGAACAACTGGTCATCTGAGATCTGAAACTGGACTTCTGCGTTTAAAAGCACCATAGACATTCCCTGGCCTTACCGTGACCAGAGTAGCGTTCTTGCCACTTGCTACTATCTTCTACTTATTTTTCTTTTATTCTTTTATATTCTCAGTGGAACATTTATTTATTCTTTTTCATTACGGCTTGATTCCACACCGTATTTTTGGCACAAGTATGGAATTCCCAGCATGCGATATCGATAGTCCAAATTTTGCAGGCCGACCACTGATATCAGGTGTGCGTCGGCAGTAAATCGAACCCCAGACCGTGTGTATGGTTGGTGAGAGTCCTAACTGCTGTGCCACCAACGCACGGGGAAGCTTCAAGCTTGAGCTTTGGAGTCCCAGTAGAAGCGGTCTCATTTCGGTTGGATGGAGTCGTTAGCCTTATACTCCGCCTTTTCTCTTTAGCATCGGTCTTCCTACCGGCTAAGCGAGGTTTAGGAGTGTGTCGGCCTACGATTGAACCCTGGACTACTTGCTTAGTTGACCAGTATCCTACTGCTGAACCACTTATGCCATTTCTGCTACTATTAGTGGCTTTATTCGAAACAGTCCTTCTAATACACTGTAAAATTTTCAACAATCGCGCATCTTATTTTCTCTTTATATTATATAGTACAAGGGTAAATAGCGAACAGGGCATCTACTTTGATAGTATTCTTCAAGAACAATATGAATATGAAACCAACACTTGAATATCAATGAGATGTCCACTAGCGACTTGCCCTATTCAGGTAGGTAGTTACCTGGGGTTCTAGTGAGAAGTCATGACCAGTAGCGTGCAGCAGGTTGGGTGTGAGGACAAATACTCGCCGAAGACATTGGCTAGGAGTCGCGCTATGTCGTGAATTGGCAGAAGTTAGAATTCATGGACCATTGGATTGGGTCCCACTGACTTATTGGTATACAAGCTCGCCTTGTAACCAGAATGTCCTGGGTTCAAACCCTAGTTGGCGGATACTGCTGAAGAGTCCCAAACTAGGATGAAACAGCAGCTGTCCAGTACTCCCAGGTTTTCCAATGGTTCTCTAACTAATGTCAGCTCATGATGAAAATCCTGTAACAAATACGAATATTAACTTAAAATTTAAGTGGAAATATGTGAACAACGTTCAGTGAAGAATTACTCTTGTCGGCGATATCATTCTCAAGCTCTACAGTCGCATTTATATAGTAAATTTCTGTTAGTAAAAAAAAGGAATATTTCCAAAGATGCGTTATTGATATTGCAAATTTTAGATTAAAATTACGTAATGTAGAAAGTGTGAGTCGGGTAGAAACTGAAGTCAGATTAAAATAAGTAAACTGAGTGACGTACGTTGCATAATTTATGCATATTGAAGTAATGGTTTGTAGGGATTTGATTGATTGGTTACAGGATTTCATCATGAACTGACACATCGGTTAGAGAACTATTGGAAAACTTGGGAGTACTTCGCAGCTGTCCTGTCCTAGTACAGTTCGAACCCAGGACCTTTTGTTTACGAGGCGAGCTAGCTCGTAGAGCATTACGCCACTGGGAAACGCCAATCCAATGACCCATGAATTCTAACTTCTGCCAATTCACACACGACATAGCGCGACCAGTAGGGAATGTCTTCGGCGAGTATTTGTCGTCACACCCGACCTACTGTACCTCACTGATCAGGAACTCATCGGCGAGTGCGTACTGATGAAGAATCACAAACTAGGACGAAACAGCTGTCTTGTACTCCCTGGTGGTTTTCCAATGGTTCTCTAATCGATGTCAGCTCATGATGAAATCCTGTAACCAACAATTTATGGAGCTGAGTAGAATTCATTTAATTTGATAGAGAGGGAGAGAGAGAGAGCCAAGGTAATAAGAATGTTAATTAGGCACAGAGATTCATTGTGTGGGTGAGAGAAGAAAAAACTACAATTAAGAAACAAAATCAAACATTACATATTTGGCCTGAAGACAGATCAGATCGATAGTAGATTTACTGACTGATTAAACTTCTTTTGTATGCAGAGTTTAGACTCCCTTATTATTCCGCAGATAACCACTTCAAAGTTGGTTTGTGGGTTAGCTTGGTGTCCAGATTCGATCGATCAGGTTTCCTAGGATAGAGTTGCTGTGATTAGGGGAAATTTCTTCTCCATTGTAAAACCATAACTGTAGGTAAGTAAGCGTTCAGTGATATGTTTGGATAGAAAACTGTGGGTGCGGGCAAAACACCTAGCTGCACATGTAGAACAGGTGAATCGATGGATTCATACTGATAATAATGAAAAGAGCCGTACTTCGCCGTAAGTTATTAGTATCATGCCCTACACTTTTCGGAACACATAAAAAGTTTGCCAAATAACGTTACTTCCAGTCCTATCTGACGAAATGAAAGGCGACAGTTTTGTATAGACAGGATGCTCGGAGTTCGACAAGATGAAATACGCTAATTTCTTGCGTGAGTTTAAGTATATATCTAGGCAGTATCAAAAATTTGGCCTACTGGTACCCATTCACTCCCACTCACAGCTTCTGGTGTCTTTCAGAGTGTACCGAAATCTTTCTTAAGTAGCATCTGCACAATTCGGGTTTTACGTAGACAGTTTACCGTATTTCCATCTTCTTTGTTCATTTTATGCATTTAGACAGGTCAGTCATCTCGCACACTTGTGTTCGTTTGTTTTTAATTTCCACTTAGTCAACCCCTCCTAGATTACACCTCACATGACGTCATACATTTTCTAGAACATAACTGCCAGTATATTTGATTGGTTTTGTGAATATTTTTGTTAAATATAAATACGATTGCACAGCACATGGAAATGATTCGTCAATGAGAAAACTGTCTTCACTGTTAAGTCTCCTTATGTTTATGACAGTGATGTAATGACTATTTGGAGCTGAATTCACCAGTGGTAGGCTAAGCCAGTTATAAACATTCTTATTGAGAACTGAACGAACTAAGTGACAATATCATAGGAAATGTTTATAAATCATACAGGAAATCAGTAATTATCGTGAGGAAGAGTCTAGTTTGCTAAGTAATATACTTCAGGTTACGCTAAGGGTTGATATCAGTTAGAGAACAATTGAAAATCAGCATTGGAGTCCTGGAAAGTTGTTTTGTCCTAATTTAGGACTCATTGACAGGAAGCACCCACTGGTCTAACCTGAAACAAATAGAATCCCTACACAACAAGTGTTGATAAGTAATATGTATAGACTCTAGAAGATCTGGATTTCGCAGATGATATCTGTCCTACGTCACACAGACTCGAAGATATGCAGGCGAAAATCAACCAACTGCCTGCAGAAGCAGGCAGCGGTGACACGACCGCATGTGAACATAGAAAAGACGGAGTTGACGAAGATAACCGCAACAACAACAACAACCAGCACCAATCGCCATCAACGGGAGAGATTTGGAAGAGGTTCCCTGCTTCACTTATTTGTTCAGGCGGGCGGAACGGATGAAGATATGGAAGACAGCCAGTCAGAATCGGAAAGTCGAGATACGCCTTCATCAATCTGAAACCGGTTTAAAATCTTCCGCACGCAGCATAATGTACAAGATTCACATTTTCAACATTACCGTCAAGTATGTCCTTCTATATGGGTTAGAAACTTGCACTGTGTGTCACGAAAACGATTTCCAACAGCCATTTGCAGACTTTTATCAACAGCTGCCTTCGCTGGCTTCATACCGAAGATCAAAAAGTAGGGCAGAAGGAATTAGTATCAAGAAACTCTGCAGTTGAACAAACCAGCCAAGAGCCGATCGCTCAAAAAATATGTTGGAGAAAATGGAGATGGATCGGGCATACACTGAGGAGGCAATGCCTCTCGCGGAATACAAACAGGAAGCGACTAGCGGGTCGTCAAGGCGAGGGTGATATAGCGGAAATCGTATGTTGGGGAAGAAGAGGTAAGAGGTTATTAGCAATCGTCAACCCAGCTGAAGAGGATGGTAGAAAATAGAAGAGAGTGGAGATGTGTTTTTGAAGCCCTATGCTCCACTCGGAACATAAGGGAACAATAATAAGTACTAAAAGCCATCAGTAGGGCGTGTAAAGCGTTACTAAGCTAAACCAACTCGTTATTACAATTGTAGAAAGTGAACACACGGACTCCTGTAAAGAATTAGCAAATATTATCATGTCAGACTCTAAGTACCCTCTGCATGAACAACTATCATTTTTTTACCGCATCTCATCAGGCAGGTAGAACTACAAGCAATTATAGAAGACAATGTATGCTCAGACGACTGAGTATAAAAACTCTACAATACCTTATTTGGCAGGCACATATTTTAGATAATGAGAAAAGTGTAAGATAGGATATTATCAACTAACAGAGGAACTCTAAGTAAATGGCCTCATTTTTCGTTTTTCATTGATTTCCCACAAACTGGAAGACTTGCAAGCGAAAAGCATCAAGTTAGCAGAAGAAGCATCAAAGATAAGACTTCAGGTGAATATAGATAAAACAGAGGTGATGAAAATTCCCGGGCAACACCACCAACAGCAACAACAACAACTGACAACAATCAGCATAAATTGGAGGAACCTGAAAGAAACAACCTCCTTCACTTGCCTACCTGGGAAGCATCGTTTCAACTACAGGCGGAACTGACGAGGATATCAAAGCAAGAATCGGAAAAGCAGGACAAGCTTTCACTACTCTCAAGTCTGTGTGGAGGTCGAAAACACTCAGCATCAAAAATAAGATCCGGATTTTCAACTCCAATGTGAAGTCAGTGCTACTATACGGATCAGAGACCTGGCGCGTCATAAAGAGCATCCCAAACAAACTACAGACCTTCATTAACAGTTGTCTTCGCTCAATACTCAAGATCAGATGGCAGGCCAGAAAAGATCAGCAACACAGATCTCTGGCAATGAGCGAACCAACCCAGCAGGAACCGATTGTGAAACAAATATGCAGGAAGAAATGGAGATGGATTGGCCATACTCTGAGTAAACCATCAAGTGACATCACTAGACAAGCCATTGCTCGAGTGGAACCCGAAAGGGAAGCGGCGAGTTGGTCGTCAGTGAGAGGGTGACTTGGAGGAGGTCATGTGAAGAGGAGATGAAAACGTGTGGGCAGAAATGGAGCCAGGTGAAGACTGTAACAGAGAACCGAACGCAATGGAGACGCACGGCTGAAGCTCTATGTTCCTGTAGGAATTAAAGGATACAATAATCATAATAATAATTGTTACAAAGTCCTTTATATTTTCACTTGATTTAATTTTATATTCACTAACTTATCGAACAATATTATCAGTGTAAATGCCCTGTTTTAATTACTAACCCTCTAATGATAAAGGAAGATGCAATAATGTATTATTATTGTTCATTATTATTATTCCCTTGGTTTGCCAGGGGAACATACGACTTCAACCACACATCTCCACTTTCTTATATTTTCTGCCGTCATCTTCATCTGGGTCCATGATTGACCAAAATCGCTCATCTCCTCCTCCACAACACACGATCTCTCCAATGTCACCTTTGCACTCACGACTAACTCGTCGCTTCCCATTGAAATTTCACTCGAGCGATGGCCTGCATTGAGCGCGATGTCAGTCGATGGTTTCCTCAATGTTTGCCCCAATCAATCTCCATTTTCCCCTACATATTTGTTGAGTGATGGGCAGTTTGTTGGTTTGTTCATCTCCAGATTTTCTTGTTACTAGTTCTTTCTGGCAATTCGATATTCAGTGTGGAACTAGCGAATGAGGCGGCTGTTGATAAACGTCTACACTATTATTATTATTGTTCCCTTGGGTTCCTAGTGGAACATAGGGCTTCAACTACACGTCTCCACTTGCTCCTGTCTTGTGCTGTACTTTTCACTTGCGTCCATGTTATTCCATACTGTTTCATCTCCTCCTCACACGATCTCCTCCATGTCACCCTAGGACGTCCCACTCACCGCTTCCCTTTCGGGTTCCACTCGAGCGTTGGCCTGACGCGCGATGTCACCCAGCGGCCTCCTCAGCTCACCGAGTGTCCAATCCATCTCCACTTTCTCCTGCATATTTGTTGAGTGGCGATTGGTTCTTGTTTTGTTTGTTCCCATAGTTTCTTGTTGGTGATTCTTTCCGGCGGCCATCTGATCTTGAGTATAGAACGAAGACAGCTGTTGATAAAGGTCTGCAACAGGCTGTTGGAAATATTCTTTGTGACCCGCCGCCAAGTTTCTGATCCGTATAGAAGAACTGACTGACTTGACGTTTGTATTGAAAATCCGAATTTTGTTGTTGATGTTGAGTGACGAAGATTTCCAGATTGGTTTCAGGTTGATGAATGTGTTTCTCGCCTTCCCGATTCTCGATTTGACATCCTCGTCCGTTCCTCGTGTAGTTGAGACAATGCTCCCTAGATAAGTGAAGGAAGTAACCTCTTTCAAATCCCTCCCGCTGATGGTGATTGGCACTGGATGTTGCTGCTGTTGTTTCTTGGTTATTTTCATGACCTCCGTCTTGTCTATGTTCACCTGGAGTCCTGTCTTTGCTGCTTTTTCGACCAGTTTGTCGGTTTTTGCTTGTAAGTCTTCGATTTTGTGTGACATCAAACATAAATCATCCGCAAAATCCAGGTCTTCTAGGTTCTTCACGTCGGTCCAGTATATCCCTGTCTTCTCGTTTCCCACTGTCTGACGCATAATCCAGTCCACCACAATTAGGAATATCATTGGTGATAATAAGCACCCTTGTCTGACTCCTGTGTTTACTCCAAACGCTTCGCTGAGTTTTTCGTTGTGGATTACTTGACATGTGCCGTTGTCGTACAGTTGTTGAATAAGGTTGATGAATATTTGGGGTACGCCGTAGTACTCGAGTAGTTTCCAAATTACTTTGCGGTCAACGCTGTCACCTAGATTACTAGGTCACTAGTATTCGAGCCGGTCCCAAGCCCGGATAAAGAGGGAGGGTTGGGGCGTGGTGCTAGCAACTTTACCCCCAAAACTTAACCAAATTGCTACTAAAACTTCAACGCACAAATATATTCAAAATTCTAAAATTACAAATAGTGACCTTATTTTTCGCTGGAATCGGGGAAGTGAAACGTCTACACTAGCCTGTTGGAAATCCTTCTCATGAAACGGATAGCAAGTTTCCGACTCATATAGAAAAACTGACTGGCTCTAAATGTTTGTTGAAAGTCCAAATCTTATTCTTCATGCTGTGGCGGAGTTCAGAAGATTTCCAAACCGATTTCAGATTGATGAAGGCGTCTCCTGCCGTTACGATTCTGGTTTTGACGTTCTCATGCGTACCGCCTATAATTGATACGATGTTCTCTATATATAAGTGAAGGAAGTAAACTCTGTGAAATCTCTCCTGTTTATGGTGATTGGTGTTGATTCCTGCTGCCGTTGACTGGTTGGCTGATTATCTTCATCGACTCCGTCTTCTCTGTGTTCGCCTGAAGTCTTGTCTTCTCTGCACTGCTGCTTTCACCAATCTGTTGGTTTTCGACTGCCTGTAAATCCCCTAGTTTGTGCATGACATTGAACATAAATCATTCACACGCGAAATCCAGATAAAATATAGTCTTCTTATCGGTCAATACAGTGTATTCCGGTCTTCTCACTTACACCCAATGTACAGCCTGACGCATAATCAAGTCCACTGCAATTAAGAATATCATCGTGGGTATTGATAGGCAACCAGCCAGGCTTGTCTTACTCTTGTATAAAATGCTATAAATTCCATATCTATACCAAAAGTACTGTTTGATGTTTGGCTGTACATCACAATGACACAACAAATACAATTATTTCACAATGATTGTAGTAATTTCTGAAGAAATACGCTCGAAAAAAAGAAACTGTTATCACGCATTTCCTGTCCCAATTGTCATTTTTATTCTTTAATTTTTAGTGACTCTTTTTACAACTACTTCTTCGTGCAACATCACTCACTCATCAAAATTAGAAAGCCATCAAACACATAATATCCTGTCTTTTCTAGATAAATAACACCAATCACACATTTCATGGTAACTTTGTATCAAAATAATGCTGTCTGGAATAAAGCTATTATTATTCAATTAAATTATCGATATTTACTTCTAAAGAAAATCTTTAAAAATACTTCTACCAATACTACTTATAAATTCTGAAAGGATCAATTTGATTTTAAGTGAAAAATTGAAATGAAAATGAGTGGTTTTATGTCCATGGTTTGCATGAGAAATATCACTGGTCCACTTCAGGTGAAAGTCTTTTACTGGGTTACCAAAAGTCACATAAGGCAAAACTCACGCAGTGGAATAGCAGCAGTCATAATGTTGGCTGTATGAACTTAACTTGTAACGACAGAAGACAAGGAGCTTTGCTCTTTTGTCTTGCTGTCTGGAATCTCGGTGCTTGCGGATGTTCACTTGTTTCTCTGTATTTACCATTGCGATTATGTCTGCGTAACCCCATCTCAACGTGACCATATATGGTCCTTCCCACTTTGGAAACTGTTTGACTGACCCTGTCGCACATTCGTAGGTATTTCGCCTCACACTTCCATATGCTGCTTTCTCCTGACCTCCCAGAAGCGTCCCAAGTAGCAGCCTCATCGCTGACAGATCTTGAACGCCACTCAACTGCGAAGAAGCCTCAAAGTCCTGTGCGAAGATCCATATGTCTCTATCAAAAACTGCAGGGCATAGGCTTTCCATTTGTAGGCAGCGACACCAAATGTAACAACAGAAGACAAGGGCCAGGCAACAGAACGTTTATTACGGAAAATCAACACATATTTATAGATTTTGATGTACATTATTGTAGGTTAATGTTAGTAGAAAATACAGTCTGTTGATTGGTTGTTTCTCACACAAAGTTAACCTTGCATCTCTTGTGGCTGTGTCAGTTCATCTATATGTTAACTGTATCCGCCTGTCCATCTTGACCTTGTTTTCACATGACTAACATTGACCTCAATTACTGTCAACCAATTTGCCTAGCAACCATCCCTCACCACAAACTCATGCGGATATTGTAACATGTGTAATCTACAGAATAAAGCATTTTTATAGTAATCAACATTTTTGCAGACGGTTACCGAGAACCATTCATATGTGTTTTGAATAGATTGTTATCTTTATCTTTGCTTAGGTAGTAGAATGCTCGCCGTCCACATAATTTGTTCGGCTTTGGCTCTCAGCTTACGCATTCTCCTATATTTCACACTTGACCAGTAGTAAGCCTAGTAAAGTAGGAAGTTTGGGCACGAGAATACGAACCCAATCCTGTAAGAATTCAACCACCCTTTTTTCTCATCTAGTAAACCAGTCGAAGCGTAGAAATGCATCAGGTTGGGAATTCAACTCGACCTTCGGATGCCTGACTCGTTGTTTACCATTCAGGTTACACCCCAGGACTTAACATGAAATGTCTTCCAGCAGTCTCCTTGACGTGTGACCAATCCAAAACTACATTATTGTTACCAATTCTTTATTGACAGCCTGCCATTTGATCTTCAGTATGGAGCCGGCGAAGGCAGCTATTGGTATAGGTCTGCAGTGGCCTGTTGGGAAAGCTTCTTCTGACATGTTCGCCAACTTTCTGATCAGTATAAAAAAGGAGTGACTGGTTTAGCATTGATGCTGAAATTCTTATCTTTGTTATGTATGCTGATTGGAGAAGATTTCCAGTGGTTAAGGTCTGTCTTAACTTTTCTATTCTGGCTTTGACATATCCATCCGTTCCGCCCGCCCGTGGTTGAAACAATGCTTCCTGACCAGATAAGTGAAGGAAGTAAACTATGTTAAATCTCTCCCGTTGAAGGAGAAAGGTGCTGGTTGTTTTTGTTGTTGACTGGTTGGATGGTCGGTCATCTTCATCACTTCTGTCTTCTCTATGTTCACCTAGAGTCCAGACTTCCCTGCCTTGCTTGTTATGCCTATTTGTTGATTTTCGCCTATGTGACATTAAACATGAATCAGCATCTGCGAGTTTCACATCTTCCTAGAGTCTTCTCACCGGTCCAGTGTATTCCGATCTTCCCACCCCTATCGCACAGTCTTCCACATGAACCAGTCAACCATCATCGTGAGTGATAACAGGTAGCCAGCCAACCCTTTTCTTACTCCTGGATCTACTTCAAAGGCACTGCTGATTTTCACCGTTATGGATCATCTGATACTAGTCATTGTCATAAGACTATCGAATTGGGTTGATAAAGATTTTGACACTAAACGCTATAGTGTTGAAATTGTTTCCAAATCACTCCATGATCAGCGAAGTTGAAGGATTTTTCAAATTTGATGAAGTTGAGATGAAGATTTAACTACCACGCTGTACTCTGTTCGATGATAATGTGTAGAGTTACAGTTTGATCCAAACATGATTTACTTTTCCTGAATCCAGCTTGTTCTGTCAAGCTGGCAGCATTCTGTATCAAATGCATCCAATATTCTCTCCAAGATGACATGACTTAATTCTTTTCCTTGGTATGGGCAAGAAGATAATTCCACGCCAGTTCTTGCAAAGTCCTAAATCTCCTTCCTTCAGTTACTTTTTTGAAGAAGTATAATCAAGCTGAGAAGCATAGCATTTCTTATTTGTAAGCTTGACATGTTCTTCACACCTGATATCTGTCGCTTTTATAATGCGTTTTCGGTAAGGAGTATCGATTTTATTTTGTCTAATTTACTCATAAACAGTTACTGAATGCTTTACTAGTGAATATAGTATCTCATTGATAAATGTGCGAACATGTCTACATGCATCACCATTTAGTTTAACATTCTATTTTGTCAAAATAAATAAATTAGAATTTAATTGGTTGATGGTGACTAACAGTGAAATCCAGGATAAAGCGCATTTCGTCCTATTCGGGACTTGTCATTTGGATGTACTTGCATTTCCCAGAGAGTGATGAAGTTCTCACCCAAGGCCCATAGTTTCACACGCCAAAGCCCTATTCACTCATGGGCTGAGTGGTCTAGTGGATAACGCTTTTGGCGTTCGAAACGATGGGCACTGGGTTCGAGCCTCGGTGGGAACATCATCACTCACTGGGAAAATGCAGGTACATCCAGATGACGAGTCCCAAATAGCACGAAATGTGCCTTATCCTGGATTCCACTACTAGTCACCATCCATCAATTAAATATAAATTAAATGCCCAGATATCGTCGAAGCATCTGCACAAGAAGCCGACATGTCAACCTGTAACCGAGCACTTCGGTCAAATCAATCGACGGGAAAATCTTAAATTAAATTAAAATAATAAATAATTTTTTTAATTTTTAATTTCGGGTGAACTCTTCAAGCTTGTTATTATAATTTAACAATACCTTAATTAGTTGAATTTTCCACTTCGATGAAGCGTATCAGAGGGTGGTTATTGTGAATTGATTCATATGAAAAAGAGAGAAAAATACAATGTTACCATGAAATGTGGTGTGGCTGGGTTATTTTTCTCAAAAAGACAGGATATTGTGTGTTTGATGGCTTTCTAATTGTGATGAGTGATGTTGCACAAAGAAGTAATTGTGAAAAGAGCCACTAAAATTTTAAAAATAAAAATGACAACTGGGACAGGAAATGCGTGATTAAAATTTCTTTTATTCAAGTGTATTTCTTCAGAAATTACTACAGTTTTTGTGAATTAATTATGTGTGTTGTGACATTGTGATGCACAGTCAAACATCAATAAGCGTTAATAATATCAATAGCTTTATTCCAAACAGTACTTTTGGTAGAAAGATGGAATTTTTGCAAGTAGTACGTGAGTAAGACAAGTCTGGCTGGCTGCCTATTACTAGCGACGATGACATTCTTAATTGCAGTGGACTGGATTATGCGTCAGACTGTGGGCAGCGAGGAAACAGGAATACGCTAGACCACTGATAAGAATACTCTAGAGGATTTCGCAGATGATATACTCCTAATGTCACACGAACTCGAAAACGTACAGGCGAAAACCGACAGACTGACTGAAGAAGCAGTGCAGCGAAGACAGGACTCCAAGTCAACATAGGGAAGACGGAGTTGATGAAGATAATCAACCAACATGAATCACCATTAACGGGAGGGATTTGAAAGAGCTTACTTCCTGCCTTCACTTATCTTGCCAGGCAACCAGCATCGTTTCAGCTACGGGTGGGTTGAATGGATGAAGATGTCAAAGTCATTACGATTGCAAAAACAGGATTCACCTTCATCACTCTGAAATTGATTTGGGAATCTGCTGCTTCACTCAGGCAGCATAAGTGACAAGATTTGGATTCACTTCGACAGAGATGTGAAGTTAGTCAGTTTCTTGGTGTTTTAAGAAAAGAATTTTCAACAAGTTACAGACGTTTATCAACAGATGTCTTGGCTGGTTCCATACTGAAGATCAAATGGTCGACGGGGAGGAAATGGTAACAAGAAACTCAGGCGATGAAAAAATCAACCAAAGGCCGACTGCTCACCAAATATGTAGGAGCAAATTGAGATAGACTGGACAAAGGCCACTGAGAAGACTATCGAATGGCGTCACGCTCAATGCAGGCCATCACTCGAGTGGCATCTGAACGGGAAGTAATGAGTGGGTCATATCCTTTCATATCCTCTTCACCCCATGATCTCCTCCATGTCAATCTCCCAATTCTGACCCACTCGCTGTCTCCCATTCGAGTTACGCTCGAGTGATGGCCTGCATTGGGCGCAATGTCACTAGATGGCCTCCTCGGTGGCATGTATGCCCAATCTATCTCCATTTTATCCTACATATTTGTGAAGCAATCACGTCTTCGTTGGTTTTTTGGCAGTTTCTTATTTCTAATTTTTTGTGGTCATCCAATAATCAGTACGGAATCGTACGAGGCAGCTGTTGATAAAGGTCTGAAACTTGTTGGAAATTCTCTCTATGACCACTATAGAAAAACTGACTGTCATCAAATTTGTCTTGAAAATCAGAATCTTGTTCTTTATACTGAGGTGGAGCTCAGAAGATTTCCAAAGTGGTTTCAGATTGATGAATGTGTACCGTGCCTCGCTATTCTAACTCATTCTGACATCTTCATCCGTGCTTCCGCCTGTGGCTAAACCACTGCCTACTAGCCAGATAAGGGAAGGAGGTAACTGCTTTCAAATTTCCCCCACTGATAGTAATTGGTGCTGTTTGTCGCAGCTGTTGGTTGGTTATCTTTATCACCGCTGCCTTCTCATTTGTACTGCTTGAATTATAGATGAACTGATATGATTGCATTGAGAGAAGACAATAAGTAATAATAATAAGTAATTTTGAAAATGGAAGGTATTGATTTTGTGAAATGTTCTGGAAAAGCCACTGTTCAATTTTCTTCTATAGACGCAAACTGATGCCGAAATAATACAGTAATACAGTTGATGCATTGTACAGTCGAACGCACTGAAGACATACGTTACTTCACGTCAGTGATTCGTTTGCAGAATGTTTGCCACCCATTTATATGATTCAGTTTGAATATCAAATTGACGAAATCCTAAGTGGTGCCCAGCAACCAGTGAACTAGGAAAAACGTAAAATTGGGAGCGAGGATAGTGACTTCACCCCATCAGAACAAAACACTTGCTACTATAATTTTATAGCCATCATTTTTAATCCCATATTTCTACTTGGCACTCAAAGGAATGACAAATTGACATTGTTTCATATTTTAACAGATAATTCATTTTTTTAAATGTATGAAGCACACTGAATCTTCATCGAATTTTATAGTTAATGTGACCTGAAGTGTTCAAACTTGGACACTGGTGAACCAATAATTACTTATTTGGCATTTTTCATTGAAGTATTAATGGATTACGTAGGGATTTTATTTGTTCAAAGTCCAACAAAAGGCTGACGACAGTTAGAGAACCCCTGTAAACTAAGAAGTACTAAACAGCCATTTATCCCCTGTTTGGGGCTCTTCATCAGTAGAGCACCCTTTTGGGCTTGAATCCAGGACTTTTCGGTTATAAGCCAAGCTCACTGGGTGCCTATCAAACAGCTTACGAACCCCAGCTTCTACCAAATTTTCCATTTCTATCGAAACCATCAACCATTCATCAACGAGTGCTTGCCCTCACATCATACCTGATGAATCACACTGGTCACGACTTTTCAATGCGACTTCATACTGTCGTCAGTCACCAGTGACTACTGAATTCAACTAATGATGAACCTTGAAAGGAGTCAAATCTTGAGAGTTAGTGTAATGCTAACTGGTGACTGACTGCAGGATGAAGTTGTTCAGGGTGCCAGTGAGGAGCCGTGACCATTGGGTTCCATCGAGGCTGGTGTGAAAGCAAATACTCGCCAGTGACACTGACTGATGTTCACGCTAATAATAGCGAATTGGAAGGAATTGGAATTAATGTGCCAGTGAATTGGGTCCCACTTACTGAATGTTCTGCTAGCTCAGTTTATAATCGAAACGTTATGGGTTCATACTGTATTTGGAGTGTGCTGATGAAGAGTCCCAGACTGAGGAGAAATGACTGTCTAATAATCATTGGTTCTCTAACTTACACCTTCTGATTCCTCAAGTATATGCTTGAGGCGTCTTACCGTCGCATATTAATCCTAAGAGTCTCTTGATTTGCAGAGACAGTGCTACGAAGCCTTCTATCCTAGACCAACAGGAGATATTCTGCATCTCTTTTCGTGAGAACAAAAGGATTATTGAGCTTCACTGAATTATGCACTTTTCCAAATGTATCACATCACTGTGATCATTTCTATTGATTTGGAATTTGAACTTTCTTGCCATGTGATTTACACTTTATGAGCTGGTAAATTTAGTCTTTAGTAATTAATGCATTTGATAATCGCTGATTCACTTGAGTGCCAACCAGGCTTCTAGAAATTCCCTGATTGCATTACCGTCTGGTGTTTCCTCTCTTGCTTAATATTTCTACATTATCCCAAACAAATTCGTGTTCTTAATTATCTGCATGCATTGATACGAAAGAATATGTATCATGACACTTTACGGCTAATTTGTGCTCTTTGATTCTAGTTTGAAGTGGACGCCTGCTTTGACTGATGTAATGTTTATCGTAGTTCGTGCATACAATTTATTTTGTAAATGGTATTATTAATTTTGTCTTCAATACTTGATTTGTAAGGATTAGATTTGTGTTTCTTAGAGTTGATCACCGATTGTTATCAGTTAGACAACCACTAAAAACCAGGGAGTTGCCAATGATTCCCAAACTATGATGAAACAGCTGTCCAGTATTTTCATATTAGTTTGTTTATTAGATATATCACACAGTCAGTGAAACAGTATTATTTATTGGATGACAAGGTTTCGAACAAAATTTATTGTTCATAATCATATCAGTTATAATCATACGACTTCGAAACTAGAGTTTTATAGTCTTCTTTGTTCTCTCCTATTTGTCGTAGAGGTTGTAGAATTTTCCAGATATTTGAGACAGGTGTTGAATCATTCTTATTACACGTATTCTCCTCAGTTGATTCGATGAACAAAGCTTCCGCTGTCAATCTCTCCCTCCATTCACCCTGTGACATGAGATTTTAAAACTGTCATCTTATCCCATCCCATTGTATGTTTCTGTGTGATTGCATGTAGTGAGTGCTATAACTGAACTATTCTCCAGATTTCTTATCTTATTCGGGTCAACCAATCTAGATTTTGCTGCTAGGTTTTTATGTTCAGCTAGTCTGACTGACGTCGTTCTACTACTTTGACCTATATTTCTGACCTGACAATCATCCCATCAGGGTATTAGATAAACTAAATTGTTTTGTTTTGAAGGCTCCACAGGATTAGTCCTTTAACCGACGAAGCTTGTTTCTAATTGAGTTTGTGGGCAGCTTGAATGCCAGTAACTTTTATTCCTGCCTTGTTAATAATTCTGCATAAGGTTTCCGAGGTTCTCTCCTTGTACTGAATTACTATTGATGATTTAGATTCCTTATTGTTGGTGTTGGAGGGAGAGATTGATAACAGAAGCTTTTTTCATCGAATCAACAGAGAATACATGTAATAGGAATGATTCTACACCTGTCCCTGATATCTGGAAAGTTCTACTACCTTACGACAAATAGGAGAGGACAAAGGAAACGATTGAACTCAAGTTTCGAAGTCGTGTGATTATAATTGATATGATTATGAACAATAAATTTTGTTCGAAACTGTGTCATCCAGTATTCCTGTTTCACTGACTGTGTGATATATCTAATCAACAAACTAATATGGAATTACTTACTACCACAGTATTCAGTACTCCCTGAATTTCAATGGTTCTCCAACTGATAACAATTGGTGATCAACTCTTAAAAAAATTAGTTTTATCGTCTTTTCCTGTCGAATTTTTCGATTTGCACAGTATAGAATGAAGTGATTGTTTTGGCTAGTTGGCTGACTTGTGTGCTATATCTGTTTCAAACGGTCTTAATATTCCAACTGTTATTTCAGAAATATTTTTCTGTATGGGAGAATGAATTTTCTTGTAGTCTTTGATGTTGGATTGTTGTTGGTGTTGTGACTAGAGTTTAAATACTTTTTGATGAAATAGTGCGGATATCCATTCTTTTTGAAGACCGTTAGTATGTATTTCTCCTCCATTCTCTTTAACACCAGGCTAATGCCATATCGTTGTGTTTAAATTCTTTTAAACAATGTCTGCACACGGTTTCTTTTGTGGCTAATTCAGTTATGACTGTTATAGTTGAGTATGTGGTCTGTGTACGTTAATTTTCTACAAACCTGTGATTCTTAATTGGTTGAATTAGTTCTCTTAATTAAGACATCCATTATTTCATAGTGAAGTTAATACAGTTAAATGGGCTAGCGTGCTTGGTTTGCAGTTTTGAACTCCTAAATCCTGCCTATTCTTTTCCAAAAACCCTTGGTTACTGTTAATACTACAGTTGTCCTCCGAAAAAAAGTGAATAAATCATGGGCCATTGAGTCTGTTCCCAGGGGCTGAATGGTCTACGAGCTAGCTTGCCTTGCAACTGAAAGCTCATGGGTTCGAAACACAGTGGGTGAGTACTCCCAATGAGTCTCAAACTAGGCGGATGAAACAGCTGTCCAGTACTCCAGTGCTGGTCTTCAACGCTTCTCTAAATGATGTCAATCCGTAGACAAACTGGAAAAACAAATCAAAACCCTACACACCAACTTTTGAGGAAGAAAGACATAGAATACCAAATCTCACAGCCTAATGCTTATCAAATTTTAACTTTTAGACTGACTAGTTGCTGAGATTTCTTTCGTGCGTCAAATCCAAGAAAGTAGTCATGTATATTGTGAGTTAACTCACTGAAATAAAGTAGGATATTCAACAAGGCAGAAAATTTTACGTGTGTGAGTACAAATCAACTTATTCTACGAATGTGAGTTGTGTCACTTCAGAACTCATGTTTCGGTAAACACTTTCTTTGGTGAAATGAGTTAATAAATATTTGGTTCGGCAAATTACTTTGAGAGTTTGCATAACTATGGTACAATAAAATTTATATTTTTGTAGAAATTGTTGTTTTCTGTGTGTATTTATATATTCCACAATGTTATTCTCTCAAAGTTTTGAGAAGTAATCATGCCAAAATTGAAAAAAGCAAACGTTTGAACCAGGTGTATTGTTAAACTTCCAGCTGCATACACTGACTATCTCCTCACTGTTCTATTGCTGCTGGGCAAAGTTAAACTGTCATATGCAGTACAGCTTTGACCTTGAACAACCAATCAGAATTCAGATACAAAAAAATCGCATAGCCGTTGAAAAATGCACAGAAAAACATTGAAAACATGATACTATACTATAGAGTGGTCGCTTATGTGTTGTTAGAATGTCTCGAAGTCACTACGCAGATGATCTTTAGAGAAACCATACCATGCGCAATAATTGCATTCATCGAAGTGACTGTAAGTCATGGTATTTTGAGGTCTACTGACATTTCTTAAGCTCTTCTTTGACGTACTTCTAACTATAACCATAATCCTTACCCAAACCCTGGACCCCAAACTTTAATCTAAAAAGCCGTTATCCTGCCGAACAGTATGGATAAACAGAAGAAGTGCCTAGAGCATAAGTGGAATAGTCCATTTACCTTCTCCAAGTTCAGAAAGACAGGAGTGATGTTATTTGGAATGTAGGTATTAGAAAGTTGGAGGCAATCAGCTGGAAGCCTTGGACCTAGGTTTCGTCTAGTTGGAACTCATCAGCAAGGCATATCTGCAATCTTGAAGGAACTGATGTCCCTTCTGAGATTCGAACCCGCGTCACCCAGTGCTGCAGTCAGAGACGTTACCACTGTGCTATTCGGGCTCGCGACTGACCTCCTGTAGGACTGTGGGGGATTTTTTGTACACCATCACGGTGTATATTGTTTGTGGTGATATTAGATGGTTGGAGGCAGTCGGCGAGCTACCTAGAATGGTGGCCACATTACAACCTGACTGATAGAATTCAGTCTGCACCAAAGAGAGGACTAGACGCATCACACTAGTTACTAGTGTCAAATCAAAGTAGAGTGGGGTTCTGTTTGGAATCAGTGAGATTATCCACTCGTGTATCCTCCATCTAGGGAACTGTGTCACATTTGATTCGCCACTTTGCTGAATCATAGGGAATTCGTGCCAGGAAGTCGGAATGTGTGCGGCGAATTTGATATACACTCATATTTATATAAGCATAAATACATATATATGAATTTTGTATTGAGAAATTATATCCGGTGAGGGAATTAGATCATAGGTGTGAGTACAAGAAATAATAATAGTATGTAATGCAATTAAAATTAAAATATTTGTGATTATAATCATAGTTAAACGTCAACTGGTAAAATAATTAATGCCATAGAATAATTCATAAGATGTATAGATATTGGAAAGGAGTGTATAATTTTAAAGTTAGTAAGCTGACATAAACCATTAAGTGAATTGGTGTGAAATTTGATAAGATATAATTCAATATCGTTAAAAAAATTTTCGTTCTAGAATGATAACTGGGACAAGTGGAAATAATTCAGAGTGAGAATAATAATAATTGCAGTAATGAGGAAAGGTACATAGAATAACTATATAAACAAAATAAATAAATGTCTATCCGTCTACGGCCAAGGCAGAAGCAGGGATTGTACATACTTCTTTTGTACATAAAGATCTGTCTTAAATTAATGAATGGATAAGGCTTCCGCTGTCTCTAGAGGTATATAACGGCAAGTTAGTATAGATTCTGTAGATGATCTGAAGATCATGGCCACAGCTGGTAGAGTAACAGGAGTCATTCAGGTGTTCTAGAATAGAGCTTCCCACACACTTCCTTTCTCCCTTGCAAAGCCATGCTCCTGGAATATGTTCTCTTACCTGTGTAGAAAACGGCGTTCTCTGACTAAGGCCAGTGTGCCTTACTTCACAAGAGGAGCAGGTGAACTGATAAATTCACATAGAGGCGGTCAGAAAAGAGATGGAGAACCACTTATGGCTGGTGAACGTCATTTGTAATTTTGTAGCAAACAACGTTTTACTGACTAATTTGGAGAGACGGTTTTCGGGAATATCTGAAGCTTGATCACCTTTGGATTCCAAATTCTTGAATATGGTTTTCTTTGGAACTGAGTCAGTGACAAGTTTAGACTGCTCATCTTTCATGTAACTGTCAATAAATCGGTCCGGGGGACCGTTTTCCGCAAGCATGGCTTTTAGGAAGCATGGCTAATCCTAAAGCAGAGCGAATGAATTAAGTTCCTTTTCCTGGAGATAGGCACCCAGATATGAAAATTAGTTAGTTGTCCATTCCATGTGCATTTAAGGTGAGAAGATGTTTTAAGAGGTTCGTCATTGCGTCTACTGAGGCACACATCAAGAAAGGGAATGCTTAATTCACATTTATTTTCCATGATGAATTGCAAAGCGGGATGGCAGTTGTTTAATGCAAACAAGACATCATCAAGAATCACGTTCTTATCACAGATAACGAAAGTATCGTCTGTGTATCTTCCATAAATGTCAAAGTGACCGATAGTTTGACTAAGCTTTGTCATAAAACAATCAGCCAGCAATAGAGCCAGTGACAGTGTCGTCGCAGTGCAATCTACTGTCTAAAAATCTCATTTTGCGTCGGTGGTACAGTGGTTAGGAATCTCGCTGACCATGCACATGGTCCAGGGTTCGATCCCCTGCCGACGCACACCTGATATCTATGATCGGCCCGCGAAATTTGGGCTACTGATATCACATGCTGAAAATTCCATACCTGTACCAAAAATACGGTGTGGAATCAAGCTGTAATCAAAAATCAATTATTGAAAGTAAACGAAACATTCAGTGTGCATCTCCATAGGAGTTGTTTGACGTAGGTGGTCGACGAACTTATCTGTAAACTGTGTCCATGAAAGGTTCGTTGGTAAACAGTGAAGTCATATCTGAAAAGAACATGACTTCTCATACAACTATTATCATTATTCTGTGTATTCACGCCTTTGTTTAAATTTCCTCACGTGATATGCCTTCTTAATAGAAAACAAAACATATATATATACGATTGTACAGCTTGATAGTAAACTCATTGAAAAGTGTCTCTTCACTGAATATTGTGTTCTTAATGTTACAACGGGAATTATGTAACTATACAAATATATATATATATGTATATAACTTGATACAAAGCACGACAGATCAAGGAAACATATAAATACAGTGAACGTGAAAACAATAGCTGTTAATATTAAGCAATAAATACTGTTTACTTTTGGGTAGAATGATAGGAGAAAAACAAACAAGCTCAATTCCCATAAGTTTTTCAACATAATAGCAAATTATGCTACAAGTAAATAATATTTGAATACAATTGAATTTTATTTAAAACAATAGAGAGATTATTAAACCGTTCCAATTTCAAATTTCTCACTTGAGTAGATCTGTTGTGGCAGATAAATATTCATGGATAGGTGGGAAAACTTAGCGATTGAAATGTTCAACCCCACCTCAAAAGTATGGTGGAGGTATGTAGATGACACATTCACTGTATTTGGAAAGCAGGATATAGGCAGATTTTACGAACTGATTAACTCAAAGGTAGAGGCAATTCAATTCACTTATGAAGTAGAAAGGAAGGAAGGGTAGCTTTCAATGTTAGATTGTAACGTAAAAGAGAAAGTAGATGGAAGGTTAAAACACACTAGTGTGTACAGGAAACTCACACATTCAAACAGATATTTGCATCTCCGATCATCCCATCATATTTTAGTAAAAATTGGATTGATGAAATGTTTAAGTGACAGTAGGGCACAAAATCTAAGTGATACCAAGGAAAATCCAAGATAGGAAGTGAAGCATATAAGAGAAGATCCGAAACTTAATAATTACCCGGATAAATTAGTCAGGAAATATGTAAAGAAATGTAAAATTAAAATGTAAAATCATAGTAGCGATAGTGATAATAATAATGCGCAGGACAACACCAACAATAAGGAATACAAATCATCAGTAATACTTCCATACAAATAAGGAACCTCGGTAAACCTTAAGGAGAATTCCCAAACAATACGGGAATAAAAGTGGCTGGCATTCTAACTGCTCTTAAACTCAATTAAAAAACAAGCTTTGTCGGTTAAAGGATCTATCCAGTGGAGCTTCAAAAACCAAACAATTTAGTTTATCTAATACCCTGCTGGAGTGACTCTCAGGGAGAATACAGAGGTCAAAGTAGTAGAACAGAAGCAGTCAGTCAGACCAGCTCAGCACAAAAGCCCAGAAGCAAAATCTAGATTAGTTGACCATGGTAAGATAAGAAATCTGGAGAATTGTTAGTTCAGCTATAGCAATCACTACATGCAATTACACACACAATCATACAATAGAATGGGATAAGATGACAGTCTGAAAATCTCATATAACAGGATGGAACGAGGAACTGATAACGGAAGCTTTATTTATTGAATCAACTGAGGTGATTGCGTGCAAGAGAAATGATTGAACACCTGTCCACCCACCTGGACATCTGGAAAATTCCTTCTACTACCCTTGGGACTACGAATAGGAAGGAATAAAGTGAACTATAAAACTCAAGTTTCGAAGTCGTGTGATTATAATTGATGGAATGATTATGAACAATAATAAATTGTGTTTAAAACCTTGTCATCCAGTAAATAATACTGTTTCACTGACTGTGATATATCTAATAAACAAACTGATATGGAGATCTGCTGCTGCGTTAAGTGTTAAAACTCTATGAGTATTCATTTTTGTTTTTGGCAAAGTATATTATGGTCTAGAAAAACAATTAGTAATAAGGACCATTTTAGCTTTTAAACACGGAATAACTGTTTAGGCAAATCTGAAGAAATAACGGCTATTGAGTGGAAACTCACTAGTGACCTTGAACACATTCCATTCTTTAGATTGCAGAATCTGCCGTTATTACAGCGCTTGTATGAACTGATCTGGACTTAGGAAAACTGTTTGCAAAAAGGATTGATAGCACGTGAGAGTTAGGATTAGTATTGGGGCAAGGCATGTGTTTGGGAATAAGAGTGGATATTACAGAAAGAGAACTCTTCATGGATCACAAGGCTATTGCTCGCCGAAATGAATAAGAATGGAGAACTCTCCGCAGACTTCTGCGCTTTTAATGATTTGACGATCGTAGACAGCGTGCAAAAACACATTGAAATTCAAAAAGCAACATGGATTTCGCCTAATGGACACACGACAAACCAGATAGATTTCATCTCAATGCTGCTCAAGAAAGTGAGGACACAGCCAGCCTACTGGACACAAAGTGGAGAAGGGGAGCAGACTTCAGATCAGATCATTATCTAGTTCAAGGAACACTCAAGGTGAAGCTGAAATCCCTCAGAACAGCTGGAGACAGGCAAAAATTCAAGTTCAACATTCATAAACTGAAGGACAAAGCTACAAGGGATACCTTCACTATGGATCAGATCAGAGCAAAGTCGGATACATTAAGTCGTATCACTGAGGGAACTTTTGTGGAAGAACATTAGAACTAACTCTCCAAAGGTGATGTTCAAGGAAACGTGTACAACTGTTCTAGGAAGAAAGAAGAGATGAAACAAGAAATGGCTCCTGGCACCATTCACACCGGCTACCTGGAAGCTGATAGAAGAGAGGAAGATGCTGAAAGAGAAGATGATTCAATGCAAAGATGAACAAAAGGAAGAGCTAAGTTCAGTGTACACCACATTGAATAAAGAAGTGAAAAGAGTGCGAGGAAATACAAAAGACAATTCTACGACACACTGGTTGGCAATTGAGGCAGAAGAGGCTGACCACAGGTAAAAGAGATCTCAGAACATTATATCAGATAACCAAAGCTGTATTCGGGCAGAGATTGACGCAAGTAAAACCCATAGAAGATTTTCAAGGGAACCTAATCAGCAGGAAGAAGAAACAACCGAACTTCAGAGGACTCTTGAATCGACCATCACATGCAACCTATCCACAAATACTAACAACAGCACTCACAGAACTGCCTGCCAGTAGACACCAATCATGCAAATAAAGCCAAAATGCAAAATGAGATCAACCTGGTGAACGCCGGCAGGGAAGGCACTAGGTCTAGACGGAATTCTCTTCGAGGCACTGAAAATGGACCCAGAGACCGCGGCAGAAATGTTATTATTGCGAACGTTTTAGAAAGAAGGAAGGGTGCCAACTGATTGGAAGGAAGGCTTTACTGTTAAGCTACCAAAGAAGAGTGACTTACGCCTTTGTAACAACTAGAGTGGGATAATGGTCTTGTCCACGTCATCCTGAAGAGAATGAAAGATACAGTGGATGCAGAAATCCATCCACCGGAACAAGCTGGATTCAGGAAAACAAATCATGTGTTTATCGAATTGTAACTTTGCGCTTAATTATCGTCATCGGACAAAACAATAATGGCAGTCAAACCTGTACCTTAACTTCACCGACCCCGAAAAGGCATTCCACAGCATTGACTGAGAAACAATTGAGGAACTGCCTTAACAATATGGCGTGCAGTGCCTTAATCGTTATCAAAACTACACACCACACCTAGCTGTGTGACAATGATCCAGGACGGAAAACTCAGTGAGGCATTCAACGTGAATATAGAAGAGAGACAAGGTTGGCTGCCTATTATCGCCGATGATGTTCCCAATTGGCGTGGACTGCATAATGCGTCAGAATGTGGAAAGGAATTGAGATGATAGGGGTAGGCTGGACCGATAAGAACACTCTGGAAGATACGGATTTAGCGTATGGATTGCTTATGTTTAATGTTACGCAGGCAGGCGAAGACCAGCAAACTCGCGGAAGAAGCAGAGCAACAAAGACAGGACTGACTCCAGGTGAACATAGAGAAGACGGGGGTGATGAAGATAACTAACCATTAGCGACAACAAATGGGACGAATTTGAAAGAGGGTACTTCCTTCACTTATCTGCCTAGGGAGCATTGTTTCAATCACAGGCGACAGCATGGGTGAACATGTCTGGGCTAGCAAGACTCGGAAAGGTAAGATAAACCTGCATCAATCTGAAATCAGTCTGGAAATCTTCTGCACTTCTTTTCAGTATAGAGAACAAGATTCGGATTTTCAACACCCATGGTAAGTCAGTCACTTCTTCAGTACGGATCAGATAATGGGCGTGGACATCACCAGAAGCGTTCTCAACAGGCTACTGAAGGCTTTTATCGACAGCTGCTTCTTTTTTGGCTCCATATCGAAGATCAAGTGGCCAAAAAGAATTAGTAACAAGAAACTTTGCAGTAAAACAAACTAATTAAGAGCCGATCACTCAACAAATATGTAGGAGAAAATGGAGAACGATTGGGCATACGTCAGTCGAGGGACCATCGAATGACATCGCGCTTACTGTAGGTCATTGTTCTACTGGAATCGGAATGTGAAGCAGCGAATGTATCATCAGTGGGAGGGTGACGTGAAGGAGATCGTGTGTTGGGGTGGAAGAGATGAGAGGTTATGGGAAATAGTAGGCATGGCCAGCTGAAGAGTACAGCATCAAATAAAGGAAAGTGGAGATGTGTTGTTGAAGTCTTATCTGCCACTAAGAACCCAAGGGAATAATGAAATAATAAAGGAGTGTGTTTAAGGTAATTTGAAGGGTTAGGGTTGGGTATTACAGTCAGGGTTAAGTTAAGGATAGCGGTTAGAATGTCTGCATTTCTCCTGTAAATAAATAAATACATAGGAGGAGAGTAACTGCTTTTGAATACAGATGAAAGCATTTTGATAGTTATGAAACTTGAAAACTGATACACTTCAGTGTAATTAGGAAGTATTTACTAGTCACGTCAGGTTACGATATCGTTTTCAATATTTTTTTTATTCCTTTACTTTCCTAGTGGAACATAGGGCTTCAAGCTAGAGACTTGGAGTTTCGATGGCAGTGGTGTTCATTTTTACTCTATGGGGTTACTAGCCTCATGCCCAACTTTTTCTCTTTGCCAGTCTTATTGATAGCTTAGCGAGGCAAAGAAGCGCATCGACCAGGGATCGAACCCCGGACCGCATGCGTTCTTCCGCTATGCCACCAATGCACCATTTTCAATATGTTTCATTATTATTAGTATAATGTTAGTTTTCCTTGTAAATAAAAGGTAATTTTGACATTGAACACACGGCGAGTTAAGTAATCCAACGGATATTATGCACTCAGCGTTATTGGTGCATTTGCATTGTGTGGTTGGTATTCTTATTGTTTTCCACCTTTTATCTTATAAATTTTCAGACAACACATGAATATATGTGTAAAAGTTGGGCACTGTTTTAGTATGTAATTAAATATTGACTTGCTTATTCGATATATCACACAGTGGAGCAGTACTGCTCACTGAATGGTGAAATTTCAGATACAGTTTATTATAATTACACAAATTCGAAACATTCGTTTTATAGTTTTCTTTATTCTTCCCCATATTTGTCGTTGTCAGGGTAGTAGAATGAATTTTCCAGATGTCCAGGTGGGTGAACAGGTGTTGAATCATTCCTATTACACGTACTCTTTTCATTTGGTTCGATAAATACAGCTTTCGTTGTTACCGATCTCTCACTACACCCTGTTACATTAGATTGTTGATTGTTTGTGTAATTGCACTTAGTGAGTGCTATAGCTGAACTATTCTCCAGATTTCTCATCTTATTCCTGTCAACCAGTCTAGATTCTGCTACGTTGTCATGCTCCGCAAGTCTGACTGACCTTGTTCTACTACTTTGATCTATGTATTCGACCTAAGAATCATTCCGGCAGGGTGTTAGATAAACGAAATGGGCCATTGGATCGAGTCCCAGTGGCTCAATGGTCTACGAGCTAGCTTGCCTTGTAACCAGAAGGACTTGGGTTCGAACCCGGTGTGTGCGTACTGTTGAATAGACCCAAACTAGGCTGATAAAACAGCTATCCAGTACTCTAGTGCTGATTTTCCAGTGGTTCTCTAGCTGATGTCAGCTAATGATGAAATCCTCCATCCAATCGAAATTGTTTTGTTTAATTGGCTCAACAGGATTGATCCTTTAACCGACAGCAAGCTTGTTTCTAATTGAGTTTGTGGGCAGTTTGAATACCAGCCACTTTTATTCCTGCTTGTATTGCTAATAATTCTCTACCGTAAGGTTTTCCGAGGTTCCTTCTTTGTATGGAAGTACTACCGATGATATACATTCCCTATTGTAGTTGCTGTCATTAGGTGATAGAGTGAAGGGAGAGATTGATAACAATGGAAGCTTTATTTATCGAATCAACTGAAGAGAGTACGTGTAATAGGAATGATTCAACACCTGTCCACCCACCTGGACATCTGGAAAATTCTACTACCCCTACGACGACGAATAGGAAGGAGTAAAGAAAACTATAAAACGAAAGTTTCGAAGTTGTGATTATGAACAATAATAAATTGTGTTTGAAACTTTATCATTCAGTAAGCAATACTGCTCCAGTGTGTGATATATCTAATAAAACAAATTAATAAGGAATTCATATAACACATCAGAAAATTCAAAGAACTTCACTGTGACATTTGAAACTGTACTACTCCTGTTTTTTTGAGAAATCTTAGTCTGAGATTTCCTTATCTAAATTTTTTCAGGCACCAAGAATTTCTTGACACTGAAAATCTATGCTAGTTAAAAAATCTCCTAAATTAGTTCTTCTTTTCCAAAAATAGACTGCCGTTTTTAAATCTTCTTGAGAATTTAGTTTACTACAGCTTCAGACTAAAAATATGACGCTCAGTTTTTCTTGTTGTGGTTTCCGAAGTCAACTTGAGAAAATGAAAATGAAACCATATGGTGTCATTATCAATATTTTCACATAATTTGTTCAATGACTAAAGCGTATTCAGTCATTATTATTATTATGATTCTGGATTTAAAACTGTGGCAAATTCCACAACACATTTTGGTCATATCAAATATTCAGAAGAATGGTTCACTGAACAGAGAATATTCTTTTCGATAACCTACTCTTTATCATCGGGTTCTACAGTTATATATGCATCCATAATAGTGAATGAATGAATTAGTGGTATTAACAACAACATTAATGTTGTTTAAATAACACCGAATCAGAAATAATAATATCAATGGATTACAGTTTGATAGCATCAAAATTAGAAGATAAACTGCTTAATTTCTCCTGTCCTATGTGAGTCTACAAATTTGACTGCTCCAGTGTAGCTAGTTAGTTGCATAGGCCGTACAATTAGACGTGTTTATCGACGAATTTCCGAATACCATCGTGCCATCTCCAGCAACAAATTAAGGATCATTAAAAACTTTATGGCCTGGGGTCTAAGAAAAGTGTCTGAACCATAAGTTAGGTTTTTTCAGTGTTGATCCCAACAGCCAACCTCAGAGGTATGTAGTAGACGAACTCTTAGTGTAAAGTTAAGATTAGTTTATCTTCAGATTTCCGGACACCGAAATCCATTCAAAGCTAGCTCCATTCTATCTCATCTCGTGGATACAGAACACAAGATTCAAAGTCGTCTACCACATACCAGCCAATCTTAACTTTACCTTAAGAGTTCGTCTACTACATATTGCATCTGTATTAAGAAACCTTAGCTTATATATCCAAAACAAGCTAGTACAGACACTGTCCTTACCACCTTGATAATCAAGGTTTCTATGATCCTTAATTTGTTGTAGATATTTCCTTAATTTTATTTGATATTCTCTATAGTTATTTTGTAAGGGTTAGTTTCGTTTTCACGAGTTGATCACGGGTTGATATCATCAGTTAGAGAACCACTGAAAACCAACTAGGGAGTACTGGACAGCTCTTTCATCCTAGTTTTGGGAATCATCGGCAGTATACACCCACTGAGGTTCGAACCCAAGACCTTCCGGTTACAAGGCAAGCTCGTATACCATTCAGACACTGGGACCCGATTATTCAATGGTTAATCCATGAATTCTAACTTCCACCAATTCGGAAAACCTGCAGGGAGTACAGGAGAGCTGTTTCGTCCCAGTTTGTAGCTCTTCAGCAGTACTTAAGTATCTTTCTTGAACTGTAATTCTACTGTGAACTTGACAAACTGATGGCATTTTAAGAAACACCAAATTTGTTAATGACGATTATTATAGAATACTTTGTGTATATAAAAATGTATACATAATTGTAGCGCAAAAAGAGGAAAATATCGAAACGGATATTGTTTGCTGAAGTTTTTTTATACACTTAACATCGGAAAAACTTGTAAAAATAATAAAACAAATTAATGAATTAATAGTCATCCCTGAAGACTGGCCAGCGCAGCAGTGGTGGCTGGCTGGACTTGCTTCTTTTTCTTAACAAAGCACTGGTTGTTTCACGCGAATTGCAATAGTCTCTACTGTTGTAGTATGTGGTACCTGGATGATTTCGGCAATTTAATTGGTACCCCATATATGATAGAGAACGATTCTTCAATGCTAGCCTGCTTTGTGGCAGGCCGGCTTGGACCAGGTGTTCTAATATCGAGCTGTTGATACTTCTCACTACACCTTTATTTAGACATACTGGTAGGTGTTCCTGAGTGAGCATGAAAAATCAAGTTCCTAGACCAACGCCAGATATAACTCGCTCCACAAGCTCAGTTGAATTGGTAGATCCAATTAGAAGTGGCTAGTCTAGTTACTTCATCTTTCAGCCGAGGAATCACCATTGGTCGTGCAGAGAATAAAACGTGTAGTCTGCCAGCATTGAAACTTCTTTCAAATGATTTTCTTAATTTCTTCGTAATTATTTCACTTGGTATTTCACCCTTGAAGTGCAGTCGTATATATAAAGGCTTCTTGTTTACAGATAGTGAGTAGTCCTTTTCTGCTTTCTTTGTCATGTGTTTCTTGATAAATTTGTCCGGATAGCTATTTTCAATCAAGGTATCATACACAATCCTTAGTCCATCCTCAGTTATCTCTTTTAAACATAGAGCTCTAACCCTGTGGCTGAGGGTCTTTACTAGATTTCTTTTGTACTGGAGAGGAACGAAGCCACGAAAATGTGTATATTATCCTGTCTGTGTGCTTTTCCTATGCAAATTCCTCTTTATGCTACCATCTGGTTTTCTTGTAAGGAGGACATCTAGGAAAGCGATTCTATTTTGAGATTCCTCTTCACACGTGAAATTGATAGCGTAGTGTACTTCATTGAATTGATTAATTATTATGCTCCTATCCTAATCGTTTTCACAAAGAACTAAGGTATCATCCATATACCTGTAATAAAATGAAAATTTTATGATAAGGTTGTTCAAAGATCCATTTTCTAGTTTAGTTAGAAAGAAGTCAGTCAAAATGGGACCTAATGGCGAGCCCATCACCACCCCATCTACTTTTCTGTAAAGTGTGCTATCAAATTAGAAATTTACATTCATGGTACACCTTAATAACAATTCTTTTAGGATTTCCGTTGGAATGACAATATTCATCGACTTAGTGTACACCCGTTCACGTATGGAGTCAACGGTTTCTACTAGAAGTACATTTGTGAATTAAGACGTTATGTCCAAAGATATCATGGTTTTATCCTCAATATTAATATTTTTGAGTTTGACTACTAATTCAAATACATCTTTTACGCCATGTTTCACTATTTGCTTGTGCAGAGGTTTAAAAATATTTACTAGCGATTGGCTAGAAGATGGTAGGGCGAATCCGCATATCAGGTATTGGTCTTATCAAATATATCTACCATCACCTGATGTCATTATTAAATCTAGACTAACTTAGTCACCAAACATTATTATTCCCTTGAGTTCCCAGTGGAACACACAGAGCTTCAGAAGCACACTTTCACTTAACCGTGTTCTATACACCCATTTTTAGATGAGTCGACGATTGTCCATAGGCTGCCAATTCCTCTTTACATGAAAACTCCGCCATATTGCCCTAAGTCCATACCCAACTCATCGTTTCTTATTCAGGTTCCCCTAGAGAGGCAGCTTTCTACGTGATGTCGCTCTGTGGTGGTGTGATACAGACAATGTGTATCAATGGAATGTTATTCTCACATATTCTCACAGTTCAGTACAGCATTAACAACAGAATACTGTGTATATCTGAACACTCTATTTCATGTCGTTTAATGTAAACCGAAATCATACGCTCAGTAATTGCTTCAGGAATCTAAAGTCTAATAATATAAATAGCTGTTTCATCACTTTAAAATATACCCTGGTTTCCGTATCTTGCCTTCTGTCGTTTCAGTTCAAAGGTCTCCTCGGTGTATGATCAATCCATCACCTTCATTTTATTCCGCATATTGGTTGATCAATAGGTTCTTAGTTGGCTCATTCCCAGAGTCTTTTGTCAATTTATCCTTTTTGGCCATCTAATCTCCAGTATGCAGCCCGGGAAGTAAGCTGTCAATGAAATTCTGCTGGTTGTTGGTGAAAATGCTTTCCGTGACTTGTGTGGACCGTATAAAAGCGCTGACTTAACCCTAATTTGAAGATTTGGTTTATGTTCCTTAATCTGAGTGCAGCCAATTTCCACACTGATTTCAGTGCAATGAAGATCTGTCTTATCAGTGAATTTCTTCCTGATTCAGAACGTCACTTAGTCATACTTGAATACAGTGATCTGAGTAAACCACTTCTCTCAGTTCCTCGTCGTCCGGACAGCAGATTTCGAAGACGGACTAGTCCTGAGCGTGCTTCACGAAGAAAATGACAGATGAAGTTTTTTCAATAACCGTAATAGACATGACATTAAAACCAGGTTCGACTTTGAACGGTATTGCTATAAACAGTTCGTTATATACCTAGAAGTTTCTCGAACGTTACTTAATTCAAACTAAAGAAGTCTCAGAAACTATATAAGAAGAAATCTCTTAGGGTTATGTCTATTATTTTGTTGACTGTTTTAATTTATCTGTGTAATTAGTATCTCTCAAGGTCATTTGAAGCACTATATATACGCAGGCGTAGTCGACCATTTCCAATGTTGATATGAGACAGTAGAGTCTATCCATGTCAATGTTCTATCTTCTCTTTTTGTCTTCTTGAGTTGCGTTTTCCGTGGTATCGTCGTTGTCACTAATACAGTTTGGAACAATAGGCTCGCTAATCGACTAGCTTTAAATGGTTATATCAAAATCAGCGACGGGTAAAAAGTAGAAATGAACCTTGAAGGAACTGATGGAGTTGCTTTCTGGTCTACGGATATTATCTCGTGATGCTTCATCTCCAGCTAATGACAATATTGGTAGCAGCATTTCTCAGTTTGTTTATGATCCAGGTGTAAACCTTACATTCGACACTTGGTTCTGCAGCTACGAACACCTATTTAGAATGGACTTCGCCAGCGAAGATGACTCATGGAAAATGAGACTGTGACTGTGGAAGTTGAGTGCCACTGAGTTGGATAAATACTGCAACCTGATTGTTGCCCAGAAGCCGAGCGACAGAACATTTAATGAGGCTGTCTAAACACTCCGTCAACAGTCTAGTCACCACAGATCACATCGTTCAACATTCCTTACCACTGCATAAAACTTGTGCTAAACGAGCCGAACCGAACGACGATGACTGAAGTTGAAGTCTTTGACAGAAGACCAGTTCAAAGTCTTTAGCTCCATTTGTAGTCTGCAGTCATCCAAGTTCGACGATATAAAAACTCAGCACGTAAATGTTCATTCTGTGCCTCAAACAAAGTCGGAAATTAGGACTTTTATGCAGACGAATTGAGTAAAACTCAATGTTGACCTCTGTAATGTAATATCTAGCTGACATTCTATCTGCCATACACATTCTATTTTAAATACAACTAAGGAATTACTACTCAGATTTCAACTCATTTTAACAGTCACCAGTTACTGATTACAGGATGTAGCTACCTGAAGTTCTTGTGGAAATTCGTGACTAGAGGGGGGTCATCGAGTTGAGTTTGATGGCATTCTCCTTCTTACCGATGGCTTTATGTGGTGGTCAGAATTTAGAACTTATGGGTATTTGGAATGCCTCACATTGATTGAATGGTCAGTGGAATCACCTAAAGGTTTTAGGTGATATGTGTATAATGCTGAGGAGTATCAAATAGGGGCGAAACAGCTGTCTAGTACTCCCTGATTTTCAGTGTCTCTCTAAAGGAAATCAGTCACACCTCTGCAAATCAACACCCGAAAACCTCTTATTTCTTGAAACACAGTTTTTTACGATAATTGGCACAGACATTAATATTTTTCCGTTGTTAACATTTTCAGTTTTAGTAATATGCAAGTACTGATGCAAGCTTTAATACGAATTTAACACCCCATGACAGTAACTCAGAATTTGTCCCGTTTTTACAACTATTTAAAAGTATGGAAAAAATAATTTCAGCTAGATTGAACACAAATCTTACCGGATAAACTGCCTTTAATAAAGCTACAGTAACCTCGATCACCTCCAAATTATGGGAAAAGACTGTTTAATTAGTATGACAAAACGGTTGTAATCTTTCAGATCCTGACTTTGAAGCGGAAACAGGAGTAAGACAAGACTGGCTGGCTGCCTGTTATCGCCCACAATGATATTCCTTATTGTGGTGGACTAAATCATGCGTTAGATTGAGCGTTGGGTGTGAGTGAGAAGACAGGAATACCCTGCACTGACTGATAAGAAAACTTTATAAGTTCTGGATTTCACGTATTGATGACTGATGTTTACTGTCACACACACAAATTTAAAGACATGCAGGCGACAACCAACAAACTGGCAGGAAAAGAAGGCAGGCAGCGAAGACAGGACTAACTCCAGGCGAACATAAAGACGATGGTGATGACGAAGACAACCTACCAACCAAACAACTGACAGTGACAATAAAACCAGGACCATTCACGATCAGTGGGAGAGATTTGACAGAGATCACTTCCTTCACTTATCTAGGGAGCACCGTATCAACTACAGGCTTCTACGGATTAGAACGTCAAAACCAGAATCGGAAAGGCAAGAAACGCCTTCATCAACGTGAAATCAGTTTGTAAATCTTCTGCTTCACTCAGTCAGCATACAGAAGAAGATTCAGATTTTAAACACCAACGTTAAATCAGTCACTTCTTCTATATGGGTCAGGGACATGCACTATGCGTGAGTCACGTAAACCACTCCCAACAGGCTGCCGCACACTTTTATCAATAGCTGCCTCCGACAGCTTTATACTGAAGATTAAATGTCTGGTCAGAAAGTATCAGCAACATGAAACTCTGGCAACAAATAGACCAAGAGCTGATTACTCAACAAATATGTAAGGAAAAATGGAGATGGATTCAGAACACGACAATGGTGAGAACACGCAGTGACATCGTGCTCAATGCAGACCATACCCGAGTGGAACACATATGGGAAAAGATGACTGAGTCTCATTGATAGGGTGACATGTTCGAGATCATTTGGAGAGGAGGAGATGACAGATTATCGACAATCGTGAACTCAACTAGCTGAAGAGGACAGCAGAAAGTAGAAGAGAGTGGAGATGTGTTGTTGGAGGCCTATATTTCGCTCGGAACCCAAATGAATTATTATCCAGTAAGCTGCATCTCAACTTCCTTGAGTGACATTGAGATGAAGTAAATTTGGTTTTTGGTCCGCCCGTCTGGTGACACCCATGTAGCCTGGTGGATATCCTTGTGCTTGTATACGCTGCCACCAATCACTAGTTCATTGAAAATACGGAAGTCTGCGAAGAGTTCTCCGTTTTCATTCACTTCTCCGAGTTCTCTTTTTGTGTTGTCTGGTCCCAGTTTGGCGTTCATGTCTCCCATTAGAATTTTAATGTCACCGACTGGAGTATTGTCCATTGTTGCCTGTAGATGTCTGCAGAACTCTTCTTTCTTTTCGAGGTCTGCATTGTTTGTGGGTGCATAGCATTGTATAACTGACACTTTCGTTCCTTCGGAGTTGAATCTAGCGGTCATTATCTTGGCCGAGATCGCCTCTCATTGCATCAGGGCCTTCGTTGCCGTTGGTGACATCATGATAGCCACACCCTCGGTGTGCATTTGGTTGTCTTCTGGGTGACCGTATTAGATCATCGACTCTCCCGTTGAAAATTGTGTGAGTCCACTCCCATTCCATCTGCTTTCGCATATTCCCATTACTTGAATTCCGTATCTTTTCATCTCATTTGCAATCTGGGCAGCTTTGCCAGTCTCATACACGCTACGGACGTTCCATGTCCCTACATATACATTTTATTTTGTCGCAAGGAGATTCATCGTGCTGAATTTTCTGTAGCAACTTTGTTTACAGGGTGGGGTTGCTAGCCTCACACGTCTGAAAAGGGGGTTGTTACATGAATATATTTAGTTTACAGAGGAGCAACTTTTTGGGTTGCTCCCCTTAGAAGGAATAAAGCAATCAGAACGACACCAGCAAAAGGAAAAAAGCTTTACAACTGGAAGAATAGCGACAACAACAATAAAAAAACCATAGCAGTTTTATCACTGTCAAGAAAAACAGCTAACAACAATGATATCAGAACCATGGAGTCACTGACACAAAGATATACTTATAGGTATTACCAGTCAACAAGATTATATCCACAGATTCAGTATTCGGAGGTCAAATAATTACAATAAATTCCAAAAATTCTTGGCAAGAATCGCCAGAGAAATAAGATTTGAATAAGGCATTAAGAAGACGAATTTCGCGAGAGGATATCATTTCGTAGTTTTTTACAACCGCTTTACAACTAACATGGTTAACAATAATAAAATAAAGTTCATGACAATTACTCAGTTAAATAAAAACAGAAGTACATACTAATGACCAATCATATTTAGATAGGTCAAGTATTCCAGGGTAGGCGAAGATTGAAGTCTATTGATTTTTGTACACACAGTTTAGGCTGTATGTGATTAATCCAAAGTGCTTCCATCACCTTCAATAACCTTGAATTAGAGTTATGTGAAATAATTGGGAAACAGTCATTAATATTGATTTTGTGACCTGACATTAATAAGTGTTTTGCAATGGATGATGCTGGATTTCTATTCAGATTACTGGCATTGGGATTTTCTATATGATTTATTAGCCATTTTGGAACATGTTCTTTCCGACGACATTGGAACATTCTGTTGGTTCTACCTATATAGGTGTCACCGCAGCTGCAGGTGAACTTGTAGATACAGTTTGAAGTAGAGTCCATAGAATTTCGTCCTTTAATCATAGGTACAGGGATCGAAAATGTTCGGCAAGTGAGAAAAAGAGATGCGGCGTAGAATGTGCGTTTGATGGCTGACCGAAGTCTTCGAGCCAGCTGTCAACTGCATAATCTGGTCACCCTTGAATAGTAGGTTGATAAAGATAATAGCTTTCTTTTGTACAGCAGCTGTCTTTTGTAGATGTGGTCTATCCTTACTACTGTGACAAGTGATGAAGTTCTCTTCATAACATTAGCTAATAAAACTGAATGTATATGTCAAAACTCATCCATCAATGTGTCACTCGTGCATATTTTTCGGGCCCTTGAGAACAAACATTTCACTAGGGAACGTTTATACTGGACAGGAACAAAACTGATAAAATGAAGATATTGTCCACTCCATGTCTGTTTACGAAAAATAGATCGCTGAATCGTATCATCATCTCTCCTAGTCATAGTAATATCCAGGAAACCGAGTTTGTTATTCGATTCTAGTTCGGAAGTCACTCGAATATTTGGATGAATATGATTAAATAGGTTAATAAAGTTTTCAATAGATTTACTACTATTGCCAATAATAAGAGTATCATCTACATAACGTTTATACAGCATAAATTCTCCAAGCATACCTTGCATTTGTTTCTCTAATTTCAACATGAATATATCTGCTAACAGGGGCCCCAGAGGGCTCCCCGTCGCAACACCATCGAGAGAGTTTTATGTAACTGAGCAAATGTAGCGTACTAATCGAAAAACGCGTCAAGGTCGTTTTTTCGGTATATAATATTAATGACAGTATATATAATAATAATAAAAATCAATACCCATCTTTATGTCCTGTTTTCTACATTGGTTCGTCCGCCTATTTTATTTGTAAAACACCACCTTTTTCCATCACAACTTACTGAAAAAGGGGATTACTAATTCTCTACCGACGATTATTGGTCAACCAATTTGGAAATTCTGTTGTTTTTCCTTTGTTTTGACGAGTAGACATTCCTGAAAGCTCAACAATGCATACAAATCTAATGTTGAAGAATAGTGATATGCATTACACTTAAATGATTGCTCAATGAATTGTAAATTGAAGTAGCATCTGTATTGTGACGTCTACCAGATGAATTTAGCCTGAGTTTACAACTTCGGAAATCTCTACCTCTACCTATCTCTCTGTTTTTTGAGGGGTATTTACTACATTCAGGCAATTTCACCACATTTTACTTATTCATCAGACCAGAGTTGTTATGACGTCGTAGATAAAAAAAGAAAAACGACCGGAAAGCTTCTCTTCGTGAATTCATGCGAAAAAATTGTGGATGTTCTAGAAGAGAATAAATAAATAAATAACTCTAGCTATTTGTGTCAATAAATATCGTCAGTTTTGTCAAAACAAGTTAAGTGTCTAACAAATCGAACAATAGCAGCACTAAGTAGTACAACTAAAAACCCTAAATGATGAAATGAAACAGATAGAAGAAGAAGCGTTGGTGTTAAATAACTAACTATCCCACCAAATTCAATAGGAATATCAATGAAGGTCATAAGCAAAATAAAAATAATGGTGAAACTAATAATGATAACATAAATAAGAAGGAATATAAGGCATCTACAGTAGTTTTACCATATAAGGAGGGGACATCTAAGGCCCTAAGTAGGATTCTTAATAAAGCAGGAATTAGGGTGGCATTCAAACCTACAAACTCACTCAGACAGGACAAGCTCTGTGGGCTAAAAGACCCGGTGGATCTAATTCAACAAAGTAATATAATTTACAATGACTGTGAGTGAGGTCAACTGTATAGGTCAAACTAGTAGACTGGGGGTAGTGAGATTATCAGAACATAAGAATTTAGTGGCTAAGGTTAGAATGATTGACCCCACAAAGACAGATGAGTAATGTAGGAAAAAGCTCAGCAATT
The DNA here is from genome assembly GCA_944472155.2 of Trichobilharzia szidati. Classification (NCBI taxonomy): domain Eukaryota; kingdom Metazoa; phylum Platyhelminthes; class Trematoda; order Strigeidida; family Schistosomatidae; genus Trichobilharzia; species Trichobilharzia szidati. The sequence continues at coordinate 18,266,825 of OX235276.1, read as the reverse complement.
GCACTGCATGTATTAACACACAACTACACAATAGGATCAGAGGGAGTTAGAATTCTAAAAAGTAATATAGGTAGGTGGAGAGAGAGATTGATTACTGAATCCTGGTTCATCGAGTCTACCTACACCCAACACATGCAACAGAAATGACTCAATGCAAATACCAGAGATATCGAAGATATTATTACCACCAGTCAAATCAGAGGAGGATAATAAATAATCTTAAAATTCTATTTCAATTCACATACATTATAACGTCCTAACAAGTCTTATTTCCCATCTGATTGTATTTGATTGATAACACTCATATTATTATTTCCGAATGTACTTTATCTTATATTGATTTTTATTCAAGTGTCTAATCAGCAATTTCTACTCATGTATATAAATGAAGTAGAAAGGTTGTGTGAGTGACTTGATCTGATTATGAATGGCAATAATTTGTGCTCGGAAGGTGGTCATCAGTAAATATTTCTGTATACCACTGTGTGACACTTTATCAGAATAAAATTTTATCCATAGTGGAGTTAAAACAAGTAACATTTTATATAGAGTAGTATTGAGGGCGAGTGTTTAGAAAAACGGTAAAAAGAACAACATCAGGAAAATACTGACCAACAGATTGAACTTTTCAACGAATAACTTCGGAAAATAGACGTCAATTCTAGTTATCGTATTCCATTTCGGATAAAAGGATAAAAATCGTCTGAGAACTACGATGAGCAGAAATGAGTGGGAGAAAGACTAGTAACACGCAGGAAAAACATACATCTTCTCCACTGAGAACTTGTTCGAGTCACATTATTGACACATTCCTTTCATTGGTACTGTCTTAATGTCTTGATGGCTGCAGTCAGGCGATCTACACCTTGCCATGTGTCTGACTCAAACCAACAGTCAAAAACTGTAAAGTTTGGCCACCCCCTTAACTCTTTCCCAAACTGATCCTCTGTCAGCTAACAGTGCTCGATGAAGAAGGCAAAAGCATCGTATCCATTTCACCATCGAAATCGACGTAGCCTCACAATCTAATCGTTTTGGCAGAGGAAGAATAAACACTGGTACAGACTAACATGGATCCATTCCATTTCGTTGGTTCTCATCAGCTGCATATGACCTATAATCTTTCATAAATAAAAGTCAGCTTAACATTTAACATACTACTATCATCAGCAACCATATTATAAGAGTGTCGTGGTTAGTTAAAACATCAGGATGATGACGTACCTGAAGAGTAAGCATATATATATAACTTGTTAGGGAGAAGTTTCCAGAAGATTAATTAACAAGTTTGTTGTTGGGGTGGTAACAAAACGTTAGTAACAATTACATATTTAGATAAGAGAAGATCAAAATTTGATGTGCAAGAGGTCAGATAAAAAGATGGTGATATAATATGGTGAGTAGAACTCATAATGTCAAGAACGAGGCGAGGGAAGGGGAGTGGAGTGGAAAAGATAAGTTAATAAAGTTAGAAGAGCAAGAGTTACTACAGGATGAGTCACCAACGACAGATTGCTTTTAGACGCATAGGTCAGATTTTAGCCGTTTTGTCGCTATAGCGTCAGCAAACCAAAGGAGACTTGAGCAGCTAGTTTGTCCGTTAATTATTTCGCATAATGCTAGCGCGTCTAGTCGGTGTCTAGTGTCTATCAGGTGATTGGTGATTGAAAAGCTTAAACCACTTGACAACTTTAATCGGAAGCTCCTTGGTACATGTTCGAAGAATCTGACATGGGTGCTTCTTTATCTCCTTCCAGTGAAGCTGCTCCTGCAGATACATGTGAATTGGCATATATATATATGGTTGGAGGTAACGTATGCGGAGTACTTGTCAACCTTTGACTGCACAAATGAGGAGGAAGTTCAGCGCAAAGAGAGACTAGTTTTGCTGCAGTTTACGTTCTGGACAAGGCTGTGCTTAATCTTTTATTTACGATTCTCATAGTGTCATTTTATTTGAAGTCTAGTTTGATTAAAATTGGCTTCTTGATGACCGTTTATTCATCAGATTTCTTACTTTCACTGTCGTCTTATTTGTCAATAAAACTTTGTGGATAAGGATTTCCTTTCAGGCAATTCTCAAACAGCATTAAATTACTGTGAAATTTGTCAGGTGAACATATTCTTTTCCCTCTACAGAAAAGTGCTTTTGCACCAGCGTTCGTTTCTAGCTGACTAAGCGGAAGCTGTTGAAACTTAGGCAGAGACCGCTCCCTGCGTCTTTACGATATATCGACCTCATGAGTCTTCCAACCGTTTACCTCCCCAAGTTTATATCGCGGAAGTGGAAATTATCAGCATATTTGTGCTCTACCGTGAAAGTGATACTCTTATGTACATTGTTGAAGAAGCCCAGTAGAGAAGAAGCGTGACTCAAATCATTGCATACAATCGATGCATTGTCTACGTATCTATATTAGGCTGTTGTTTCATCAATTGCACACTTGATTTTCATCTGTTCTAGATCGGCCATCAAAATATCAGCTAATGGCAGAAATTAGAATTCATGGGTCATTTGATCATGTCCCAGTGGTTCAATGGCCTACGAGCTAACTTGTCTTGTAACCAGAAGGTCCTGAATTTGAACTGTGAGAGTGCATGCATACTGATATAGAGTTCATAACTAGGAGAAAACAGCTGTCTTTTACTCCCAGCTCTTCAAAGAATAATCTAATGGTTAAAAAAGCCGATTCACATCAGCATCAAAATAATATCAGCACGATTCAAACAGGATGACTTATACAAAGAAGACGTAATTTGTCTGAATCGTGTAATGTTGTATTTGCGCAACACATTTTGAACAATCTGATCACATATACCGACTTGTCATAGGAATATGTATGAAATTAATAAGGATTCAAGAGGTGAGAAATAGAAATAGACTTAGGTCAAGTTAAAAGGACATATTGAAGGTGAAAATAACAATGAAGACCACTAAACCAAAGAAGAGACTTCTCTTCAAAAATTTAAAGCAATTAGTTCCCTTTATGAATTTCGACAACACAATAAGAAGACGTAGTTTATCTGAAACGTGTAATGTATTGGCGCAACACATTTCGGACATTCTGATCACACACGTACTTGTCATACACAGTTTTTATATAATGCAAGAAGGCATGAATAATTACAATACAGGTCAGATTGTATACAGGTCAAGGTCACAAATAATGGGTAGGGAGACACAAAAGGTGTGGGTAAGAAAGATAAAAGGAGAAAAAACAAGGCAAAGAGGGGGTTGAAAATATTAGGAAGTAAATTAGTCCTTGGTTCTAAATTGAATTACCAAGGCAGGTTTAAGGTGATAACAAATAATTTTTGGACACATAAGACAGGTTTAAGTCTTTTTATGGCTAAGGCTTCAATGAATTTAAGTATGTGGCCCAACCTCGTTTTATATACTTACTTACTTACATACTTAAATTCATTGAAGCCTTAGCCATAAAAAGACTTAAACCTGTCTTATGTGTCCAAAAATTATTTGTTATCACCTTAAACCTGCCTTGGTAATTCAATTTAGAACCAAGGACTAATTTACTTCCTAATATTTTCAACCCCCTCTTTGCCTTGTTTTTTCTCCTTTTATCTTTCTTACCCACACCTTTTGTGTCTCCCTACCCATTATTTGTGACCTTGACCTGTATACAATCTGACCTGTATTGTAATTATTCATGCCTTCTTGCATTATATAAAAACTGTGTATGACAAGTACGTGTGTGATCAGAATGTCCGAAATGTGTTGCGCCAATACATTACACGTTTCAGATAAACTACGTCTTCTTATTGTGTTGTCAAAGAAGAGACGTAATATAATACATCTGCCCTAGCCGGCATCAAAACAAAATTTACCAAGAATGGTGGTTTGGTGTGATGACGAATTGTTGCTTTGATAGCATGAAGGTGGTTTAAACTTCCTAATTGCCGCCTAGGGCTTCCAAAAACTTTAGGATACACCCCAGACACGTTTTATGGATAGCTTTAAAAGATGTATAAACGTCAATTTTATGTCTTGCCCCTATAAATACGTTTCGCGATAGAGGAGCTAGGTTGTCTGTTGTTGTCATTAATGGCTTCAAAAGATTAAGTTTGCTTCTGAAGACATTTAGGGATATGCTATGAAGTCAGCCCTTACTTTCAGAGATCGATGAGTCCTCTCCATGTATATGTGTCCGCATGTACACTGAAATTGGTTAGTATAGTTAGATATACTATAATTTTCCGCACGTTCTAAGGGCTTAGATGGATATTTCGGCTTCATATTCTTACCCTGAACTCTTCATTTGACCGATAGGTCCTGGGTTTGAACCACAGTAGCGAATGCTTACCGCTGAAGAGTCCCAGACTAGGCTGACGAAACAGTTGGCTGTTCAGTGAGCTCAGTTGGTTTTCCAATGGTTCTCTAACTGAATTCAGCTCGTGTTGAAATCCTCTAACCAATCAGATCCCTACAAATCAACACTTGAATACTAATTATTTTGTCACCATATGTCTAATCTGTTATTCTAAGTAAAAAGATGTATCCACCACACAACTGACTGTTATTATTATGATAAATATAATCTTTTATCACTCTAAGAATCTGAAAATAATTTATTTAGAAGAATATTCTTCATTTGAAGTCAGTTTTCATTTCTTGATATAGTAATACTTCACACTCTCACAGACAACTGCATTTGATCATAATTCACTCCTCTAAGATGTTAGAGAAGTTAAAGTGTCAGCGTCTTATTTTTTTTTAAATGCCAGATTCGCACCACTTAATACTCCATGACGTGAAAAACGAGAAATTTCATATCAATGTTATCAGAGGTATTTTCTATTGTGTAAATCTTGAAATATTTATGTCAGTTATGTTTGACTAAAATCCACTTATTCTCATCTTCTGTTCTTGTTACTTACAATATTAGAATTTTTACAGAATTGAATGATGTGAAAATTTCGTGCAAGATAATCTTCTATTTCTTTTTTTCCTACTTCATAAGTTTATTCGGTCTTGTAGAAGATCTACACGCCGTCAGTGCAGCTGAAACGATAAGATATAGTTAAGACATTGAATTGTGAATTGACATTAAGGCGTGTTTATCGTCGAATTTTCGAACGTCATCCTGCATGGTGGTCGGTTAAGTAAGGGAGAAACAAAATCCTTACATAGCTCTATTCTATCTCATCTTGTGGATAGAGAACACAAGATTGATGTAAACGAGGCTACTTTCAAAGTCATCTACAGTATACCAACTAAGCTTAATTTTACCTCATGAGTTCGTCTATTGCATATTTCTGAGGCTGGCTGTTGGAATCTACTATTAAGAAGCCTAACTTTTATATCCAAAAGAAGAAGTTGGTTCAGACACTGTCCTTACCACACTGGTCATCAAGGTTTTAATGATCCTTAATTTGTTGTAGATATTTCCTTAATTTTATTTGATATTTTATTTATTATTACATTTCCATGCTTATTATAACTTATACATTGTGTGTCGGTGGCACAGTGGTTAGGACTCTCCCCGACCATGCACATCATCTGAGGTTCGATCCACTGCCGACGCATACCCGATATCAGTGGTTGGCCTGCAAAATTTAGGCTACCGATATCGCATGCTGAAAATTTCATACTTGTGCCAAAAATACGGTGTGGAATCAAGCTGTGATCAAAAATAAAAAAAGCAAAACATAATAAATACATCTTTCTTGAACTGTAATTCCACATTATGCGATAAATCACGAATTGGTAGAAGTTAGAATTCATGAACTGGTTATTGAATCGGGTCTCAGTGGCTGAATGGTATACGAGCTTGCTTTGTAACCGGAAGGTTCTGGGTTTGAACCCTTACAGTAGGTTCATACTGCCGATGATTCCCAAACTAGGGTGAAACAGCTGTTCAGTACTCCAGTGATGGTTTTCAATGGTATTTTAAGTGATATCAATCCGTGGTCAAACTTGTAAAAACAAATCTAATTCTTACAAATCATCTCTTGAAAAGAATATGTTTTGCTCAGATTTTATTTTATCTTCTAAATATCTGAATGAACATTTTCGCTTTGTGAAAATTTTAAAGTTAACCCAGTGATAGAATAAAATTTATGTCAGATTGCCGAAGAAATTTAACCGAATTGAATAGTGAAAATGAAGGCGGATTTTGATCTAAACAACAAAAAAGTATCTGGGGGATGCTTAAGATTGTACCTACCGTATGCGAGTGAATTAAGAAACTTAAGAATAAACAGTTGTTCATTTAGATTGATAATAAGTCGATTGTTGACGATTGTATTCAAAATGGTTCATGAATATGTACATGAGGTTGCACTTGTGGTTGAGTAACTCAGAGAATAATGCTTTGGGGTACCAACGCTGAGTATTGAATCCAAGCCTTGAAGTCATTGTAAAGAGTATGTTCAAAAATTGTGTAAGATATTTTAATTATTATTATTATTCACTTGGGTACCGAGTGAAGTATAGGGCTCCAACAACACATCTCCGCATTCTTCTATTTTCTGCTGCGCATAATCTCTCATCTTCTCCTCCACAACACACTATAACCTCCATGTCACCCTCTCACTGACCACCCACTCGTCCTTTCCTATTCGGATTCCACTCTAGCGATGGCCAGCATTGAGCGCGATGTGATTCGACGGTCTTATCAGTGGCGTATGCCCACGCCAGTTAGACAACCATTGGAAAACCAGCACAGGCGTTCCGTCAGCCTGGTTTGCCACTCTTCAGCAGTATGCCACCTGGGGTCCAAACTCAGTACCCTCTGATTACAAAGCAAGCTAGCTTGTAGACCATTCATTCAGCCACTGGGACCTGCCAATCCAATGACCAGCTCATGAATTCCATATTCAACAAATTCACGATCGGGTGCGACTGGCACTAGACAGTGTTATCGCTGGCAAGTATTATTATTATTATTTTTACCCGGTCTCACCCTACTGTGATTATATGTGAGTGAATGCGATGCAGTGCAGTGGTCGAGCTTTTTTATCAGTTACTTGGCTGAGTGGGATCAATCGTTCTAGATCTGGTTAAATTTTTATGTACCAGTAGTCTTATTGACCTTGTTCTAGTTAAATTGTATTATTCTTTTTCTGAATTTGATCTGTCTAGTCCTTAAGCCGGCAAAGTTTATCTCTGAGAAAGTTGAATGGTTTAAATGCCACTCAAACTGATTCCAATCCCATTGAGAATCCTACATAAGGCCTCTGATATTCCTTCTTGATACTGCAGTACTACAGAGGCTTTGAATTCTACGTTATTTTTGTCGTGTTCATTACTTATTCTTTTTTCTATAGGTCTACAAGCATTTCTGAATAAATCCTGGTGGGTAGTTATTCACTAGTAATATTTCCTTTATTTGTTTGATTTCATTATTTAAATCTTCTGGCTTACTAGTTAGGTCCCTGATCCGATAATATAGACATCTAACTAAACCAGCGTCGGTGGCACAGCGGGTAGGACTCTCGCCGACCATGCATATGGTCCGGGGTTCGATTCCTGGTTGACGCATGCCTGATATCAATGGTCGGCCCGCAAAACTTTGGCAACCAATATCACATGCTGAAAATTTCATACTTGTACCAAAAATACTCTGTTGGACCAAGCTATAATCAAAATTAAAGAAATAAAATAAAAATAATCCTACATAGGGTTTCAGATGTCTCCTCCTCATGTGGTAGAACTACAGATGCCATCTGAGATCCTACACAGGATTCCTAATAAAGCAGGAATCAGAGTGGTATTTAAACCTAAAAACTCATTCAGGCAGGACAAGCTCTTAAGGCTAAAAGACCCTGTGGGTTGACCTAATTAGACAAAATTATATAATTTACAAAATACCTTACAATGACTGTGAGTTAGGTCAACTGTATAGGTCAGACCAGTCAATCAGGAGCAGTGAGATTATCAGAACAAAAAAAATTTAGCGAAGGTCAGAATCATTGACCGCTTGCGCTAACACTCAACCACACAGCAGTATGAGATAAAGTAACAATTCTAAAAAGTAACATAGGTAGGTGGAAAGCGAGAGAGGTGGATTGCTGAATCTTTGTTCATCGAATAATCTACACCTAACACATCCAATAGGAATGACTCGTCGCCAATACCAGAAATATGGAAATTATTACTACCAATCAAGTCAAGCGATGAAAAATAATGAAATTATATATGCAAAGTTAGAAAGTTGTGTGAGTACCTTGACATGATTACCAGTAGCAATAAACTGAGCTCGAAACGTGGTCATCAACAAATATCACTATATAATATTTTGAGAATTTATCAGAATAAATTTTCTTCTTATTCGATGTATTGTCTACCATACTGCCCAAGTTCTATTGTTATACCAATGATGCATCGCTTTTCACAGTTAAGCATACGTCAATATTAGTGATTCCTGTGTGTAACTCATATTTTACTTTTATTTTAATTTTAGATATGGTTGAAGATTCAAATATCCCATAGAAGATGCAGCATTATATCAAAAGAAAATGTCCAACAAAATTGCGTTCAATATCTGTTGAACAGTTTCGCGGGAAAATAAAATTCAAAACTTGTATGCAATGCATATATTAAAAAAGAATAAGTTATAATAAATGCAATTCATGCCTACTTACTTGTGCCTTGTCTTTTCTTTTTTTGAATTACGCCTACTTTAATTAAAAAATGAAACCAATAAAACTTTTATGTTCCTTATTCAGTTTTCATTAATGTAATTAACTATTCATGAAAAATTCCCATACGAACATTAATAGACAGAAGACAAGTAGTTCAGAGAAGTGTCTCTTCTCACCGGCGAATTCATTTTCATAGCTGTACAATCGCAAATATTGTATATGGTTGTTTTGTATGGGTGTACATTAAATTTGTCAAACGAAAATACAATTAGTAAGTTCAGGTGAGTTGGATGTTGATATAAGAGAGTAGTAACAAAAGTGATGAGTTGTCACAAACAACTGTTAAAGAAGAGTTACATAATAACATGAATAGTTTGATGAAAGAGTTGTGCTCAGGGTGTACGTGGAAACAAAATAGCATACGGAATTATGCAAGAGTTTTAAGTAGTTAGAAAAATAAGCATACAAACAAAAGTCAAGTCAAATCAAACAAACAAACAAAGAAAAGTTAAATCAAATCAACACAGTTGTTACCATGAGAGTAGAAGTGGTTGAATAATTTTCCTTTGTATGCATAGTTCTGGTTCCTCTAGCTTAATGGCTAGGGCTTCTGCTTTTGGAAGGTTGTTCTTCACTTTGTTGATTACTTTGAAGGAGGCGTTTGTTGAGAGTGAATGACCAGTGTTGACGAGGTGTTCGATTATTGGACTCCTTATGCAGCCATTACTTCCTTTCTGTAGCCCCGCTGGATAGTGTTCTTTGACCCTTTTTGATAGGATACGCGTTGAACGACCGATGTACCTGGCTCCACTGCAACAGGTGAACTGATATATACACATAGAAGTGGTCAGGTGCGGAATCTTGTCTTTTGGGCTTCTGCAGATCAGCGGGCGACTAGAGAAGACTACTCTCAATGTTGCCGCAAAGAAAGTTCTTCTTAAAGAGGTGGAGATTCTCCTTCTAAGGACGTCACTGAGTAGGTCTCCCTTGAAGTCAGGGTTCATATAAAGTATCTTTTTTGGCACAGATGCTGTTTCTCGCCTTTGGACTTTTTGTTTGATGTTTTTGTCTACGAATCTTGATGGGTAACCGTTTTGTATGAAGGTTTCTTTGAGGAAGTTTAGTTCTTCTTCCATGGTATCTGAGCTGCAGATGCGTCGGATAATTAACTATTACCAGTATATCTTATTAGATTATGAAAAAGTTAAAAATACTTTGATTGGATAGTAGCCACTGACTGTAGTAGTGTATCTAGTCCTCCTATGTGTTTGGTGCAGACCGAATTCTATCAGTGAAAACTGCAGTGTGGCCACCATGCCATTAGGTGGCTTTTCATCACGGTGCACTTTGAATTCTTGATATTACGTATTTCGGTTTGATCGGCAAGGCATCCTGACGACAAATACCTCATAACCAATGCAAAAATCTGTTTTGATTTCCAGATAACATTTCGGTTAATAACTTGCTGCGAAATTTGATTAAGGAGCCTTTCAGTTAACCATTGGCCAACTGAATTAGTCACATGAGAATATAAGAAAAATATCTGAGATTGAGAATGAGACATCAGTTGATGAGTGAAATTTGTTAGAAATATGAAAGCATTTGTATCATAACGTCAACCTTCTTTAATTTCTTGAGTAAACGGTAGTGAGTACCGCTCAGATTCTTTTCAAGAAGCTTTTATACTTTTGGATTAGATTTGAGTAGTGCGTTTTACGTCTGGACCAGAGAATATTAAGTCTTTTGCTGGAATATAGTCTCGAATTACGGTAGGCATGTTTTTTGTGATTCCTTTGCGTTCCCTAGTGGAACACAGAGGGCTTCAAACTAGAGGCTTGAAATTTAGGTAGCAGTGATATTTTCTTTCTTTACGGGATGGAGTTGCTAGCCTCATGCCTAACCTCTTCGCTTTACCAGCCTTATTACTGACTTAGTGAGGTAAAGGACTGCGGCGTCGGTAGGGGATCGAATCCTGGAGGAAATGCGTCGTCGGCGAGTATTCTACCTCTGCGTCACCGACTCACAGGGTAACTGGTGTTTAGCTCTTGAGGTATTTGGACCTTTCGGGTAGAGCGACAGTGAAATAAACAATTCATATGAACTGTGATCAAGAATTGGCCGAACAGTGACAAAATGATTGGGCGCCGAGTGAGAAGTAGACATATGTAAAAATTATGTATTTGTAAAATCTCAGCGAAATTGAAACTAGTAATTCCAACGAGTCCTGTGTTGGGCAGACTGGCCCAAGGTTCTTCAGGGAAATTAATCAAAATAAGCATAACAGAAGTTTATATACATAAAGGACATATCTTGTCTTTGCAAACTGCGTCGGTGGCACAGTGGTTAGGACTCTCGCCGACCATGCACATGGTCCGAGGTTCGATCCCCTGCCGACGCACACCCGATATCTATGGTCGGCCTGCAAAATTTGGGCTACCGATATCAAAACTGAAAATTCCATACTTGTACTAAAAATACGGTGTGGCATCAAGCTGTAACCAAAAATAAAATTAAAATAAAATTAAAATAAATCATATTAGTCATGAATCATCCAAATATAATAAATAAAATTGTATGAACTATGATCAAGATTTCACCTCAGACTTCTGACAAATATTACTTTCTACTTTTGTTAAACAGTGTGTACGTTTGCATCAGAATTTTAGTGATTATGTTCGACTAAACATTGTGGTCGTAGATAACTGGGTATGAAAAATACGTATGTTTATGCGGTGATGCCGTATATGTAGGAGAAATATCCAGATAGTTAAATGTGAAAGTAAGCGAGCATGAACACTGTCTACAGGTGGTTACAACGACCTCTGCAGATTTGAAGAAGAGGCTAAAAAACATTATTATCTGTATAAAACTCACATTTTCCTTCATATTTCCTGACTAATTTATTAGGGTAATTATTATGTTTCAAGGCTTCTCTTATATGTCTCACTTCCTGTTTTTTATTTTCTTTGGTACTACTTAGTTTTTGTGCCCTACTGTCACTTAAAAATTTCATCAATCCTATTTTCGCTAACAAATTCACTGTACTTAAAACACAGGATGTAGATAGATTTTTCGATCACATTAACTCAATGGCGGAGGCAACTTAATTCACTTATGAAGTGGAAAGTCAGGAAGGGGAACTGCCAATGCTAGATTGCAGTGTACAAAGGAAAGAAGATGGGAAGTTAAACAACAGTGTTTACAGGAATCCCTTACATTCGAACAGATATCTAGACTTCCGATCATCTCATCCTACGTCAGTAAAAATAGGATTAATGAAATGTTTAAGTGACAGTGGGGCACAAAAACTAAGCAGTACCAAGAGAAATCTAAGACACTAAGTGAGGCATATAAGAGAAGCTATGAAACTTATTAATTACCCTGATAAATTAATCAGAAAGTATGTAGGAAAATGTAAAAATAAAATAAATAATAATAGTAGTGATAGTGATAATAATATTGATGACGACATGCATGTCAAATGTGCGCAAGACAACACCAACAATAAAGAATCTAAATTATCAATAGTAATTCCATAGAAGGAAGGAACCTCGGAAACCTTACGCAGAATTCTTAACAAGGCAGGAATAAAAGTGACATTCAAACCCACAAATTTAAACAAGCTTTGTCGGTTAAAGGATCCTGTGAAGCCTTTAAAACAAAACGATTTAGTTTATCTACTACCCTACCTGCAATGATTGTCAGGTCAAATGCATAGGTCAAACTAGTAGAACAGGGGCAGTCAGACTAGCCGAACATAAAAACCTAGCAGCGAAATCCAGATTAGCTGACCTGAATAAGATAAGAAATCTAGAGAATAGTTCAGCTATAGCACTACATGCAATTACACACAATCAGCCATACAATAGAATGTGATAGGATGACAGTTCTTAAATTTAATGTGACAGGGTGAATGGGGGAAGAGATTGGTAACAGAAGCTTTGTTTATCGAATCAACTGCAAACACATGTAATAGGAATGTTTCAACACCTGTCCCAGATATCTGGAAAATTCTACTACCCCCACGACGACAAATAAGAGAGAAGAAAGAAAACTATAAAACTCAAGTTTCGAAGTCGTGTGATTATAATTGATGGAATGATTATGGACAATAAATTCTGTTCGAAACGTCATCCAATAAATAATAATACTATTTCACTGTCTGATATATCTAATGAACAAACTAATATAGAAGGCTAGAAAACAGATCAGCGATTGTATTGCACTCGATAGAAATGGGATAGAAGATCGATTTTGATTGATCGCAGGTTGTACAGATAGGTGTTTTTTTGTATGATGAAAGACTGACTGACTGAGGAAGCCCCACATATGTACGTGAATCCGAAATGTTTGAATAGACGTGAAGGTGTGATCTTGTTAGCTGATGCATGGCAAGTCCTGATTGGCAAATCAAAATCGATATGTATCACTAATTAATCACACTTGATCTAAATTTTCGATTGCCTGTATCTTGTTATGGAGAGGCTAATGAATGATTTACAGTTATGGCCGCATATCCAAATGGACACACACCATTTTATACTGCATATACACGTACTTTCACATTCAGCTGTCTCAAATGAGTGGACAAAGTTTTTAAAGACGAGAGATACTATTTTTATACATAAACTTCTGTTATTTTAATTTTGATTAATTTCCCTGACGAAGTTTTGATCAGTTTGTCGAACGCAGGAAACGCTGGAATTATTCATTTCAATGTCGCCTAGATTTTACAAATATAATTTCTACATGGAGAAATAAAATATTAAATAAAATGTGTTGCTAGAGACCGCCGGATGCATTTATAGATGATTTGTAACTTCAGTGTGGAGGTGGGAAAGTTTTTCTTGCCAGATAATTTCCTTTCAGTTGTAACGACGGTTAACAAGAACATTCCTGTCAGAGACGACCTGATGTTTAGTTAAGAATTTACAAGCAGATGCTATTTATAAAATGTACAAAAATTTTCAGAAGAGTTTATTGCATGATATTCTCTGCCTTTATATTGGAACACACTGCCACCCACAATCAGGCCATTCCTCAAGTTTACTAAAAACTTCCGAATGAAAAGTGTTTAAGGCTTTTAAATACACACAAGAGTAGAGATAATACCATTAGAGATCATATCTTAATCGACTGAAACAAACCGAATGAGAAAGTATTTGCCACAGAGAGGGAGAGATGGAAGTTTTTGATAGTCCAAGTTTTTTGCAGGCTGCCTAATTACTATGAATTGAATAAAAAAAGTGGAAACAAACTGCTGGTGTTTCATCTGTAAAACATAGTTGAGAGATTAGGGTAGATTCATATCACCGTTCCCTGTAAACAAACAGATTTTATCCACCTCTCTTTCCCATGATCTCTTAAAAGGGACTTCGTAAAATATTGGATCAGTCCACTATCTCTCTATTACCTCACTTATGACATTCTAGCTTATGTAAAGTAAATTTTTTCAAATGGACTTCTTCATTCTACTTCCTTGTTATTTTGATCGGTTCAAATTAGTGAAAATCAGCGGAACAGAGTAATGTGGGTAAAAATCAGTTTTGAACATCCAAATGACATGCATTTTGAAAACCTTCAATCAGCATAATTTCATCATCTCCCTTTTTGAAAATCACATGAATACTACTTGAGTATCAGGAGTTTTCATGAAGTAGTGACTCACTAGTGCGTCGGTGGCATAGTGGTAAGGACGCTCGCCGACTATGCAAATGGTCCGGGGTTCGATCCCCCGCCGGTGGACTCCTTTACCTCACTCAACCAGAAGTAAAGCTGGTGAAGAGGAAAGATTGGGCATGAGGCTAGCAACCCCATCATATAAAAATAAACACTGCTACAGAAACTTCACGCCTCTAGCTTGAAGCCCTATGTTCCACTGGGAACGTGAAGGAAAAAAAATAATGACTCACTAGCCCAAGAGATCAGCAGGTATTCATAATATTGAATGAGTTGTGTTCTCTATCTATGCAGGTTGATCTAATTGCCAAGCTTTCGTCGGCCCTCATTTTCTAGATACCACTACTTCAGCGCAAGCTTTAGTATAAAATGAACCTATTTGAATTCTCCGTGAATGATGTGACTGTATCTCCTGGCAACTTCTGTCGTGACTGGTTGTTTGTTAATTTACATCTCTGCTGATCATTTCTGTTATTGACTTGGAATTTGAACTTTCTTGTCATGTGATGACTTACTTTTTATTAGCTGGTAAATGTGGTCTATAGTAATTAGTGTGTGTTTGTTAATCCATCGCTGGCTGATTCACTTGAGTGCCAACCAGGCTGATAGAAATCCCCTCACTGCATTACTGTCTGGTGTTTCCTCTCCTGCTTAAAATTTCTACATTCTCCCAATCATCTAATTGGTGTCCTTAATTACCTACATGCATTGAAATGAAAGAATATATATATATATATCATGCCGTTTTGTAAAGCCAGTTTGTATTCTTGGATTCGGATTCGAAGGGGACGCCCACTTGGTTGACCAATGTAATGTTTATTGCAGTTCATGCATGCAATTTATTTTGTAAAAGGTACTAATTTTATCTCCTTGTCCTGTTGGATGGGTATTTGGTCTGTACAATATCGAATGAAGTGATTCGGCTGACTTGTGTGCTATATCTATTTCAAATAGTCTTAATCTTCTAGCTGTTATTTCGGAGATATTTTTTTATCTATGATAGGATGAATTTTCTTGTAGTCTTTGATGTTGGATTGTTGTTGGTGATGTGTGATTCGAGTTTAAACACGTTTCGATTAAATTGTGAGGTGGATATCCATTATTTTTGAAGACGGTTAGTAGGTATTTTTGCCTTTATTCTCTCCTTCAAGAAATCCAGCCACTATATCTAGTTGGAAGCCAGTTGTAAGATGTCCAGAAGTACATTTTGAAACTCAAGGACATAACTGAAGAACAGTTGTCTCATGTATTGATTGGAACACGTTATCACCCGCTATCAAGCTTTTCGTCAAGTTTAGTAGGAACTTGCGAATCAGAAGCTTTCCAGGCCTTTAAATACACATAAGGGTAGAGATAATACCATTAGAGGTCATATCTTAGTCAATTGAAACAAACCGAATGAGAGAAAATATATGCCACAGAGAGACAGATGGAAACATTTTGGTAGCCAAAGTTTTATGCAGGCCGTCTAATTACTATGAATTGAGAAAAATAGTGGAAGGGAACTGCTAGTGTTTTATCTGTAAAATATAGTTAACAGATTGGACTAGATTTGTACTATCGTTTACTGTAAACAAATAGATTTTATCCACCCATCTTTCCATGATCTCTTAAAATGAACTTAGTCAAATATTGGATCGTTCAAGTCAGGTCATCAATAACAATAATCTGATGGAACGGAACTTTCAGTCTACTGTCTCTGTTACGTCATCCATTACATTCTACCTCATGTACAGTAAATTCTTCAAGTGGACTTCTTCATTCCAATTTTTGTCTCATTTAAATGGATTCAAATCAATAAAAATCAGCAGAACAGAGTATTGCGGGTAAAAATTATTTTTGAATATCCATATGAAACGGACATGGGTATTGAAGCCCTTGAGTCAGCAATATGGCCGCCTTCTCTTAAATGACATAATTTCATTATATCCCTGTTTGAAAATTACATGAATACTAGTTTAGTACCAGGATTCTTCATGAAGCAATGAGTCACCAGCCTAAGGGATCAGCAGAAATTTGTAATAGTGAATTAATTGTGTTCTGTATCTATGCTGCTTGATCTAATTGACAAGCTTTCGTCGGCCCCCATTTTCTAGATAACACTGCTTCAGCGTGGGCTTTAGTATCAAATGAACTTATTTGAATTCTCCATAAACGAAGATAACACTGTATATCTTCTGACTGACAACCATTGTCATGACTCGCTGTTTTATTAATCTAAGTCTCTATTGACCATTTCTATTGACTTGGAATTTGAAATTTCTCGCCATGTGATTTACACTTTATTAGCACGTAAATTTAATCTATGAAGGCAATGTGTTTATTAATTGCTTATTCAACTGAGTATCAGACTCAGGTGAACCAGCAAAAGTTAGAACGTGTATCAGTAGGGAAAGTCGGGAAATTTACGTGAGACCTTCCAATCTATCTTTAAATGCCGTCATATTGTAATAATCGTGTTCTCCAAGCTGGCTGATTCAACTGCGAAGCTTTCGTGGTCCCTCTTCTATACAACATCGGTCCACACAGGTATTAGTATAAAGTGAACTTATATCAATTCTCCATGAACAATGTAATTGTGTCTTCTAGTGGCCACTGTCGTCACTGGTAGTTGATTTACCTCTTTACTGATCATTTTTATTGACTTGGAATTCGAACTTATTTTTTATTATTTACTTATTTTGATTACAGCTTGATGCCACACCGTGTTTTCAGTACAAGTATGGCATTTTCAGCATGGATATCGGTAGCCCAAATTTTGCAGGCTGACCATAGATATCGGGTGTGCGTCGGCAGGGGATCGAACCCTGGAACATGTGCATGGTCGGCGAGAGTCCTAACTACTGTGCCACCGACGCACATGGTTGTCATGTGATTTACTTTTTATTAGTTGGTACATTTAATCTATACTAATTGGTGTGTTTGTGAATAGCTGGCGGATTCATTTGAGTATCAGACTTCTAGAAATTTCATGACTGCATTTTTCGTGTTTCCCCTCCTGTTTGAAGTTTCTAAATTACCCCAATCATCTAACTGTTGTCCGTAATTATCTACATGCATAGATATGAAAGAATATATGTCATTTTATTTTACAACCAATGTGTGTTCGTGGATTCGGATTCGAAGGCGGCACCTACTTTCACCGATGCAATGTATTTTGTAAATTGTATTGATTTTATCTTCTTTTTCTGTTGTATCTTTCCATTCGTACAGCATCGAATGAAGTGATTGTGCTGGCTGGCTGACTGGTTGGCTTGTGTGCTATATCTATTTCAAACAATCTTATTATTTCAGTTGTTATTTCAGAGATATGGTAGAATAAATATTTTTGCGTCTTTCAATGGTGCTTTCTTATTGGTGTTATGACTCGAGTTGAAACACTTTTCGATGAAATTGTGGGGGAGGGGGATTTGCATTCCTTCTGAAAACGATTAATGGGTATTTTTCCTCCATTCTCATCAATTCAGGAGTGCTAAATTGTGTTTGAACTCTTTTAAACGATATCTGCACACAGTTTCAGTTGTGAGTAATTGACTTATTACCAGTGCAGTTGAGTATTTGGTCTGTGTGCGTTGATTTTCTTTACACCTGTGATTCTAAATCTCTTGTATTAATTCTCTTGATTAAGACATCTAAGAAGAATGAGAGTTTGTTGTCTAATTCTTCTTCTCTTGCGAATTCAATGTCTTCAAATATGTTGTTTATGAATCTGCGGGTATATTCCAAATCACATTTCTTTTAATTATCACAAATGTATCATGAACATAATGTTCGCAGATGATTGGTGCGCTGAAGATGTTTTCCAGAAGGAAGACGAATGCGTCGCAATTAAATCAACCAGCTGAGACGGAGAACATAACTAATTTAATATCATCCACCTGAACTACAAATCGTCTCTATTATAAATTCATAATATTACTAGTTTGTACCACATATGACACTGTGCCTCAAGACAGTAGACAATTCCATATCAGTTTGTTTATTAGATATATCACACAGTGAAACGGTATTATTTATTGGATGACATTTCGAACAAAATTTATTGTTCATAATCATATCAATTGTATTCACACGACTTTAAAACTTGAGTTTTATAGTTTTCTTTGTTTTCGCCTTTTGTCGTAGGGGTAGTGGAATTGTCCAGATATCTGGGACAGGAGTTGAATCATTCCTATTACACGTATTCTCTTCAGTTGATTCGATAAACAAAGTTTCCGTTATCAATCTCTCCCTCCATTCACCCTGTTACATTCGATTTTAAAACTGTGATCCTATCCCATCCTATTGTATGGTTGTGTGTGACTGCATGTAGTGCTATAGCTGAACTATTCTCTAGATTTCTTATCTCATTCGGGTCAACCAATCTAGATTTTGCTAGGTTTTTGTGTTCAGCTAGTCTGACTGCCCCTGTTCTACTAGTTTGACCTATGTATTTGACCTGAAAATCATTGCAGGCAGGGTATTAGATAAACTAAATTGTTTTGTTTTAAAGGCTCTTCAGGATCCTCTAACCAACAAAGCTTGTTTCTAATTGAGTTTGTGGGTTTGAGTGCCATTTTTATTCCTGCCTTTTTAAGAATTCTGCATAAGGCATCCGAGGTTCCTTCCTTGTATGGAATTACTACTGATGATTTAGATTCCTTATTATTGGTGTCGTCATTAATATTATTACTATCACTTTTATTATTATCATTATTGTTGTTATTATCACTATCGCTTCTATCATATTAATAAGACAGTAGACAATTTTCTAAATTGCATCAAGTATATCTAACATAGTCTTGTTTTTATTTCTACATGAAGTATATTCAACAGTCGTTAAAAATAAAAAAGCTCAGTTTTCAAAATATGTTCATCAGTTTTGTCTCTCTTGCCTTATCGTAAATCACTTTTTTTTCATTTTAAACACACGAATATATTTCAAAGACGAAATTTATCACATCTTCATATCAGATGCACAGAATGAACGTGATTACATGAGTTTTATCGCTGAAATCTCCATGTTAATCTTACAGTTTAAAAAGAATCATGACATGTGCTTTTTTCGAAAAAAAATTTAACAATTTCCTAGAATGTATGAACTATTCAGACAGATAAGAATTGTCGTTAAATTTTTAGTTTTAATTTGTATTTTCTATATATATATATATATATTGCGTAATCTCCAAAAAACCCTGATGGAAAACGATTTCCCGCCCAGTTTCATAGACAAAAATCTCAAATCTAAGAAGACTTCAGAACAAGTCAAATCCGTTCCATAGAAAATACTTCTGCTTAATCTAGAATTCAAAGGTTATATTGAAGCAGAAATCCTTCGCAAACGCCTCTACAAATCTCTGAGGAAAACATACTTCGCCACGAGCCTACGACTGACGTTTTCTTGCAAGAAACTGTTCAGCCAGAGCGGGAAGGACAAGCCGTCGCATTGGGCCACCTCAACGTGCATATACTAGTTTACTTGCTCTTGTGGAGCTGAGTACATCGGCCGTACCATGCGGCGACTTGAAAAACGCGCTCGCGAACACTATCCAGTCTGGCTAGTAAAAGGAGACCAAAAACGTGTATATAGTTCAATGACAGAACATCTGGTCAACTCAGGACATCCAGCGCCTTTCGAAAAATCCTTCAAAGTAATATATAAGATTCAATTAAGCCTATCAAAGGGAGTGAAATCAAGACATCTAGGCATAGCTTAGGCGCTAGCTATCCAAAAGCTCAAACCCACGCTTTGTATCCAAAAGAAATACATTCAACCCCTGTCCCTGCCATGGCCGTCATAAACAGGTAAATTTTTTTAGTTATGACGATTTCATCGCCTTTCTTATCTAAACTTCTTATTTATTCATGTTATTTTAAGTTTTTCCTAATCCCTGTCTACACTACCATATTTTCATATCCACTCTTCCTGTTTATTTTGTCATTTTACTATTTCTACATATTTAATCCCTGATTGCATAAACAATTATTCATCACATTAGTTTTTTTATCCAAACATCCTGTCTATTTTGTTATTTCTACATTTCTAACCCCCAATTGCACAATGTCAATCTTCTTAGTTATTATAATGCTACTTTGTTTGAGTTTTATCCGTCCCCCTGTTTATTATGGCAATGTAATTCCTTATTGTAATTTTTATTAATTTGACCCTTAACCGGAAATTATTCTGGAACTTTCCCATCCATTTGATATAAATACACGAATGTAGAGCCAAAATGATGACTTCGTTGAAAAGAAAATTTTCTTCGCTGCAATTGTCCTTTTAATAACTATATATATTGATTTATATTCGACAAAAGTGTAGGGTGACTGTCAGCTCCTTACAAGGCTACTTTGACAGTGTCTTACGTACAACATGATGTGCTGTGTTTAATGGTGGTTGGCGGTAGAATACGGGATGTACATGTCATCACATTTTGGTGACTCATCTCTGGATAATACCAGTAATCAACAGGGGTGGGGAGTACACGTATATCCGGCTGACATGATCTAAGTAGGACAAAAATAGTGCGCATCCTGAACTTCACTTTCAAAGAACATCAACCAAATTATTTAAGATGATGTCAGAATGCGACTGAATTAAGTGACTTCATAATGTCGTAGCTTGGAACAAATTTCTGACTATTACTGATGGATTTCAGATGACATAAAGCTTCAGGAAGTGTTGCAATAGGTATTAGGGTACAGTTGACTAAGTCTCTGTGCGTTTTGGCCGGAAACGTTACATCTAAAAGTATATATTTGTATATTTAATTATATCTGCGAAGATTTGGGTGTCACAGGTGATATGTGTCTAATCTCACTCAAAATTGAAGAATTGCAGGCGAAAACAGACAAATTTGCAGAAGAAACTGGTAGCAAAGTCGGGACACCAGGTGAACATAGAGAAATCGGAGGTGATGAAGAAACCCACGCACCAACATCAAAGTTAACAACAACCAGCACCAGTGACGATCAACAGGAGAGATTTGACAGAGGTTACTTCCCTCGATTATCCGACTAAGAAGCACTGTTTCAACCATAAGCAGTTGCACACCATGGATGAAGACGCCAAAGCCAGTGAGAATCTGAAGGGCAAGCTACACCTTCAGTTTGAAAATCTTCCGCCTCATTCAGCCAGCCAGAATAAATGACAAGATTCGGGTTCTATTCAACACGAATGAGAAGTTAGTCGGTTCTTTTATATGATTCGGCAACTGAGTGCATTACAGTACCATTTTCCACAGGTTGCAGACACTTTTCAGCAGCTGCCTTCGTTCCATAATGAAGATCAAATGGCCCATGAGAAAGAATTTGTAACAAGAAACTCTGCAGTGGAACAAACCAATCAAGAGCCAATCGCTTGACAAATATGTAGGAAAAAAATGAAGATGAACTGGGCTTACGCCACTGAGGATGTTGTCGAATGATTTCGCACGCCAGGCAATGCCTCGAGTGGAATCCAAATGGAAAGCAACAAGTGGGTCGTTGGTGAGAGGGTGACATGGAGGAGATCGAGTGGTGAGGAGGAGATGAGAGATTATGGGCAATCGTGGACTCATCAAACTGAATGGGATGGCAGAAAGTAGAAGAAAGTGGAGACGTGTTGTTGAAGCCCTGTGTAACACAAAATAATCGAGCAAAGAATATTCTTTTCGATAAATTCCTCTTTCAGGCTTTAAAATTATATATATGTTTATATACACAGAATATTTTAAATTAGTAGTTAATAGCAATATTAGCGTTCTCAAATAATATCGATTTGTAAAGTATGATCACTGCAATTACAGTTCATTAAAGATGCTTAAATCTTAATAATAAAGATATAATAGCGAATAGAATATCAACTAAAATTAGGGAAATTTCACAAATATTCCGGATTATTCAAACTTGGATGGCCAAGGTAAGGATAATGTCTGGACTAACTTCTTTTGAATGCACAAATTAGGCTTGTTAATATGGATCCCAACGGCCAGCCTCAGCAATATTTAGTAGTCGAATTCTTAAGGCGAAATTGAGATTCGTCGGTATGCGGTAAATGACTCTGAAAGCATGGTTAACGTCAATCTTGTGTTCTGTATCCACAAGATGAGATAGAATAGCACTACGAATAGATTTTGTTTGTTCTTTACTTAACCACACAGGGTGATGTTCGGAAATTCGACGAGAAACACGACTAATTGTATGGCCAATGCAACTAACTGGTTCACTCCACAGGAGCAGCTAAATTGGTATATACACATGGAAGAGGCGAAATTAGGCAGTTCGTCTTTTATTTCTGAACGCAGAAGAGGAGTGGTTTTGAAGATACAGCGAAACTGAGCAGCAGAGAATGCTCTTTTTACCGCATTTCTAAAGCGCTATGTTAATATCTCACTGGTGTTGTCTCCTAGGAACTGCATCTGTAAGAACAAGGCCTTTTTGGAACTGTCGGTAACTTGGGTTGCTTTGGTTTCAGATTCATATTCTTATCAATAAAATTTTCGCGATAACCATTCTCACTTAGCAACCGTTTAATATTGTTAAGTTCCTCGTCAAGGCATTCGTCCGAGCAAATCTCTCTTGCTCTGTGGATCAAGCACTTTATTAGATTACGTTTGTATTTCAAGGGCACAAAGCTGAGAAAATGTGTGTATTGGCCTGTTGATGTGGGTTTTCTACAAACACTTCTTCTTATTGTGCCGTCCTCTTTTCTGGTCATAAGGACGTCTAAAAATAAAATACTAGAGTCTTTTTCTTTCTCAGTAGTAAAATTTATTGCAGGATGTACCCCATTAAATTTATCCAGGATGTTGTTTGCTTCCTTTTCGTTCTTCATAATTACAAAAGTATCATCCATGTACCGACAATAAAATTCGAGTTCATTAATAACATCCTTCAAAGGCCCATTTTCTAGTTTTGCGAGGAAAATGTCAACTAGAAGCCCTGTGTCCCACTTGGAACCTAAGGGAATCATAATAATATATATTAATTAGAACAAAACACGTAGTTCAGTGAAGAGTCTCTTTTCGGTGGCATATTCTTTCACCCAGTTGTACAATCCCAATTACATATACACATTTTTCTATGCTTGTATACATTAGGTTTATCAGATAAGAATTAAAATTATTTAGTGTTATTATTGTCAAGGTATTTGGAAAAGGTGATACATAATCCACTTGCAACTAGGAGAGTTGGGGGTGAGGACTGATAAGAGGGTAGTAGTGATATGTTGTCAAAACAACATAGTTACTAATGTTAATCAACACATAAAAGGAGTTGAATGAGCGTGACGCGGTTACATAACCAGATGAATATTTTAATATGTGAGTTTTGACTAAGGGGGAATATAAAAACAAAAGAAAATATGGAATTATGTAAGAGTTCTCAAAATCGCAAATGTCATAGCAACAAGCACACAAACTTCAAATCAGTAGAATTCAAGACGGTTGTTACCATGATAACAGAAGTGGTTGAATGATTTTCTTCCGTATACATAGCTCCAGTGTTTTCAACTCAACGGCTTAGGCTTCGGCAGTACAAAAGAGACGAAAGGTCTTTGACTTTGGTAAGTTGTTCGTCACTTTGCATATTACTTTGACGGAGGCGTTTGTTAAGATGTTAGATTATTGCATTCCTTACACAGCCACTACTACCCTTATGCAGCCGTACCGTGGGATAGCGTTCTTGAAACCTTTCGGACAAGATACGCGTTGGACGACGAATGTATCTGGCTGGCTTCACAGCAATAGGTGGACTGATGTAACTACACAGGAGTTACCAAATGCGAGATCTTGTCCTTTCACATAATTCCATAGTTTCCTTTGTTTCTATGTTCACTCTAGTAAAACCTCATTCATTAAACTGCTCATCTCATTGCGTAACTGCATCATGCTCATTCAACTTCTTTTATGTTGATTAACATTGATTACTATGCTTTTTGACAGCATATCACCACTTACCTCCCCATCTCCCCTAGTTACTATTGGATTATTCATCACATCTAAAATGCCGTGGCCAGTAATGTACAGCAAGTTGAAGCTGAGGCAGTAACTCATCCAAGAAAACATTGCTAAGGGGTCGCGCTATGTCATGAATTGGCTGAAGTTAGAATTCATGGACTGGCCGTCGGATTGGTGGGTGCCAGTGGCTTAATGGTCTACGAGCTAGCTCGCCTTGTAACCAGAAGATCCTGGGTTCAAACCCTAGAGGTGGGTGCGTACTGCTGAAGAGTCTCAAACTAGGCTGCCGAAACAGCTGGATGTCCAGTACTCCCGGGTAGTTTTCCAATGACTTTTTAACTGATGTCATCTCATGATGAAATTCCCCAGCCATTCAAACAAAACCCCTACAAAACCATTACTTGAGAATGATAACACTAATTTTTATTCTTATCTGACGAACCCAACGAAATGAAACTCTTCGCCGAACCATGTGTTTTGTTCTCAATAATGTCTGGATGGTGATTATTCATGAACTCGTGGAAAATTCCCATTGTAACATATAGAAAATCAAAACAAATTATTCAACGAAGAGACTCTTTAAAACAATGAATTTATCACCAAGCTGTAAAATCGTATATATATGGTTTTTAAGAAGTTATATCCGGTGAAGGAATTGAATCGTAGTTGTAAATGCATAAAATAATAATAGTAGTATGAATTGCAATAAAAATTAAAATATTTGTGATTATAATCATAGTTAAATGTCAAGTGGCAAGGCAAATTAATGTCATATATAGAATAATTCATAGGATGGATAGAACTTGAAAAAGGGCGTGCAATTATAGGATTAGTAGACAAATTGAATAAAAAAACGCTACGTAATATTGTATGAAATTTGATAGCACAGAATTTAATAATAATTTTTAATAATAATAATAGCTTTATTCCAAACAGTATTTGCGGTACAGGTATGGATTTTTCAGCGTGCATTACAATATTGCATCTTATTACCTCATAAATTTTATAAGATTTTAAAAATAAAAAGCGACAACTACAAAAAGAAAAAAGAGAAAAAAAAGAAATAAAAAAAGAACAGCATTGCATTCACATATTTAAACAATGCACCACAGGATGTGAAATATAAAATTAGTGTGTAATAGAATATGTGAGCAACAATATAATAGTAACAAAGAAAGGGGAACAAAAGCTAATGGGAACTATTTGTTAGAGTGCCGCAGTAAGTTGATCGTGTCATGCCTAACAGTTTTCTCATCACATAACAGCTGTGCCAGATAAGGTATTGTGGAGTTTTTATACTTGGTAGTCCTGGCATATAGCTTCCTATAGTTGCTTCTAGTTCTACCAGATGAAATGCAAGGAGAGAGCTGCGTATTGAGAGGGTGTTCGGGGTCTGAAAATATTGAATTCGCTAGTTTCTTACATGACATTATATGTCTATCCACAATTGTGTTAACCAGTTGGTTTAACGAAATCCCACTTCTCCTTCTAACAGCTTTTAGTGCCCTACGCAGCAAAGCAAACTCTTTCTTAAGTAGTCCAGGAAAGATTAATGGGGAGTAGTAAAGAGGGATGGTTAGAATACAAGAAATGTTAAACTGAGAAAGAAAAGACTGCTTTATACCAGACTGCCTTAATTTCCTAACGTAGAACGTTCAGCGAAACATCTTTCTAGTAACTAGCAAGATGTGAGAGGACCAGGAAAGATCGGAGGAAATACTGAGTTCAAGGTACTTGACATTAGATGTAGTTTCAAACTCTATGCCATCAATGATAGTGGGACCATGTGAGCTAGCTAGTTGTTGTAGGTCACGTTTTCGTCTGAAAGTGAAATTTCCTACCTGACATTTAGACGGATTCAGCTTAAGACCGTTTGAAGAGGATCACTGAATAATTTCCGAGAGAAAGTTATTTAATATGGAACAGTCTAACTGAGAGTTGACAGGCATAGAGACAGAGAGGTAATCAGCATACTTGACAAAAGTTGCTACATCAGAATGGGGCAAGTCATGTAAGAAAAAAGAAAAGAGAAAAGGAGAAAGAACAGCACCTTGAAGAACACCAACTAAAGTAAGTGAGGTAGTGGAGGACTTTCCATTGTAGACGGTGTACTGCTTTCTATCAGAAAAATAGGAATGCAACCACTTATTTGTCCAGCTTTCAGCTTGTGTTGCAGCAAGCTTACTTAGCATGAGAGACCTAGGTACAGAGTCAAATGCAGACGTGTAACCAAGGAAGGCACACCGAACGTATTTGGCTCCCCTATCTAAACTGGAGACTATATTATAATATAGAACAACAGCGGCATCTAAGGTACACCTACTATGTTTATAAGCAAACTGGTTGGGGTCATTGAAAGGCTTTAGAGAGGGTTCAAGATTAAGTAAAATGTGTCTTTCCATAACTTTTAAAGAAGGTGAGGTAATAGCAATCGGTCGAAACTTAAGAGTAGGTCCACTTGTTGATTCAGGCACTGGAACAACCTTGATATTTTTCCATGAGTCAGGAATAATACTTTTGGAAAAAGATTCATTGAAAATATCAGTTAACGGGCAACATAAGATGTCAGCACACTTCTTAAGGATAACAGCAGGAACTCCATCAGGACCAAGGGACTGAGTAGGTTTGAGAGATTGAAGACACTTAAGGACATCATTCGTGTTAAAACATGAGAAGCAGTCATTATTTGTACTATTAGATTTGGGAATCATAACATCTACAGGGATACATATGAAGGATTTATTAAGCATATCAACATCAACTGAAGTATCATTCATAATTTGCTTACCACCTGTGATTTCCTTTAATAGCTTCCACATATTAGATGAGGATTTACATGAAACAAACTTCTGGTTATAGAGAGCATTTAGTCTTTGCAATTCGGCTTTAATCATATTTTTCATTCTCTTAACACCAGATTTATTTCTCATTTTGTACAACCTCTCTTTTTCACGGCGAAGCTTTTTGAGTTGAGAAGAGGAGAAGCGGTCGAATTTTAAGAAGATTGTCTCTTTTGGACAACAAACATCAAGACAGAAATTAAGATAATGTGTTATGTTACTAATTGTGTTATCGAGAGCTTGTTGAGTAAACAGGTCCCAGTGTGTGTCCTTTAACATTGTCCTTTAACGTTGTAAAAAAGAATTGATTTAAAATGGCAAGTGGAACGAGTGAAATAATACCGGAGACAGTTCAGAGTGAGAATAGTAAGTATTAATTGACTTAATAAGGAAGAGTATACAAATTGAACAAACAAAAATGAAAAAATGAAAAATTGGTAGAGCCAATATATGATTAGGGATTACCATACTTTAGCGTAGAGGGATTAAGACCATGCAAGTTGGAGGGGTTGAGCGAACGTTTTTTGCACACAGAGATCTGGCTTTTCTGTTTCAACAGCCAAAGCTTCAGCAATACAGATGAGTCGGGTATGTAGGCATTAGGGTCAATTACTCTTTGAACTGCAGATGACTTTAAAGGTGGAGGCTATAGAGATAGGGTTACCATTATCGACCAGATTTCAAATGATCGCGCTTCTTATTCCTCCACTTCCATCTCTTCGTAACCATGCATGATGGTGTTCTTGCACCCTCTTGGACAAAACCCGAGTCGAACAACCGTTATAACTAGCTTCACATGAGCAGGTGAATTGATAAACACACACAGAGTTGGTCAACAGTGAGATCTTGTCCTTCAGGTTATTGAACAGTAATGGTCGACTAGTAAATGATATTTTCAGAGATGCAGTAGGGAATGTTCTTTTCAGGGACTGTGATATCCTTCGTTTCATGATATCGAAAGGTAAGCCCCTTTTGAATTCCAAGCTCATGTAAAGTATTTTCTTGGGTACGGTTGATAACTCACGCTTTTTAGGATTTGAATGTATATTCTCATCTATAAAACGTGGTGGAAATCCATTTTCTATTAGGATTTTCCTCAAAAGAAATAACTCATCTTCCACAGTATCAGGGCTGCATATGCGCCGAATGCGAGTGGCAAGCGACGGGATCAGGTTTCATTTTCGACCAATAGGTACCCAGCTGTAGAAATTTGTCAGTTGACCATTCCATGACAGTTTTCGATAAATCGATCTCTTCAGAGTTCCATTGGTCCTTCTTGATAAGTTCACATCGAGGAAATGCATGCTAGACTCGTTCTCCATTTCGAGTGTGAATTTTATCGCCGGATGGCAACCATTAAATACATCTAATATATTATTTAAGTTACAATCACTATTACAAATAATAAAGGTGTCATCTACATACCTTTTATACATTTGAAAGCTTTGGATTGTAGGCCTCGACTGACCATTTTCTAGACTGGACATAAAACAGTCTGCAAGGAGAGGACCCAAAAGAGAACGTATTGCAATACCATCCTTCTGTCTGTAGACTGTTTCATGAAGTTTACATATTCATATTCATGTACACGTGAATTCATTACGTAGACTGAAACATCGACACATTCCACAAACATCTGAGTACTTTTCATATGTGAAATCGAGATGTGAATAGGTAGAATTGAATCAGACCCTCGACAGTGTTGTTTATGAATTCAAGAAAACCAATTCAGGAGGGATCAATCCACACATTATCAATCAACTTTTGGACTTATACGAATGAAAAGTATATAATTAAGAATGACAGTCTGTGCTGCTCTTGTATTACGCACTCCATCGCATAATCTATTTAAACGAAAGCTAAATTAATCTTCGTGTTAGAGAATTGCGGCTAAGATGGTTGTATTTGACCACAATATGACCCCGAAGTGACTAAGAATAGTGAATGTTTCACCAGATGGAATAGTTGATGCCATTTTTCCAGTTTAGTAGAATTGTTCTGTTTAATACTTAATGAACGAAGCAGTAGCAAGTTGAATCTGCTATCATACACATTATCAAATATCCAGATCGCAGAGATCCTCAACCTATCGCTAGTTTCAGAAGACTGAGCTTAATACTGAGAACAACATCAAACGGTTGGATAATACGACTGTAATTCGCTATAATCCCGTGAAATCTTTGTTTCGAAGGCTCTTGTAATCTACATTCGCACCTCCTAACACTTATCTCAAGTTGAAAATTATTATTACAATTTTGTTTCCATGCTCATTTTTGCACACTTGTAATCCATTCTAATCCTGTGTAATTTTGTTTCTAAGCCTCTCGTAAACCATATCTAGTTGAAAATAATTGTCTCTCCTTATATTCGCCTTCAAAATTATGTAGAATCAAATAAGAATTGTTTCCATGTAAAATTATGTATATCAATGCGATTGTACAGCTTTTGAAAATGAAATTGCCGAAAAGGTAGTTATCTTTGCTGAACTTCATGTTCTCTTCTTTGATAATGAAACAGATTAACAATGGTTAATCAGCGTCAAATTCTGTAAATAAATGTTATTATATATAATTAATGATTAAAAATGCCCGTTGAAATTTTTCAAAAGAATGAATACTGAACAAAGAGTACTCTTTTCGATAACTTCATCATCAGGCTCTACAGTTATATATACATTGTAGTGAGTGAATAAACTAGTGTTACAAACAACATTAGTTCTGTTTAAATAGCATCAAATCAATAATATTGATAGATTACAGCTCAACAGCATCAACATAAAATAAGCTGAATGTCAGAATAGTTAGGAAAGATAATATTATAAATTCATGAATTTAGAGTCTCTACTGAAGGCCCGCAAGGGCAGTAGTAGGGGCTGGACTTGCTTCTTTTGAACACAGAGCACTGGTTGTTTGAGGCGAAGTGAAAATGCCTCTGATGTTTGGAGAATGCGTTGCTTCGATGATTTCGGCAATTTATTAGGCTACCCGTAAATTATAGGGAAGGACTCTTCCACGTAGGCTTTGTGGCCGGTTTGCACCAGATGGTTCAATATCGAACTGTTAATAATTTAAACTACACCTTTACTTAGCCATACTGGAAGATGTTCACGAGTGATCACGAAAAATCAAGTTCCAAGAGCAACGGTCAATATAACTCGCTCCAACACAAGCGCAGTTGAATTGGTAGATTCAATTAGAAGTGGCTGGTCTAGGTACTTCATCTTTCAGCCGAGGAATACCCATCGGTCGTGTAGAGAATAAGACGTATAGTTCGCCAGCATTAAAAGTCCTTTGAACTGGTTTTCTCCATTTCCTCGTAATTATTTTACTTGGTATATCGCCCTTGAATTCCATTCTTAAATAAAGGCTTATTGTTTAAGGATAGTGAGTAGTCCTTTCCCGCTTTCTTTGTTATGTGTTTCTTGATAAATTTGTCGGGATAGCGATTTTCGATCAAAGTATCATATTCAATGCTTAATTCATCTTCAATTAGTTCTTCTGAGCAAATAGCTCTAACTCTTTTGCTCAGGGTATTTACTAAATTTCTTTTGTACTTGATAGGAACAAAGCTGTGAAAACGTGTATATTGTCCTGTCCAAGTACTTTTTCTATGCAAATTTCTTTTAATGCTACCATCTGGTTTTCTTGTAAGTAGGACATCCAGGAAGGCAATTCTATCTTGAGATTCCTCTTCGCATATGAATTTCATAACAGAAAGTACTTCACTGAATTCAGTAATTATTGTACTCCTATCAGAACCATTATCGCAAAGAATAAAGGTATCATCCATATACTGGCAATAAAATTAGTGCTTACTGATAAGGTTGTTCAGAGGTCCATTTTCTAGCTTACTTAGAAAGAAATCAGCCAGAATGAAACCCATTGCTTGTTCGTCCACTTGCCTGTAAAGCGTGCTGTTAAATTTGAAGTTTACATTCACGGAACATCTTAATATGAATTCTTTTAGCATTTCGGTACGGATGCCAATGTTTATCGACTGGTTATCCACCTGTTCCCATATGTAGTTAACTGTTTCTACTAGAGGTACACTTGTGAATAACGATGTTACATCCAGAGATATCATGGTTTTGTCCTTGATATTAATATCTTTTATTTTGTCTACGAATTCGAATACACCTTTTGACGCTATATTTCACTATCTTATCATTCAAAGGTTTGAGAATATTAACTAACCATTTAGTTAGAGCATGGTAGGGTGGATTTTGCATATCAAGTATTGGTCTTGACAGTAGCCCTGTTTAATGCACTTTAGGTAGGCGATACAATCTTGGCGTATATGTGTATATGTATAACAATACGTCTGATCGTGTTTCTCTAATCTTCTACGAATTAGTACATGATTAAGCAATGACAGCCTTTAAACTGTGTATCTCCCAGAATCCAGTTTACTTCGGAAGCAGAATCAGACGTCGATGAACTACCATTTCTAGACTGCTTCGCTAGTTAAGAGGAGGGAAAACGGACATTCAGGAAGAGAACCCACTCAAATAAATATTTAGACTTCAAGTCATCACACTCCATCAGCGCAAAGATTTCAGTTGTTTCAAGTCTTCTTAGACGAGCACACTCTCTGATAACGGATGAGAAAGAAAAAGAAGAAGGAATATCAAACATTAGTGAAACTCTCAAGCAAAACAACTACCCATGGAACTTCATCAACGAAATCAACACTGACATTAAGTATGGTCAAAAACACGTATTCCGAAAACATGGACATCAACAGTCGTCATTCCATATAGAGCAGAGACATCAGATGATATCAGAAGAGTACTCAATCAGCTCGACATTAGAGTTTTCTTCAAAACATCAGACACACACACACTACAAAGCAACCTTGTCGATGTAAAAGACCAAATCCCTAAAGATTCTCTATCTAATTGTGTCTATAAAATAAAATGCTTGGAATGTGATGTGATGCGATATACATCGGACAAACATCTCGAGAAATCAAAATCAGAAGAAATGAACACCGTAGAGCATCTGTTCGACCACCAAGAAATCCAACTGAACTGGAAAAACTTGAAAAATCATCAGACATAGGTCTACATACTATAGAATTAAGTCACAAAATTGATTTTGACAAAATTGAAATAATCCAGAAAAAGCATTTCAGAAATCACAAAAATACCTCTGACATCATCAGAATCACTTCACATCAAATGGAATCCAAATCGTCTGAACTGAATAGGAATGATGGACTAAAACAGAATTTGACCTGGTTACAAAACCCCCACCGGTACCCCATGAAAAGATAAAATCAACAGGAATGTGATAAGCAAGTTCACTATGTAAACACACACTACTTTTATAATTTTACACACCGATCAAACTCAACAATCCTCACTTGATTTTGTTATCTTTACCAATTGACCAACTTCACAACTAAAAATGCCCCCAGACTAACGAACAATGATCAAGTTAGTAAACTTTATTTTGATATCATAACAGACGTACTATTACTTTTGTTATTTGGTTTAGTTATCTTCATTGCTATTTTGACTTTCAATATGTCCTTTTAACTTGACCTAAGTCTATTTTCTCACCCCCTAACTGTTTGTTATATATATGCTGAGATTTTGTAAATTCCGGTTTAATAATACTTTGATAAAGCAGCTATTATCATTAAATAGCGAAACGTCAGTAAAAACAATATCGTCTTGTTTTTCATTCATTGGGAAATACAAGAAGACCTTTATTATAATGAATATCATATACCCAATGCCCAAATTTTTTCAAACCGTTAAAAGTGAACTTTGTTTGGACATATAGAATGACAGCCTTCTTATCTCCTGCCAATATGGCTACCAGTTCGAACAAACAAACAAACCGACAGATGATTAAATGTTCAATAGCATTGACACAGATTTTATTGAAGAAAACAATAATAGTAGTACTAGTAATTAAACAATAGAGATATTCAAAATAACTCATGTGTTACTGAAATGCTTAAAATAGAGTGTTTTTTTATGTCTGGATGTAATTTAAACCTCTTTTTTTATTATTCTAAAGTTGACTAACAAGCACGTCAATAATGTCTCATCTTTGAAGACTACCTGTCTGTCTGTCTGTCGAAATTCAATCAGTCTTCCGGATCACTTTGTAGTATTCTATTTTGTATTTTTTTCAAAAGACGCAAGAGTATCTTTTCAGCATTTTATTGAGTTTAATCTCCTCTTGATTTCTTTCTATTCAGCTTATTCTGTATGTTAGACGAGATTCCTTCCATAGTGTGAATAAATTAATGAATAGTACAATGCGAAAAACCCTGACGACTACAATGAATGACAATTTGAGGAAGTGTTTGGATTAAGGTGGATTTTCAAGAGTTGATTTGTAAGAATTAGATTTGTTTTTGTGAGTTTGACCAAGGAGAATTGATATCAGGTATAGAACCATTGAAAATCAACACTGGACAGCTGTTTCATCAGCTTAGTTTGGGAATCATAGACAGTAAGCACTCACCTCCAAGGTTCGAACCCACAACCTTCCAGTTACAAGACAAGATAGCTCCTATACTAATCAGACACTAGGTCTCTCTGTCTGTCTGGATTCAACATAGAACTTGGCACCGAAGTCCAGCAGTTCGAGTTGCCACGTTCCAAATGGCATACAAAGGTAGACAAGAAAATGAGTGAAGAGAATCAATAGAGTTTTGACAAGTATTATTGTGAAACAGAATGAGTAATGGTAGAAAGGAATATGAAAAATTACAGAGACTGAATATATCTGCGTAAGCCATTGAAAACGATTTTGAGCCATGTCACCTATTGTCTCCAACCATTGATTCTTAGAGTCCCGAGGGCGGACCCCAACCCGGAAGTCTGCATCACCCTACCTGACTCAGTTTAACTGTCAGGGATTTCATGGATTGATGAGGCCATGTTTTTGTTTGGCTACCACTTACTCTTTTCCAGGCTGCACCTATATCAGCTAGTAATGCCCGTTGGGGGAGGCGATGGTTAGGCATGCGCAGCATGTGACCTAGCCATCTCAATATATGTAACTTTATAGTCTCTTCGATTGACTTTCCCTCTTTTCCCAACATTCTACGCCTAACGTCAACATTACTTACCTTATTATACCACCTAACGTGAGAAAGAGATCGTAAACATCTATGATCAAAAACAGGCAACCTTTTCATGTCTTCAACTATCAGACACTAGGATCCAATTCAATGGCTAGCTCATGAATTCTAACTTCTACCGATTCGTGATTTAGCGTGACCATCAACCAATGGCATCCACAGGAACTCCATCCTCACTCCTGACTGGATGAACTCCACTTGTCACGCTAAAAACACGAATTAAATCGGGTCCTAGTGTCGGAATAGTATACGAGCTGTCTTGCCTTGTTACCGGAAGGACCTGGGCTCGAACCCTGGCGGTGGGTGCGTACTGCCGATGATTCCCAGCTGTCTAGTACTGCAGCGCTGGCTTTCAATGGTTCTTTACCTAATATCAATCCTCCGTAGTCAAACTCGAAAAAAAGTGAGTTATTATATCCACCGTAAAATGAACAAAGGGGGAGGGGGAGGTTTAATACCTATGTAGACAAAAGCAGTGTCAACGAAGAAATTGACATATGTTTTTATTATTTTAAACAATGTTTTGAGACAAGAAATGTGGTTCAATAACAACGTCTCCGTCAGGTTTTACATAGTTATAAATCCATGAATATTAGAATAGAAATAGCCATTAAAAGCATGCGAAAATTATATCAGAAATTGTATGTATTAGGGTACATGTATAGTATGGAGTGATAGTGTTCGTTATTTATTATTGTCAAGCGAACGTTTATATATAAAATGTGCAGTTATTCAGAACATTAGATCAGGTGTGAATAGACAAAAAGGTGACACACTACTCATGTATTTATGGTAAACAGAGTATAAGTTTCATTGGGCTGTGTGGATGGTGAGTAATATTCAGTGATGTGTGAGGAAAATGATTACCACAAAATGCATACGAAGAAAGTACCGACAAATGACGAACACTGAATGCAAATTCAAGCAGGGGCTGACAAATATCAAGTGTAATGATGAAATTATTATTTTTATTATTATTGTTCCCTTGGGTTACTAGTGGAACATAAGGCTTCAACCGCACGTCTCCACTTGTTTCTGTCTTCTTCTGTATTTTTTACCTGCATCCATGTTAGTCCATCCTGTTTCAGCTCCTCTTCACACGATCTCCTCCATGTCACCCTTGGACGTCCCACTAACCGCTTCCCTTTCGGTTTCCACTCGAGCACTGGCCTGACGCGCGATGTCACCCAGCGGCCTCCTCGGCGAGTGAGTGTCCAATCCATCTCCACTTTCTCCTGCATATTTGCTGAGCGATTGGTTCTTGTTTTGTTTGTTCCCATAGTTTCTTGTTGGTGATTCTTTCCGGCGGCCATCTGATCTTGAGTATAGAACGAAGACAGCTGTTCATAAAGGTCTGCAGTAGCCTGTTGGAAATATTCCTTGTGACCCACCGCCAAGTTTCTGATCCGTATATGGGAACTGACTGACTTGACGTTTGTATTGAAAATCCGAATTTTGTTGTTGATGCAGGCTGAGTGACGAAGATTTCTAGATTGGTTTCAGGTTGATGAATGTGTTTCTCGCTCTCCCGATTCTCGATTTGACATCCTCGTCTGTTCCTCCTGTAGTTGAGACAATGCTCCCTAGATAAGTGAATGAAGTAACTTCTTTCAAATCCCTCCCGTTGAAATAAAAAGGTCAAATTGTGAACTGGCATAAAATACTAGTGACATAATAAGCTGCTTAGTGTAAATTACAATAATTACAATTACAATTCCATACTGAAGATCAAATGGCCGGCGAGAAAGAATTGACTTCAAGAAACTCTGCAGTGGAACAAACCAAGCAAGAGCCAATCGCTCAATAAATATGTGGGAGAAAATGGAGATGGATCGGGCATACAGTGAGAGAACCGTCGAGTGACGTCGCGTGCTCGCCTGACATTCAAGTGGGTCGTTGGTGAGAGGGTGACATGGAGGGAGGGCAATCATGAACCCAGCTGCAGAGGATGGCAGAAAATAGAAGAAACTGGAGATGTGTTGTTAAAGCCGTATGATCCACTCGGAACCCAAGGGAACAATTATGATAATATAATAAATTGCAAACGGTTGATGCATAGTAAGAGTAATAAGGGAGTAAAGTAAACTAGTAGGTGAACAGGAATAAGAAAGGCGTAATATGACATGAAAATAAGGATGCTCAAGTCTCTCTTGACCTTATAGTAGGTCAGGGTAAACAAATAGGATGAATATGGTTCTTTTACGCACATAGCTTCCACTATAGCTAACAGATATAACGTGTGCCTTTACGGTTAGGCCAGTAAAGAGCGAAGGTTGGGTGTGAGGCTAGCAGCAACTCCACCCTATAAAAAATAAACACCAATGCTACCGAAACTTTAAAGCTACAGCTTGATTCAGCCCTATGTCTCATTCGGAACGTAAAGGGATAAAATAACATTAGAATTCTTGAAATGGATGTTATCATATTTAGAAAAAAAAAGATTCTGTCAAGCTGATGGCGACACAGCCAACAAATGTTTAATTTTTTGAGCAGATGAATTTCATCAATGACTTTTGAATACCAAAGAATCAAAACTGGCGGGTTTTCTTATTGTAATTACTGTTTCACTATGGACAGAGATAAAATAGTAGTATAATAATTTGAACACGACAATGTTAATTGTTTCTTGCCTAAGGACAATTTTTGCTTGGTTGCAAGTTTTTATCAAGAAAAAGAAAAATCAGTCGTTTTGTAAAGACGAAAAACGTATTTCATGAAATTATTATACGCTGGACAAAGTGAAACAAGTATTATTATTTCATGCATTTATTCCCCTTGATGAATTTGAATAAAGCAAGCGAGAAAAACAGTGGTTTTTGCAGAATAAAAAGGTGGTAGCATCCTTTGTTTATTTCGTTGGCTTCTCATCAGCTGCTGCTTACAGGCCAAAGTCATTATTAGGCATATTTACAGAAACAATTTTAACAAACTTACCTGCTTGATTGAAAATAGCTATCCAGAGAAATTTATCAAGAAACGCATGACAAAGAAAGTGGAAAAGGACTACTCACTATCCGTAAACAAGAAGCCTCTGTATATACGACTTCAATTGAAGGGTGATATACCTAGTGTGATAATTATGAAGAAGTTGAGAAAATCAGTTCAAAGAACTTTTAATGCTGTCGAACTACACGTCTTATTCTCTACACGACCGATGAAAGATGAGGTACCTAGACTAGCTAGTCACTTCAAATTGTATCTACCAATTTAACTGAGCTTGTGTTGGAGTCGGTTTTGTCGGTCGTTGCTCTAGGAACGTGATCTTTTGTGTTCGGGGGCATCTCCCATTATGGCTAAGTAAAGGTGTAGTGAAAACCATTAGCAGTTCGATATTAGACCAAACCGGTCACAAAGCTAGCCAGCATTGAAGAATCCTTCAACATCATAATCTACCGGGTGCCAGAAAGTAGCCAAAACCATCGAGGTTTCACATGCTGCAAACAGTAGAGGCCATCGTGATTCGCGTGAAACAACCAACGGTTTGTGTGCAGAAGAAGCAAGTTCAGCGAGCCACTACTAGTGCCCTAGCTGTCCTTTGGTAGAGACCATAAATTCATGAATTTGTATTACTATCTTTCCTAGTTTTCCTGACATTCAGCCTATTGTTGCATTCATGCCATTGAACTGTTTTTTTATTCCTTCACGTTCCCAGTGGAACATAGGGCTTCAAGCTGGAGGCTTGAAGATTCTGTAGCAGTGTTTATTCTTACAGGATGGTGTCGCTAGCCTCATGCCCAACCTTCCCTCGTTACCAGTGTTACTACTGGCTTATCGAGGTAAAGGAGTGCGTCGGCCGGGGATCGAACTCGGGACCATGTGAATGGTCGGCAAGATTCCTAGCTACTGTTCCACCGCCGCTTCTTTCTGAACACATAAATTTGGTTTTAGGCACTTGATAGAGATTGCTTCGGCAAGGTTGAAGAGAATTGAACTCTTTTGCGAACTGATAATTTTGATCAATCTTGCAGCGTCCACCTCATGACCCTTGTCAAGAAGATGCCTGGTAATGACACTGTTGAAAGCACTTGTTCATTTGAGAAGTAGGCTTCATGGTACATGTTGAGAAAATTGGAGATATGCCGTTCTTTCTTTTCTCCCAATGTAAATTATTCCTCAGTCTGAGTTATAATCAGGAGAGTATCTGTTATCTTATAACTGCACCAAGGAGCATGTTGTCTGATAAACGGGAACCAGTCTAACTGCAGGATAGGCTCTGAATAGTAATCTTCTGTTAACGATTGGTGTAATATTTTTACCTTTAAAATTAAGCTGAATGCAGATGAGCTTTTTTCCTCAATGTGATTTACTTGACATTTGAGCCTTCAGATCTTCCCTACTTGTCAACGAATCTTTGAGGGTAACCACTGCTATTAAACATCGTTTCGAGAAACATAAATTCTTCCTCTAATTTCTCTGTAGAGCATATTCTTCTAGCTGTATTGTACAGAGTCTTGACTAGTGCTCATTTACAGCTGTTTGGACAAAAACTATGAAAGTGTCGGTAGTGTCCATTCTATGTAGGATTTTGTAAAATTGACCTCTGGAGACTACAATCTTCTAGGCGATATATGGCAGTGTCAAGGAAATGGAACTTGGCGTCATTTTCATGTTTTATATTAAATTCAATATTTGTATGTGCGTCGTTGGATAATCTGAGTAGGTAGGAAGCACGAATTTCATTGTTGCACACTACAAATCTGTCATCGACATATTGACAATAGGAAGTTGTTTCGTCAGTTGCATGCTTCAACCTTGTTTTCTCAAGGTTTGACGTGAAGATATCTGCTAAAACGGAGTTAAGTAGACTGTCCATAGCTACACCATTTATTTGGCGATAAAGAGTGCTAACAAACTACAATTGTACAATGATGGTACACAATAGCAGTAGGCATTTGAAATCCGGCTCTGGGATTGGAAGAAGATCAGACTGCTGACAAATGACATCAATAGTTTTATTGACTGGAATCATTGTAAACACCAGTCGTTGACAGAAGACTGAGGGCTTCAGCAACATATCTCCATTTTGTCCTACTTTCTACTATCCTCTTCAGTTGAGTGGGCCCACGATTGCCGATAATCTCTCATCTCCCCCGCTCCCTGCCAAACACACGATCACCTTCATGTCACCCTCACGCTGACAAACCACTCGTCGTTTCTCATTCGGA
This sequence comes from Trichobilharzia szidati, assembly GCA_944472155.2. NCBI lineage: Eukaryota > Metazoa > Platyhelminthes > Trematoda > Strigeidida > Schistosomatidae > Trichobilharzia > Trichobilharzia szidati. Next base: position 18,227,516 of record OX235276.1, on the reverse strand, counting down.
TTCCACTTCAGTGATGGCCTGAAAGCGATGTGATTCGACGGTCTCCTCAGTGATATGTGTGCCCAATCCATCTCCATAGGTTCTTGTTTGGCTTGTTTACACAGTTTCTTGTTGATTATTCTCTCTCACTGGCCATCTTATCTTCATTATGGGTAAATTTTTATTTTGATAGAGTCTCACAGTGTTATACAGTAATATTTACTGATGACGTTTCGAGCACAATTTATTGCTCATAATCATATCAAGTTGATATGATCAGTAAATATTACTGTATAACACTGTGAGACTCTATCAAAATAAAAATTTACCCATAATGGAATTACACTCTACCACAGTGCCCAAGTCTTATTCTTACATCTTATCTTCAATATGGGGCCAGCTAGTGAAGTGCGCAGCTGTTGATAAAAGTCCGTAACTTGTTGGAAATCCTTCTCATGAATCACAAACAGTTCAGGTTTCTGACCCGTATAGAAGAACTGTCTGACTTCACATTTTTGTTGAACAGAATCCAAATCTCGTTGTTTATGCTGGCTAGCTGGCTGAGTAAAGCGTAAGATTTTCAATTCTATTTCAGTTTGATGGAGCTGTATCTTGCCTCTCCGATTCTGGCTGGCTGGCTGGCTTTGATACCTTCATCGGTGCTGTCCGACTGCCTATGGTTGAAACCATACTTTCTGACTAGATAAGTGAAGGAATTGGTGTTAGTTGGAGTTTGTAATGCTTGGCGGAAAACGCACTTTCTAGTAAAAGCCGATAACCTTGCCTTTATAATCCATAATAACTAATAATATTAAGGCTGGTATTATTCGGGAATTAAGCACCAAACCTGTTATCTTGAAGACCAATTAAAGTGTTTCTCAATGAAACCAAACGCTTCAGTGTGCACAAGAGTTAAGTTAAAAATATTCACACTGTAGCTAAGAAATCTTTATCATCATTACTTCATAATCAAGAAATGTTTGTAGCAATTTTGCGGTATCTTTTGAGTTACTGTACGGAATCATCACAAAACTGTGTTTTTCGTCTAGTGTATATGTGTATTAAAAACATCATACAGTTCCTCTTCACAGTAATAAATTTGAATAAAGCAAGAACGATAAATACGTACTAGGATAATCTGAACACATTTTTAAAAAATTATTTCTTGGATTCTTCTCAACTGGCTACATTCAGTATGAACACCACCAAAATTACAAGTTAAATTAAAGATCTGAACATACTTCTTCTACAGTGATAAGGAGTAATTCATTGGGGCCAGGAGAAATAATAATAATTTGCTTTATTCCAAAACAGTACATGTGATACAGAATGGAATTCTCAGCATTTTGTTTACTACAGTATTGCATCCAGTTACTACATTATCAATAAATAGAATTCTACATAGATTAAGGAAATCTCAGTTCATTATGTCAACAACATATTGGCATGTCGGTAGCAAAGCCAAAGTTGAACAGAGTGTTTGAAGGTGTTAGAAAAGTAAGTGCTATCATATTTACTGGTGTAAGCGGAAGAAAGAAACAAAGCAACACATAACGGAAAAAAAGCGAAAAGAGAGAGAAAAGCAAAAGAAAGAAAGATGTTGTACCTATAAATGATATGAGTTGGAAAGACGAGGTCCAGTTGTTCTACTGACTATTTAATAAGTTATAGATATCACGCCTAATGCTTTCTTTATCGCACAGAACACGAGCTAAGTAGGGTAGGCTATGGTTGAGTTTTTGTACTTGCTGGTGCGAGCATATAGTTTTCTATATAGGCTTGTGGTTTTACCTGATGAGATGCAAGGGGAGAGTTGTGAGTGAAGACGGTGATGTGAGTTAGATAAAATGGATTTGGCCCACTATTCACATGAGTCCATGTGCCTGGCGACCAAAATATTAACAAGCTGGTTAAGTGGCGAGTTGCTTACCCCGCTGACAACCTTTAACATCCTGCGTAATAAGGTATAGTCTTTCTTCAGTAGCCCGGGAAAAACTAAGGGGGAACAATAGACAACAATAAGCAGAATGTGAGAGTTAACGAATTGTAGCAGAAAGGGTTGGGTTATTCCATAATGTCTTAACTTCTTGATGTAGAAGGTAAGACGGAATATTTTCTTAGAAATCGCCAAGATATGAGACGACCAGGAAAGATCAGCAGATAGAATGACCCCTAGGTGTTCAATTTCTAACTTGGTTTCTATTTGAGTGCCATCTAGGTTGCATACCTGGTGAAAGCCAACCAGTTTGTTTAGGTCAGATTTATGCCCAAAGGTGAAATTGACTGTTTGGCATTTGTAAGGGTTTAAGGTAAGACCGTTTTCCTTGGACCACTGGCTAATTTAGGAGTGAAAAGAATCAAATTTTTATAGAAGAACTGTATGACTATGCCTGGAGATAAAAGGACAGAAATCAACAGATGTTTTGTGGGTTGAAAAACAAGGTTTAACTAGAAACAGTTAAGGAAAAACACGTTTATATAAAATAGACAAAAAAGGAGGGAGGCGTAGGATGAGCCATGCTTAAAAGAAAAAATGAAGGTTCCTAAACAGGACAGAAGATAAGGTAGCGAAAATTGTACGACTTTTTATCATCAAGGCAGTGCAATGTCGACCACTTCCTTCCTTGTATTGATTTCGTTCTAGCCGTTTGATGGTGATTGCCTCAACAAAACGAGGCAGGCCAAGTTTCTTTTATGAAACACAAAATATGTGAGCAAAGAATATTCTCTTCGATAAATTCCCCTTCTGGCTCTACAATTATATATATATACATGTTTATATACATAGAATATTCTAGATTAGTAGTCAATAACAATACAGGTATTTTTCAAATAATATCGATTTGTAAAGTAAGATCACAATGGAATTATCACAGTTCATTAAAGATGCTTAAATTATAATATTAAGCATAAAAATATAATAGCGAATAGAATATCAACTGAAATTAGGAAAATTCCACAAAATTGAGGATCATTCAAACCTAGATGGTCAGGTTGGTAAGGATAATGTCTGAACTAACTTATTTAGATGAACAAATTAGGATTCTTAATATGGATCCCAACAACCAGCCTCAGCAATATTTAGTAGTCGAACTCTTAAGGCAAAATTGAGATTCATAGGCATGCGGTAAATGACCATGAAAGCATGGTTAACGTGAATCTTGTGTTCTGTATCCCCAAGATGAGATTGGATAGCGTTACGAATACGTTTTGTTTGGCCTTAGCTTAACCACAATGCAGGGTGATGTTTGGAAATTCGACGAGAAACACGCCTAATTGTACGGCCTATGCAACTATCTGCCTCGCTCCATAGGAGCAGTTAAATTGGTAAATACACATGGAAGAGGAGAAATTAGGCAGTTTGTCTTTTACTCCTGAACGCAAAATAGGGGTGGGTGTTTTTGAAGACACAGTGTAATTTGGAAGTAGGGAATGCTCTTTTTACCGCATTTCTAAGGCTCTGTATTAGTATCTCGCTGATGCCGTCCCCCGAGGAAGTGCATTTGTAAGAATAAGGCCTTTTTTGGAACTGTTGGTAACTTGGGCTGCTTTGATTTTAGATTCATATTCTTATCAATAAACTTTTCTGGATAACCATTTTCACTCAGCGACCGTTTAATATTATTAAGTTCCTCATCAAGATATTCATCCGAGTAAATTGCTCTTGCTCTGTGAACCAAGCCTAATTTGTGCATCCAAATAAGTTAGTTCAGACATTATCATTACTTTGGCCATCTAGGTTTGAATGATCTTGAATTTTGTGGAATTTTCCTAATTTTAGTTGATATTCTATTTGCTACTATATCCTTGTTATTATTATGATCTAAGCATCTTTAATGAAATGCAATTGCATTGATCTTACTTTACAAATCGGTATTATATAAAAAAACACTAATATTGTTATTGACTCCTATTCTAGAATATTTTACGTATATAAACATATATATATATATAATTGTAGAGCGAGAAGAGGAAACTATCGAAAAGGATATTCTTTGCTCAATCATTTTGTGTTTTATAGATGTCTGAATAAGTTTCTTTTGTCTGTTGAGTATTTTAAAGGCATTCAGATTGTCCACAACATGACCAGTGTACACTAGATGGCGTGGAGTTGTACTGTTTGAGGCTTGTGGACCCTTTAGTCTCAGGTTCTTTGGTATGTGTTCAAAGATTCGGATAATAACTCTTCTTTCTGTTCTTCCAATTATGTGTGCCTTGGCACGGTCATATAAACTCGTAGACTCAGCTGGATGTAACATGAGGTGGGAGTCTGTTCACTGGTCGTTTGATAAAAACATACAAATTTGGTGGCTGGATATGTTCTTTCTAGGTCTTTAGTTCCTTCTCGACTTTTTCTTCCGAACAAAGCTGCCCTACACGATCAAACAGTTTTCTTACCATTCCCATTGTGTAACTTATAGGACCGAAGCCTTTGAAGTTCAACTAAATTGCCTTCGAGCTCTCCTTTTTATAGATGTACCTTACGATTTTACCATCTTTATCACTTTCGTTGCAAAGTTTCAGTAAGTGAAACTTGCCCTCTTCTTCACATCCCACCGTAAACATTTAAGTCGGTCTGATCGATTGCGGACTTCATTCTTGTTAGTTCCTGGTTGCCCATAGAAGTATCTGCCAGAATCGGGTCCAGCGGAATTTCCACAACAACTGCATCAATTTGGTGGTACAGAACACTGCTAAATCCAAACTGTATATTCTTAGTACATATTAGCAGCAGTTGTATGAGTTCATTCTTTGGCGGAGGAATGAGATCAGTACGTTGACATATAATCTGTATTGTTTCTTCCAGTGAGATCCTTGTAAACATCAAGGCGACGTCAAGTGGCACCATGAATTTATTTGAGATATCCAGATACTAGACGTGTCTCTTTCACCCTATCACGATATGGCAAAGTGGCTGGTACAGCTACTTCAACCTTTGCATGACAAGATAGTAAAACATAGCGTCAAGGATACCTTTCAATTTATTGATAATATCAAAAACCTGAACGCAACTGGCAAATACATGGCATCACGTGATGTTTCATCTCTATTCACTCTAGTGGAAACCATCGATTATATCTGCGAACAGATTATAGAAAAGAAATTGTGCAGTGATATTCCTATTAGTAATCTGAAACAACCACTTGTTAAATGTACAACAAGTGTTCAGTTCTTGTTTAATAATGAAATAAACAGAGAGGTTGACGGAGTAGCCATAGGATTCCCACTGGGACCAATTTTCACGAATATATTTCTCCTATAACTAGAAAATAGTTCGTTGAAAGAGGAAATAGCAAAAATGGAAATGTATTGTCGTTACATGGATGACACTTTTGTAGTGTATGATGAAGGGTTAAGTAGTGATTTGATTTTGAGCAACTTCAATAACGCTCACCCAGCGGTCTACTTCACTTACGAAGGAGAACACAATGACTCTCTACACTTCCTCGACGTCCTGCTAACGATAAAAGAGGATGGTTCCGTCAAAAGAACCATATTTAGAAAGCTAGAGACCAAAGCTCAGTATACACACTTCCTTAGCTTTGTACATTCTATGCGAAAACGGATATCCAGAGAAGTTCATTAAAGCCAACAAAGGTTACAATAGTCGTAAACATGAACTGGCAACGATGGAGAACAACAACTACAATTCAAAGGAGATAACCCTGTGGAGATTCTATCGCGACGTTTAACCAGGGCGATCAAGAAAACTTTCTACTCTGAACGTCTGTGTCTATCCTACAGTTGCAGTCCAATGTTCACCCAGCAACTCAAAGATGTCTTACCTAACCTTAGCTCTTATTCAAGCTTGCACCACTTCATCTGTTTTAGTGGTTCAAGTTATATAGGGCGCACGATTAGGCAGGTTCTTCTATGGGTTCGAGAACATTTAGCAGCTTGGTTCAGCAGGGGGGAAATTAAGTGCATAAAAAGCTCGATCCTGTCACAATTGGTCGATACTGGACATCACATCGATGTCAACACAGCTTTCAGGGTTTGTATACCAGATTCCGAAGTCGTTATCACGTTCAGTTCGCTTTCATCTCCTACACAAAGCTGAAGCTGTTGCAATAAGATCGACTAAACCGGAACTTTGTATCCAAAAAGAACACGTCCACACGCTGTTCCCACCGTGGCAAAACTTGGATTGATGATTCTTCTTCTCACCAAGAGTGCTCCTTCCCCTTAACTCTCTTGGTTTTTTTCCTTTGCTTGTTATTACAAATATTATTATTACAATTATTATTATCATTATTATTATTCATCATAATTCATGCCCTTCATGCAAACATACTCTCAATACCATCGAATTTTTCACCAATACTATCCGGACTTATTATTAGTGATGTCTTTTCTCAATATATGCCTCCACCTGTTTGATTTCACACATTCGTTATTTCATTATGAACCTCCCAATGCAGTCTTACTATCTCCTGTTAAACACAGACCACTTTGCACTAGCCACTGACTCACCTGTCACGTTTTATAACCTTGAAATGGCTTGTCATTTTTCCTACCCTACACTCTACAAATCTATTATGACTAATCACCACCACTGTCTCCCGTTTTACAATATTTTGTAATCGATTTCAGCCTAGCACGACGTTTGTCACACAAATACGACGATTTATTTTGATACCCCATAACTAATCTGTTAGTCTACGTTAAAAATGTATCCGCCGCATAACTGGCCATTATTGTAACGACAACAAATATATTCTATTTTATAATTGTAAGAACCTGAAGAGGAGAAGGATGTATTGAAAAGAATATTCTTCGTTCAGATTGACTTTTAATTCTCTAATTGTTTAGCCAACTGGAAGGCGTCTTTCAAGCATGAGACAGATTACTAAGCACCGATTGATTCCAATGGTTTTGTTAACCACCGACCCACCTTTTCGACACGGAGAATCATGCATAGGTAGTATTGGTCTCATGGGGACGTTGGGTTTATGCATCTTTATTAAGCCGTACAAATAAGGCAATCTGGATCCTGTGGGCTTCATCAGTTCATCATATATACTATTGGTCCATGAATTAGGATTTCAATTTTTTGATCCTATCACGGGTTAATTCTCTTGTATTCTTTTTTTTCATTCCTTGTATCCCAACTAGAGTGTAAGACTTTAAGCTTTTTGAATATTCTATTTTCGGTAGGCGTAGTGTTGTTTTCGCATATAAGCTTCCACCTCTCCTAAGAGCTAGTAACGGGAATGAATCCCTCGGGAATTGAACACCTACGCCTTTTGTCTGAAATAGATAACAAATGCATTTGTCTAAGATGGAAAAAAAGTTCTCTATTAAGACATTATAAGACAAATCAAAATTGTAATCATTTCCAGTAAGACCACCGTTTCAACCAAAACAGATATCTGCATCCTATCGCATAGCTGACCCTATTCTCCTTGATACACACACACCGTTACAAAATGTTCCAAGGACAGAAAAAGAGGTATTCTTCAAAGGTGCACTTTTGTGCTTCTACTCAACAACAGTAACATCAGAATGCCAAAATTACCCCCATACAAGAGGCGTTATGCAGCTATGATATCAAGAGAACCTTCCAGGTGCAAATCACCAAGTCCTGTAGAACAAAATTAGTCTGTAAGAGGTAGCTTCGAATCCAGTGGAATATTCCAAATATGGTTGGGATCGAAACTCGGTCACCAAGGATCACACACATCAATAATTTTCGCGGACAGTCTGAATTCACCATAACCTTGACTCACTCAAAATCACATGCTTAATTAAAAAATTATCAGTAATTTTCACAATTACAAAAAGGGAAGCATTGAAACTAGAGATTAGACAGGGAAAAGAGACACATGACAGATGGCAAGCCTCATTCGACAGCTGGCTATGTGATAATATCACGTGTTAGGTGGTCCTTAGTAGGAAACTCAGTGAGGCGTTCGAAGTGAATACCGATGATAGTGTTAATTGTGGTGGATTGGATAATATATCTTGGCGATTTCTGAGAAAATATTCCGTCTTACATTCTACATTAAGAAGTAAAAACATTCTGGTATAACCCAACCCTTACTCTTACAATTCGTTAACTCTCACATTCTGCATATTATTCTCTATTGTTCCCCCTTAGTTTTTCCCGGGCTACTGAAGAAAGACTATACCTTATTACGCAGGATGTTGAAGGTTGTCAGCAGGATAAGCAACGTGCCACTTAACCAGCTTGTTAATATTGTGGTCGCCAGGCACATGGACTCATGTCAATAATGGGCCAAATCCATTTTATCTAACTCACACCACCCTCTTCACTCACAACTCTCCCCTTGCATCTCATCAGGCAAAACCAGAAGCCCATATAAAGAAAACTACATGCTCGCACCAGCAAGTACAAAAACTCAACCATACCCTACTTAGCTTGTGCTCTGTGTGATAAAGAAAGCATTAGGCGTGATACCTATAATTCATTACATAGTCAGTAGTAAAACTGGATCTCGTCTTTCCAACTCATATAATTTATAGGTACAACATTTTCTTTCTTTCTTTCCCCTTTCTGTCTCTCTTTCTCCGTTATGTGCTGCTTTGTATCTTTCTCTCGCTTACGCCAGTAAATATGACAGCTCCAACTTTTCTAACACCTTCAAACACTGCTTCAGCTTTACCTTTGCTACCGACATGCCAATGTGTTGTTGTAATAATGAACTGTGATTTCCTTAATCTATGTAGAATTCTATTTATTGATACTGTACTAACTGGATGCAATACTGTAGTAAAAATGCTGAGAATTCCATACTGTATCACAAGTACTGTTTTGGAATAAAGCAAATTATTATTGTTATTATTATTATGCGTCAGACTGTGGAGAGCGAGGGGAAACTGGAATTCACTAATAAGAAGACTCTCGAAGATTCGGATTTCGCAGATAATATACGTCCATTTTCGCACGAACTCGAAGACCTGCGGGCGAAAAACAACAAAACGGCTGAAGAAACAGCGCAAACAGGATTGAAGGCGAGCAAAGAGAAAACGGAGGTGATGAAGATAACCCCTGAACAACAACAGCGATGAAAACCAGCGCCAATCACCATCATTTGGAGAGATTTGAAATAGGTTACTTCCTTACTTCACTTATCTAGGAAGCCTCGTTTCAACTACAGGTGGGCGGAACAAATGAAGATGTCAAAGCCAGCTAGTCAGAATCGGAAAGGCAAGATCATCGCCTTCATCAACCTGGAACCAGTTTAGAAATCTTCTGCATTCCGACTCAGCATAAACTACAAGCTTTAGATTTTCAACACCCGCTAATTTTTGGTCAGTAATAATAATAAGTTTAATCTGCTTCATTTCAAAAACAGTATTTCCAATACAGGCGGAACTGACGAGGAAATCAAAGCAAGAATTGGAAAAACAAGGCAAGCTTTCACTACTCTCAAGTCTGTGTGGAGGTCAACAGCACTCAACATCAAAAATAAGATCCGGATTTTCAACTCCAATGAGAAATCAGTCAGTGCTACTATATGGATCAGAGACTTGCACTGCGAGTCATAAAGAGCATCTCAAACAAACTACAGACTTTCATTAACAGCTGTCTTCGCTCAATACTCAAGATCAGATGGCCAGTCAGAAAAGATCAGCAACAAGGATCTCTGGAAGCGAACCAACCAAGAACCGATTTCGCAACAAATAGCTGAGAAGAAATGGAGATGGAACCATCAAGTGGCATCACAAGCCATTGCTCGAGTGGAACCCGAAAGGGAAGCGGTGAGTTGGTCGTCAGTGCAAGTGTGACTTGAAGGAGGTCATGTGAAGAGGAGATGAAAGCATGTGGGCCGACCTGGAGCCAGGTGAAGACTCTAGCAGAGAACCGGACGCAATGGAGACCCACGGCCCTATGTTCCTCCAGGAATTAAAGGATACAATAATAATAATGGAATCTTCAGTATTTGTTACAATATTGCGTCTAATTTACTGAAAATATAAATAAAGTTAAGCATAGGAATTTATCCACATTTCCAGTAGGACTCACGTCAAAAATGTGCAAAGTACAAAATGAGAATAATAGCTATAATAATAATAATAACAACAGTGGGTTCGTTTCAAACAGTATTATTGATACAGTGTGGAAATTTTAGCATGTTATAGAGCACTGAACCTAATGTTCTCTTAATGTAGCATGGTGAAGGGAAAACAAAAAATAAAAAGTTATTACAGAGCTGAAATGTTGTTTACACTAATAAGTAAATAAACAAAAATATTTGAGAGGATCGTAAATATAAGAAGAACAATAACAATAAAGCTTGGTGGAATAAAGATGGAGAAAATGGTTTATTTACTAGTGAAAAGAAGGTTAGTTAGTTAGTTGGTTAAATCGTGTCTGACACTATTTGCATCACATTAAAAACGTGCGGCCAAATATAATATCTTAGAATTTTTATACTTAGATGTGCGCGCGTGAGGCCTTTTGAAATGACTCTTCATTCTACCTTAGGAGATGCCGGAAGGTGAGAGTTGTGGGTGTTGCTGTGGATGCTCACAAATCCCTCTAGCAAATATGTTGCATGGAATCAAGTGCCTATCAGTGACGATGTCAGAGGTCTATTTGACCCAATTGGATATCCCCACTTGCCCTACTGACAGTCTTCAGACTCCTACGAAGTGATCACTAACGTAACGGAAGTAAATCAACCTACGGTGAGTAAGGAGCTGACTACGCTACTCAGACAGAAATATTGACTACGACTGAACACCCACGGAACTCTGACTTGGTGGGAGAACTATGGAAGTTGGTTGGCGGCTTTGCCTCAGTCTCTACACCATGAGATGATACAAGAATGTCACCACCTAGCGCATACAGGAGTAGTCAGAACAACCGACCTCTTGAAACAAAGCGTGTTCTGTTCAAGTAAGAGAGATATGGCGATATATGTACTTGGATTTTCGCGGTGCCAGTTGATTAAAGGAGATCGGTGCATACGACCACCTCTGAAGTCAATTCCAGTTACGGCAGTAGGTGACTTGTGGTCCGTAGATGTGATGGGTCAGTTTTCGTAGAAATCAAGTGGCAATCAATATGTCATGGTGATGATGAAACGCGCTACAGGATGGATATACACCGTCTCGATCCCTGATCAAATCGCGAAAACCGTAACTGCCGCAGTACTTGGACACATCGTTGCCGAACATGGTATACCAGAGACAATAGTGACAGATCAGAGCCCTTGTTTTGAAAGCGAATGATTCACTTACCGTTTGTAACAGTTGGGTATCAAGAGGATCAAAGAAACACCATATCGTCCGCAAACGAATGATCTGACAGAGACAAATTACAGTACACTGAAGGAGGAAACCATGCCTACAAATACACAGCACAACCTGGCTCCTCCAACAGGAGTGTAATATGACGAGGCTGTGAACAGAACGGAAAGAAGTCGTCAGGAATGTGAAGCGAAATTTGGAAGGAAGACGCCATTAAGATCAGAACAGGGAGAGAAGATGCAGTGCAGAACTTTTGACGTTGGCGATTAAGTAAAGTGTAGAACAAGGAAGGACGCGTTAGATTTGAACCAGGTTCACAGAAACTCCTCCCAAAGTGGGAAGGGCCATATACTGACATCGAGAGACGTGGCTCTGTTTATACCGTCAAAAGAGCACACTTAACGGAAACGGGTTAATATCAGCCAACTGCAGAAATGGTTTCAATGGGATGAGAAAGCCTGGACCAAGGTACAACAGCGAGGAGTAGAACTGAGAAGGTAGGAACTGCTCTGTTCGAGAATATTCGATGTGAAGGACAAGTGTGGCAAGTGCTACTGATAAGATTTATCAGTAGTACATAAAGAGACATTGATCGGAAAAAAAGTATCAAATATCAGGGAGATACAATTGATTTCAGAAGAGACAACTAATACAGCGTTGTGAAGATACATGGGAGATGTGAAAAGGACACAAAGAAACACAGCATGCAGTCCAGAAGTACCACAACACGAAGATGTGTGCAAATGGAGCTTTGAAGAGAGAGTATACATAATTTAGTTACATAGAGATTTCACTTGTTGGTATTAGGTGGTTGGAGGCAGTCGGCAGGAAGCCTTGGACCTAGGTTTCGTGCAAGTTGGCACTCATCAGCAAGGCGTATTTGCAACCTTGAAGGAACTAATGTCCCTTCTGAGATTCGAACCTGCGTCATTCAATGCTGCAGACAGAGACGTTACCACTGAGCTATTCAGGCTCGCGACTGACCTCCTGTAGGACTGTATTGGATTTTTTTTTGATTGCACACTAGTCAGTAACTAGTGTAATGTGTCTAGTCCTATCTTCGGTGCAGACTGAATTCTATCAGTCATGCTTGCAGTGTGGCCATCATGCTGGATGTCTCGCCATTACGGTGCACTATGAATTGTTGATAACACTTTCATTTATCAAGTCTTCTTCTTCTACGGTTTCAGTTCCCTCTAGTTCCTAGAGGGGTTCAGCCACACGTCTCCATTGCGTTCGGTTCTCCGCCAATGTTTTTACCTGGCTCCATGTCTGCCCACAAGCTTTCATTCCCTCTTCACATGACCACCTCCATGTCACCCTCTCACCGACGACCGACTCGCTGCTTCCCGTTCAAGTTCAACTCGAGGGCCTGTCTTCTGATGTCACTTGATGGTTTTTACAGCGTATGACCAATCCACCTCCTTTTCTTCCTGCATATTTGTTGCACAATTGGTTCCTGTTGGGTTGGTTGGTTCGTTCACAGGGATCCCTTTTTCCGATGAACTCTGGCAGGCCATCTGATCTTGAGTAATGAGCGAAAACATTTGTTGATGAAGGTCTGTAGTTTGTTTCAGGTGCTCTGATCCATAAAGTAGTACTGACTTCACATTGAAGTTGAATATCCGACAGTTTCAGCATGACATAGTCTTTTTTAAGCAGCCTAGGGAAGAATAGGGGTGAGCGATGAAGAAGAATAGGTAAGATGCGCAAGAGTTAACAAACTGTAACAGTAGGAGAAGCGGTTCAGTTATGTTTAAGTGCCTTAAACTTCTTAATGTAAGAAGTCAGACGGAAAATTTTTTTTAGCAATCGTTAAGACATGGAAGCACCAGGATAGATCAGAAGAAAGAATTACTCCAAGATACTTAACATCAGGCTTGATTTCCATATTATTAATATGCCCATCGCCTTCCTCGACAACGGGCAATGTTAGCTGACATAGGGTCAGGTTGGAAAAGAGGTTATTGGTGGTCAGACCAAAACATGGCATAAGTCAATGAAGTCCACAACAGTTAATTTAAGCCACGTAGGAAGCTGTAGACATCCTGGTTGGGGTCCTCGGGACGATAAACACTAATGGCTGGAGACAATTGATGGTACGGCTCAAAATCGTTCTCACTGATGGTTCAGGTACATCCACTCTTTTTGACTTATAATACTCAATAAAACTATATTGTTCTTCGATACTACTGTTCTTTTTGCCTAACATCTCTGTTTACTGTCTCTATTTCGCATTTCTTTGTACTTTCCTCTTCTTCTCTTGTTTTGTGTGCTGCATGGAGTGTGGCGACTCGAACTGCTGCACATCGGTGCAAAGTTCTTTGTTGAAACCAGTCAGTCAGTCATTATTATTGGCAATTTTCCGACATTCATAGATATCATTTCCTGTCTAGTTAGATAATATGCCCAGGGAAATACAAGTGTAGGTGTATTCAATATACCACATACAATTTTTTATTTGTATAGTAAGCTAAAATCACCATGGGAAAATATGCCTTTAATGGAAGTATGTTTTAGTGTAATAAAACAAATTTTAACAGAAATCAAAAACCACAATACATGTGATTTATTTTTCAACATAATGTTCTTAGAAATTCGCCTAAAACTCTCAAAACAACGCTTTGTAACAATTCAATTTCATATATTTCATGTCCATTTATCCTGTCTTTAAATGAGTGATGATTGTTCTCTGAATTTCGGGGAAAATTAAATCAAATAAACTTGTGCGATTCAATTTAGATTTTCCCTTCGATTGATTAATTCGACCAAAGTGCTCGGCATCAGGCTGACATATGATGGAGAAGATTTGTAGCTCAGGTGGATGATTTTCATGCAGTTGTGTCCTCTGAGCCAGCTGGATGGTGGTTTATTTGCGTAGCTTTCATTGCCTCACCAATAGTTAACATCTTCAGCGCATACTTCATTTTGTGAAGTGAACTTTTAGATTTCTTCGTACAAACCAGCAAAATCACTTCACTCAGCTGGCTCTGTCTCAACCAAAAAACTCAACAACGAAAGAAGATAAAGCCAATATCATCTACAAAGTGAACTGCAACAATTGCGAAAGACACTTCATTGGTCAAAGTGGACGTAACCTTTTTTCTTTGTATCCATGATCATTAACTAGCCGTCGAGGGACATGACATCCACTCCCCCATATCCCTACAGACAGACAACCACAGACATCAATTCGACTGAAACGACTTTCACTTATTAGACAGAGGAAACACCAAGAATACTAGAGAATTTTTAGAAGCTTGGTATTCCAGTGAATCGTCAATCAACAGACACACTGACACAGACAAAATTAACCGATTGATAAGAAGGAAATCTCAAACAAAAAGGGTCAAACTTCTGGTCAAGGAAACAATCAAAACCAATACCAATACACTTCATTATGGGTAAGATTTTATTTTGATGAATTACACAGTGTTGTACAGTAATGTTAACTCATGACGTTTCGAGGACAAACGATTGTTCATAATTATATCAAGTTGAAATTAAAAGTGCAAAAAGACTCTATCCTGTCACACTTTGTAGATACTGGATATCTCATCGACGCAAACACAGCTTTCAGGGTTGGATATACCGAATTCCGAAGTCGTCATCACGTACAGTTGGCTTGCGTCTACTACACATACCTAAAGCTGTTGCAATAAGGTTGATTAAATCGGAGTTTTGTATCAAAAATGAACACTACCAGGCGCTATTCCAACCGTGGCCAAACTTGTAAAAATGATTCCTCTTCTCACCATGAATGCCTGTTCCCCTTATTCCGCTTGGTTATTTTTTCTTTTACTTTGCTTATTATTACAATTATTATTATTATTATTCGTCATAATTTATACCATCTATGCAAACATTCTCTCAATACTACCGAATTTTCCATTTATACTATCCGGACTTATTATTAGTGATATCATCTCTTTTTTCGATATGTGCCTCCACATGTTTCAACTCACACACTGGCTATTCCTTAATGGACCTCTCATGGCAGTTTTACTATCTCCTCTCTAATATATACTACTTTTGATATAGTTGTGTTCTTCGAGCTGGATGGTAGCTTATTTACGAAGCTTTCATTGCCCTAAGAGGCCACATCTTCAGCGCATACTTCAATTTGTTGAAGTGAACTTTTAGATTTCTCAACGAGTTTATTAGTCATCTCACCTTGTGGTCCTGAACGCGGTTGCTTTTTTTTGCTTGCACACCCTGCAGGCTAATTGTATTGGTGCTGATTATTTCCTTGACCTGAAGTTTGACCATTTGTGTATGCGATTTCTTTCTTATCGATTGGTAAAACAACCAATCACTTTCAAGGTCAGGTGGAGAGATGACTAATAAACTCGTGGAGAAATCTAAGAGCTCAGGTCAACAAATTGAAGTATTCGCTGAAGATGTTAACTATTGGTGAGGCAATGAAGGCTTCGCAAATAAACCACCATCCACCTCAGAGAACACAACTACATGAAAATCATTCACCTGAGCTACAAATCTTCTCCATCACATACTATTTAGTACTAACCACTCACCTGACACTTTTTATAACCTTGAACTGGCTTGTCAATTTTTCCTACGCCACATTCTACGAAGCTATTATGACTAATCACCACCATTGTCTCCCATTTTACAATACTGTGTAATCGATTTCAGCCTAGCACGTTTACCACACAAATACGACTATTTACTTTGACACCCCATAACTAATCTCTTAGTCTACGCAAAAAATGTATCCGCCACATAACTAACTAATTGGCTATCATTATTGTAACGACAACAAATATATTATATTTTATAATTGTAAGAACCTGAAGAGGAGAAATTATCAAAAAGAATATTGATATAAGTATAAAACTTGGGCACTGTGCTAGATTATAACTCCATTAAAGATAAGATTTTATTTTAATAAAGTGTCACACACTGTTGTACAGTAATATTTACTGATGACCACGTTTCGAGCACAATTGGTAGCCACTCATAATCATATCAAGTCACTCACACAACTTGTTATTTCATTTATATACATGTGTGGAATTGATGATTAGATATTTGAATAAAAATCAATACAAGATAATGTAGTCAACTACATAGATAAGACCAGTCATTCAGGAGTAGTGAGATTATCAGAATGTAGCTCAGGTTTGAATGATTGATCCCGCGAAGACAGATGAGTAATATAGGAAAACGCTCAGCAGTTGCACTGCATTCATTAACACACAAACATACAATTGGGTGGGAAAGGGCTAACACTCTAAAGAGTAATATAGGGAGGTGGAGAGAGAGGTGATTGACTGCTGAATCCTGGTTCATCGAATCGACACCCAACACATACAACTGAAGTGACTCAATGCATATGCCAGAGATATTCATGGAAGATATTATTACCAACAGTCAGTCAAATCAGAGGAGGATAATAAATAATCTCAAAATTATATTTCAGTTCACGTACACCATAACATTTTAACAAGTTACTTATTATTTTGACTATAATAACACTCGTCTTATTTCCCATCTGATTGTATTTGGTTGATAACACTCATATTATTATTTCCCAATGTATTTTATCCTGACTTGTCAATTTTCCTACCCTCACTCTACAAATCTATTATGATTAATCACCATTGTCTCCCGTTTTACATTATTTTGTAATCGAATTCAGCCTAGCACGTTTGTCACACAAATACGACTATTGATTTTGACACCCCATTACTACTAATCTGTTATTCTACGTTAAAAATGTATCAGCCGCATAACTGGCTATCATTATTGTAATGACAACAAATATATTCTATTTTATAATTGTAAGAACCTGAAGAGAAATTATTGAAAAGAATATTCTTCGTTCAGATTGACTTTTAATTCATAAAATGGGAATTTTCGATACTATTTTATCCTATATTGATTTTTATTCAAATGTCTAATCACCAATTTCAACTCATGTATTTTACCTATTCTTCTTTACTGTTCACCCTTATTCTTTCCTGGATTGCTTAAAATAGCCTATGTCATACTTTATAGAACTCTGAAGACTGTCAGTAGGACGAGTCGTATCCCATTGGGCCGTATCGTTGACATTGTGACTGATAGGCACTTGATATCATGCAACAGTTTCGCTAAAGGAATTTTGTCAGACTCTGAGCATCCACAGCAGCACCTGCAGCTCCAACCTTGTGTCTCCTCAGGTAAAACAAGAAGTCTTTTCAGAAGAATTTATGCATATACGTCTAAGCATAAAAATTCCACTATACCATATTTAGCACGTACTTTATGTGATGAAAATAGCATCAGAAATGAACTAACCAACCTTCTTAGCACCAATAAATAAACCATTTTCTCCACTCTTATAACATCAAGCTTTATTGATATTGTTTTCTTAGTTTTATAATCCTCTCAATTTTTTATTTTTATTTATTTTTTTCATAAGTGTGAACATCATTTAAGCTGTGTTATAACTGTTAATTTTACCTTTCCCCTCACTATACTATATCAACAGAACATAAGACTCAGTGCCTCTATAAAATGCTAATGTTTCCAAACTGAATCGACAATACTGTCTGAAACAAACTCCCTGTTATTATTATTATTATTCTCAATTCGTACTTCGAATATTTTTGACTTTCTACCGTAAACGTGAACAAATTCATCTGGTTAATTTTGTTTTAATTTTTAATTATATATATATATTTTGAGTAAAGCAGATGCAATATTGTGACAAATGCTGAGAATTCCATTCTGTACTATAAGTACTGTCTGTTTTGGAATAAAGTAGATTATTATTATTATGTATATAAATGAAGGCAGAAAATTGTGTGATTGACTTGATATGATTATGTATGGCAATGAATTGTGCTCGAAACGTTGTCATCAGTTAATATTACTGTATAACACTGTGTGATTTATCAAAATAAAATCTCACCTATAGTGAAAAGAATACTCTTCGTTCAGATTGACTATTATTTTGCTGGATATTCATTTCTTTTCAGTAGTCAATGAGTATTACGAGTGTCTCATCTGAACAAATAACTCCAGCCCAGTCAATGAAACACCTTAGCAAATAATACTTATATTGTAAAGCAACAAAACTTAGCAAGTGCGTATACTAATCACTTGATGTAGGTTTCTGATGCAAGCGTCTGAATATATATATTGTTACGTCTGCTCGTTTAGTCATTTGAGACATCCAAATATGACACACAGAGTAATTTTCTTCCTCTTACTTTTCTTCTTTTCCTTCTTGTTTGGTTAAAACTTATGTCAGGATGCGCGCTTTATTGAGTTTCTTCAGTATGTCATTTGCCTCATTTCCATTCCTCAAAATTACCAAGTGATTGTCATATTTTTGATTTAAAAACTATATATGGATATTACTGTAGAACCTTTGCTGATGAGGAGGAGAGCTAATCGAAAATTTTTATATATTTTTCAATTTCTGAAGTCAATAAAAATACTGACAAAAACACAAGCCGGTAACTAAAATTAGACTCAGGTTTTATAGTCTTTTGAGCTATAATTAGTTAGACAGTAATTTTTATTTTATATTTTGAGTGTCTAGAATTTATTTCTTATTTTTCCCCCGAGATAATTTCCTATCTTATTATTTATTATCATTATTTTTTTCACGCGGTGAGGAAACATTAAATTATCAGACGTAGGAGTTTTCTGCTTAAGCACATTGATGAAATCCTCAAAAAAAATCGAACAAAATCCCAAAACACCAGTGGCACAGTGGTAAGGACTCTCGCCGACCATGCACATGGTCCGGGGTTCGATCCCCTACCGGCGCACACCCGATATCTATGGTCGGCCTGAATTTGGGCTACCGATATCCATGCTGAAAATTCCACACGTGTACTGAAAATACGGTGTGGAATCAAGTTGTAAATCAAAATAAAATAAAATAAAAATAAAAAATTGTTGATCTGATGCTCACTAGTGGCGACTGGTCCTATTCAGGTAGGTGGTTACCAGGGGTTCTAGTGGGAAGTCATGACCAATAGGGTAGAGGACGGTCGGGCGTCATAGGACAGTCAGTTATTTAACGCCAACGCTTCTTCTTCCAACTGTTTCATTTCATCATATGAGGTTTTTGTTGTAGCACTTAGTGCTAGACATTTAACTAGGCCTTCCTTTAGAGATAACGGATGAGATGAATTAAGGTCTAAATATCTATAAGCAGAATGTTTTGGCTTTTTAGAAACGCTAATGTGCAGTCTACCTTCTTCTGTTCGTTTTATTCTACAATCTAAGATAGCTAATTCTCCTTGTTCATTTTTCGATTCATATTTGAATTTTATTCCTTCTACTAGTGAGTTTGTATGTGTGTTCTGTTTTTAACATTGTGAGTGAAAGTGTCATCCACATAACTCCACCATATTTTAGGAATAGCATAAAGTGTTACCCTTATTCAACTTATTTTGTCTGGTAATAACTATGTTTTTTGACAACGCATCACCACCACCTTGTCACCAATCTTCACCGCAACCTCACCTACAGTTACAGCATCATTTTTCATCACATTTTCAAAATATCTTGATAACAATCCTCGATAATTTTAATTCTTACCTAACAAAATCTAATGTACACACTGATATAAGAATAAAACTTGAACATTATAGGAATAATTTATTTTGATAAAGTCTCGCAGTGTTATCCAGTAATATTTACTGACGACCACGTTTCTAGCGCAATTGATTGACGCTCATAATCATATCAAGATACTCACTCACACAACTTTCTAACTTCGTTTATATAATTCCATGATTTTTTCATTTCTTTATTTGATTGGTAGTAGTATTTTCACTATTTCCGGAATGACTGATGGATCATTCCTATCGCACTTGTTGGGTGTAGACTCGATGAACAAGGATTCAGTATTCAGCCTTTCTCTCCACCTACCTACATTACTTTTTAGAATTTTAACTCTGCCCCACACTTTTCTGTGTGGTTGTAGGTTAATGCATGCACGCAGTGCTATTGCTGAGCTTTTTTCTAAATTACTTATCTTCTCGGGGTGAACCATTCTTATTTTAGCTAAATCTTATGCTCTGACAATTTGACTACCCTCAACTTACTGGTATGACCTATGTTGTTGACCTCACTCACAGTGATTGCAGGGTATTTTGTAAATTACATTATTTTGTTTAATTGAGTCAACTTACAGGGTCCTTTAACCTACAGAGCTTGTCCTGCATGAGTGAGTTTGTAGGTTCAAATGTCACTGTAATTCTTGCTCTATCAGGAATCCTACGTAGGGAGGGTTTCAGATGTCTCCTTCTTATGCGGTAAATCTGTAGATGCCTTATATTCTTTCTTATTAATTTTATCATTATCAGTTTCACGGTAATTTTGTTTTGCTTTTGACCTTTACTTATCTTCCTAATGAATTTTAAAGGATAGTTAGTTATTCAACACCAACCAACTACTATTCTTTCTATTTTATGTCATCATTTAGGTCTTTTCTTGTTCTGTTTAGTGCTACTGCTTGGTTTGTTAGGAACTTAACTAAGCCTGCCTTCGCAGACAGATAACGGATGAGATGAATTTAAGCCTAAATATCTATTAGCTGAATGCTTTGGCTTATTTTAAACGCTAGTGTGTAGATTGCCTTCTTCTATTCGTTTTATTTTACAACCTAACATAGCTAATTCTCCTTGTTCATTTTCCGATTCAAATGTGAATTTTATTCACTTAACTAGTGAGTTTTTATGTGTGTGAAGAAGCTAGAGATATGTTTTGTTTTTAACACTGTGAAAGTGTCGTCCACATACCTCAACCATATCTTTGGAGTAGGATTAAATGTATTTAGAGCCATATTTTCCCAGCTGTCCATAAAAGTGTCTCCTACCATAGGCGATATTGGTGATCCATTCCATTGCTACACCTTCTGTTTGTTTATATGTTTCACCCTGAAATTTAAAGATGGCAGATGTGAGGGATTTCACTTGACAGACATTAATAAGCACAATTTTCGGTGTTTGTTTTGGTCATTCTGAGGCATATGAACAAAAATATTTTGATATGCAGTGATACTTTAGTTCAATAGATGAGTATGGATTTAGTTTCTAATTCCAAATTGTGCCGAGTCTAGAATCACATCTAAGTTGGCATTACTGTGTTTGAGAAGTGACTGTAAGCATGTGAAATTTCTTTGTGAAATATAGCTGTTAAATGTGAACAGTCATCAACAAGAATAAATACAAATTCAATTGAACAGTGATTCTCGCTCAAAAAGTTAATTTTTTCATTTAAAACGCAACAGTTGCACTATAGACACATTGAAATTTCACCGATATGAATCTGAACTGAATTTCCTAACTTTTTCTATTCCTTTAAAGTTTCGGTAGCAGTGGTGTTTATTTTTATGGAGTGAGGTCGCTAGCCGCCTCTTCTCCTTGCCAGTCTCATTACTGACTTACCGAGACAAAGGAGTGCATAGACTGGGGATCGAACCTGGAACCCAATGTGTGGTTAGCGAGCATTTTACCGTTGTGCCACCGAAGCACACATGTTTTCAAGTTTTAATATTCTTTCGAATTCACATTCCACAGATTAGCAGCTGTTTACCTCTTAAACCATTATTGTGGTTGTGTAGTTATTGTTATATTCCTCAGTTGCCTAGAGGATTGTCACAGTATTTTGTTTGTGAAACTTTGTGCTCATTTAACACCTAGAAATCGTTTGAAGCTGGAAACACATATCGTGAGAAGATGGAATGAAAGAATTTATGTTATGTGATTGGCATATGATTTCACGTGATCAAGTTATTTGCTCGTTTAAATGAAATTTTTTACCGGATATGCCTTAACATATACGGAATAAGAGAAAGTAAATTGATGGGGCCTGTCAAGGACCTTAACCCTAAGTTCCCATTATTTACGAATACGCTCCGAAACGACCATTACTGGGTACGATTATCGACTTTAACTTCAAAACACAAGGACTTGTAATAATTGGTGTTGTTTGGCAATTAAAGTCGTTAATTCGTACAAGAGTCTATAAGGAATGTACTGTACTTGTATTCGTAATATTTCGTCTTCTTCCAACTTCTACAAGATTGAATCATTCGCACCTTCGAGTTGCCCGCCAATGGCTATCAGTTCCAACAAACAAACGTTCAATGTTCACGTCCATTTACAGGGCCTATCTGAATAATATGGTCCCGCCGTCTCTTTCTGTTTTTCAGTTGTCGAAGCGACTGATGTGTTTTCGTCTGAAATGCAAATGAAATAGACAGCGATGGCATATTTATGATAGCATCGATGATAATGGCGATCATAACAATAACTGTGACTAAGCGAAAAATGTATAGATTCGGTAATCGAAGAAGTAATATGAAATGACACAAATTCCTGAAGTATGCTTTCAGTTCTAATTGAGCATTATGCAGCAGAGTGAGAATTCTCAACATGACTAAATGAGTTACTGAAGGAATCATGGAACACAGAGTGTAATTCTGATGGATGGTTTACTTGTGAAGCTTTCATCGCCTTACTGGGCGAAATCTTCAGTGCAACATTATCCACCCACCTGAGCTACAATTCTTCCGCATTATATCTAAAGAGTGCAATTATTTAGCACGTGATGTGTTGATATTGTATCGAGGTGAAATTATTTTCTAAGTCATTCGTAAGTTGACACGGTGTGCAATAAGACGAATGGAAGAAAGAACCACTTATCGTAAATCCTTACAGATTAGGAAGTTCAACGAATAGACTATGAGAGAGCAAGGCAACAACGCACCCACTTTACTTTTATTCAATTGGTAGGATGATTTCATCATCAGCAGACATCAGTTAGAGAACCATTGGAAAACCAGCAAGGAGTACTAGACAGCCAGCTTATTTTCAACCTAGTTCGGGACCCTTCATCAGCACGCATCTACCCCTGAGGTTCAAAGCCAGGACTTTAGTGCTCTACGAGCTCGTCTCGTGATGAGAAGGTCCTGGATTTAAACCCCGATGGGTGCGTAGTGATGAAGAGTCCCAAACTTGGACGAAACAGATGGGTTTCCAGTACTCTCAATTGGTTTTCCAATGGTTCTCTAACTGATGTCAGTTGATGATGAAATCCTCTAACCAATCAAACAAAAAATCCCTACAAAAACCATTACTTGAAAATTTACTTTTATTCCTCTGTGAATAATTTTGATAGTGTATACGGCTGAAATATGGTAATTAACAAAGATTTACGTTGATTAACGTAATAATAGACTTAATTTAGCCACCGGGATCCGATTCAATGGGGCGTGAATTAAAAATTCTAACGATTCATGATATAGTGCACTCATCAACCAATATCATTGGCCGGACATTCATCCTCACACTCGACGGGATGCACCTCACTGATCACGACTTCTCACCAAAAGTCCCAAAACTCCGTCTTGTAGCAAGTTGCCGGTAATCATCAGATTAATTTTCAGCGGTTGGCTTGTAAGGATTAGATATCTTTTTATGGGTTGATCACTGATCGTTATCAGTTAGATAACCAGCAGTGGAGTAATGGAAAGCTGTTTCATCCTAGTTTGAAAATCATCGGCAGTACGCACCCACCGCCAGGGTTGGAATCCAGGACCTTCTGGTTACAAGGCAAGCTAGCTCGTATACCATTAAGCCACTGGGACCCTAGTACTCAATGACCAGTCCATGAATTCTAACTTCTACCCATTCGTGATTTAGTACAACCACCAACCAATGTCATCGGTGACCAGTGAGATCCATCCAATCAAGTGTGAGGATGGATGTCCCGCTGAGGACATTGGTTGGTGGTCACACTAAATCACGAAGTGGTAGAAGTTAGAATTCACGGACCATTGAATCATGTTTGAGTGGGTGAGTACTGCCGATGATTCCCAGACATATTCTACTTAATTTAAGTTATGCATATTGTGTCAGCTATATACAGATCGAGTTATTCACGTTATGAATAAACAAGCGCTTCGTCATGATTCCAATTTCATGCCGAACGTATCGGCCATGTGCCGTCCAAGTAAGACTAAAGGAGTCACACTTAAAAGCTTTCATTACGCATCAAAGTAAGAAATTGACAGAATGAACACTAGAGTAAAACTTGGAGAAGAAGGATGATGCTGTTTCAACAATTCATGTGCTTCTTAATGATAAGAGAGACAAATTATGTAAACAAACTTCTGTTTCAATGCTGTTTACTTCACGGATAATTTGTTTAGTTCTCTTGAATAATGAATTTTTTGGATGAATTAACTTTTATACATCTTTGAGCAAACTACATAAGATAAAGTCATAACGTGTTTCTAAAACAACCATCAGTTAGTAATCTACGCGAAGCTTCTTTGTCGAATAAAATATGCAATTTGATGATTGCCACTTCTACAGAAGAATTTAGGTGTCATCAACTGAGGTCTGGTTCATTACTATTTGCACTTGTCTACAGAAGCCATCCCTGTCATGGTCTGTGCTTAAGGTGGAATATTTTTCTCATGATACTGGTGGCGACTACTGATGACAATAAGGTTTTAGACTTATGATAAATTCCCATTCGAACATTAATAGACAGAAGACAAGTAGTTCAGCGAAGAGTCTCTTTCCGGCGGCGAATTCATTTTCATAGCTGTACAATCGCAAATATTGTATATGGTTGTTTTGTATGTGTGTATGCATTAGTAAGTTCAGATGAATTGGATGTTGACAAAAGGGGGTAGTAACAAACTTCCTGAAAGAAACCTTCATACAAAACGTTTACCCATCAAGATTCGTAGACAAAAACATCAAACAAAAAATCCGAAAGCAAGAAACAGCATCTGTACCAGAAAAGATACTTTATATGAACCTCGACTTCAAAGAAGACCTACTCAGTGACGTCCTTAGAACGACAATCTCCACCTCTTTAAGAAGAACTTTCTTTGCGGCAACATTGAGAGTAGTGTTCTTTAGTCGCCCGCTGATCTGCAGAAGCCCAAAGGACAAGATCCCGCACCTGACCACAATTTGAGCAACCCAATGTATTACTACAGCTCATAATTATATCAGATCAAGATGCTACTCACAAAACTTTTTAGTTTCATTTATATACGTGAGTAAAACTTGATGCGATTAGACATTTGAATCAAAATCAATATAAGATAAAGTACATTCAGAAATAATAATATGAGTGTTATCAACCAATCTTGGGAAATAAAATGTTTTACCATATAAGGAGGTCACAACTGAGACCTTACGTCGGACTCTTAATAAAGCAGGAATTAGGGTGGTGGCATTTAAACCTACAAACTCACTCAGGTAGGACAAACTCTGTAGGCTAAAGGATCCAGTGGACTCAGTTGGACAAGAATAACATAATTTACAAAATCCCTTGCAATGACTGTGAGTTAGGTCATCTACATAGGTCAGAGTAGTACATCAAGAGTAGTCAGATTATCAGAACATAAGAATTTAGCTAAAGTTAATAATGATTGATCCCACGAAGACAGATGAGTAATTAAGAGAAAAGCTCAGCAGGTATAGCACTACATGCATTAACACACAACCACACAATAGGGTGGGAGACGGTTAAAATTCTAAAAAAGTAATATAGGTCGGTGGGGAGCAAGAGAGATTGATTACTTACTGAATCCTGGTTCATCGAGTCTACGCCCAACACATGCAACATAAATAACTCAACACAAATACCAGAGATATGCATTGAAGATATAATTACCACCAGTCAGTCAAATCAGAGGAGGAGAATAAATAATCTCAAAATTCTATTTCAATTCATGCACATCACAATATTCCGAATAGTTACTCATTATGACTATAAAAACACTCGTCTTATTTCCCATCTGATTGTATTTGGTCAATAACACTCATATTATTATTTCTGAATGTACATTATCCCATATTGATTTTTATTCAAATGTCTAATCATCAATTTTTACTCATGTATATAAATGAAGCAGGAAAGTTGTGTGAGTGACTTGATATGATTATGAGCGGCAATGAATTGTGCTCGAAACGTGGTCATCAGTAAATATTACTGTATAACACTGAGCCCTGGACTATTCGCTGAAGTATTCAAAAGATGGATTACTGAACAAAGAATATTGTTTGTTATAACTTGCTCTTCATCATCAGGCTCTACAGTTATATATCCATCGATCCATACTAATAATGAAACAACATTAATGTTGTTTAAATAACATCGAATCAATCAATAGAATCAATAGATTGCACTTCAATAGCATGTGTAAGTGTGTGCATCACCATAAAATTACACTACACTGAATATCAGACAAATTTGGAGAAATAATGATATAGGATTCATGAATTCGTAGGTTTGACAGAACTTCAAGAGAGTAGTAGTGGTTGGACCTATTTTTTCTGCAGAGAGAGCACCAAATATTGTAAGCGAATTACAGCAACCTTCGCTGTTTGGAGTATTCGGCAACTGAATGTTTTTGGCAGTTTTTTTGGTAACGAATCAGTGATGGAGAAGGATTCTTCAATGCTAACTGTCTTTGTGTCTGATTTGGACCAGCTGGTCTAATCGTGAACTGTTGATGATAGTTTTCACTACACCTTTATTTAGCCACGCCACACTGGTAGGCGCTCCCGAGTGAGCACGAAGAATCAAGTTCCTGGAGCAACGACCAATATAACTCACTCCATCACAAGCGCAGTTGAATTGGCGGATACAATTAGAAGTGGCTATCTAGTCTAGGTACTTCATCTTTCAATTGGGGAGTCACCATCGGTCGATTAGAATGTAAGATATGTAGCATTCAAAGTTCTGTGAACAGGCTTTTTTAACTTTTGAGTAATTATTTCACTAGGTGCGTCACTCTTGAATTGCAGCTCTATATTTAAAGGCTCCTTATTTACAGATAAAGAATAGTCATTTTCTGCTTTCCTGGTCATGTGTTTCTTGAGGAATTTGTCGGGATAGCTATTTTTAATTAGGATATCATATACAATCCTTAGTTCGCCTTCAATTACAGCTTCTGAGCACATAGCTCTGACCCTGTAGCTGAGTGTCGTATTAAATTCCTTTTGTACTGGAGAGGAACAAAGCTATGAAAATGTGTATATTGTCTTGTCCGTGTGCTTCTCCTATGCAAATTTCTCTTCATACTACCATCTGGTTTCCGCGTAAGGAGGACATCTAGAAAGGTAGTTATATTTTAGGATTCCTCTTCGTACATGAATTTCATAGCGAAGTGTACTCCATTGAATTGAGTTATTATTGTACTACTATCCGAATAATTATCAAAAAGAATAAAGGTGTCATCCATATTACGGCAATAAAATGAGAATTTTTCGAAAATAATGTTCAAAGGACCATTGTCAAGGAACTTAGCCCTAAGTTCCTATTGTAACGTAGGAAATTGGAACCGATAATGACTGAGTATTTCGTTTCAACTTTAAATCCAAAACACCAGTATTCCTTGAACGAATTTTTATTGTTTGGCAATTAAAGCGAGACAAAATACAGAGTCTACAAACAAATGTTTAGTACAAATGAAGTTATAAAGTACTTTTATTCGTATTCCTTTCCGCCTTATTCCAACTTGCACACGATCGAACCATTCGCGCCTTCGAGTTGCCCACTAATGGCTGCCAGTTCCAATAAACAAACGTTCAATGTTTACGTGCATTGACAACAATTCTCCAGTTTGCTTCGAAATTAATCTGACGAAATGGGACCCACTGGGGAACCGCTTGCCACTCCATGCACGTGTCTTTAAAGTGTGCTATAAAATCTTAAATTTACATTCATGGTACACCTTAATAACAATTCTTTTAGGCTTCCTGTTTGGATCCCGATATTTATCGACCTGTTGTACATTTGTTCACAAATGTAGTTAACCATTTCGACTAGAGGTGCATCAACCAATAAAGATATAATGTTCAGAGTAAATCAAGATACATAAAAGGCTCAGCCATTGGATCCGTGTTTCCGAATTCACTCGGGTAAACAATTGATATTAGAAATCACTAGTATTATACTTTGCCCTAGGATCACTTTAAAATACCATTTGGATATAGTGATATATTTGCCGCTAAATCAAATGTATCATGGAACACCTTGTGGATAATGGATTATGCCAAAACGTACGCATCTTGTGGACATAACTGAAAATAGGTAGCTTCTTATTTTAGATTTTATTTGTTTTAATAATTAGATTATTTTGCCGAAATCCCTTAAATTTTCTGAATGTGTCGTTACCTACTTAATAATTGAAAGTAGTATACTTTCTTAAAAACAATTAATACATAATTTCGTGTTCTCCAATTTCTGCCTAAGTGTATCCTGAGTACAACTCAATCATCCAACCACATCTAGAAAAGACAACTTCTGTACCAAAGAAAGCTATCTTTTTTTAACCTATCATTCAAGGGTGATCAAATTTTGCAGTTGACTGCTGAAAGACTTAGGTCAGTCATTAAGCGCACATTCTACTCCGCATCTGATTCCGTGGCGTCGGTGGCATGGCGGCTAGTACGCTCGCCAACCATGCATATGGACCGGGGTTCGATCCCCGGCCGACGCACTCCTTTACCTCGCTGAGCCAGAAATAATTCTGGTAAAGAGGAAAGGTTGGGCATGAGGCTAGCAACCCCATCCTGTAAAATAAACACTGTTACAGAAACTTCAAGACAACTAGCTTGAAGCCCTATGTTCCACTGGGGAACGTGAAGGAAAAAAAGTCAAAAAAGTCAAAAGTCTCATTCCGTCACATCTCGAACATTTTCGATCCTTGTACCTACGATTAAAGTACGAAATTCTGTGGATTCTATTTCAGACTGTGTCTACAAATTCACCTGCAGTTGCGGTGGCACTTATATAGGTGTTGAACCAATACAATGTTCCAATGTCGTCGAAAAGAACATGTTCCAAAATGGCTACTAAACCATATAGAAAATCCCAGCGTGATTAATCTGAATAGAAATCCATCATCATTATCCATTGCAAAACACTTAATAATGTCAGGTCACAAAATCAATATTAATGACTGTTTCACAATTATTCCACATAACTCTAATTCAAGGTTGATTATTAAAGGTGATGGAAGCACTTTGGAAGATTAATCACATACATCCGAAACAATGTGTACAAAAAACAATAGACTTCAGCCTTCACCTTCCATGGACTAATTGACCTATTTAAAAATATGATTGGTCATTAGTTTGTACTTTTGTTTTTTATATAACTGAATCATGAACTTTATTTTATTATTGATAACCAAGCTAGTTGTAAAGCAGTTGTAAAGAAAGTATGAAATGATATGAAATAGTGAAATTTGTCTTTTATATGCCTTATTCAATCTATTCATATCATTACGTAACTCCCTTTAAACAACTGTTTGTTACAACTCGTCACCTTTTGTTACTAAACTAGTTTCACCAACTAATACCCAATTTTCTTGACCGTTTTTGTATTACGTAACTCCACCCACAACTTACCAATTTTCACCTGTTTAGCTAAAAAAACCATAATCAATTGTATTTTTGTTTAACAAACTTAATGTACACATACATGAAAAGGAACCCATATACATGTGCGACTGTACTGCTAAGAAAATGAATTCACAGCCGAAAAGAGACTCTTTGCTGAACTGCGTGTTTCTTTCTCATAAAACACATAAACAGTTTTGAAATGTACAACTTATGGTGTTACTTCTGAAGACACAGAAGCTGTTCCGTTTCAAAAACTTTGACTAATCTTTCTTAACATGAAATTTGTGTAGATTATACACACTGAATGATACGGGTTTGTAGACACTGGCTTTTGAAACGTGTTGCCCTTGCACCAGTGTTAATATTGAAGACAAACCTTAACCACAGTCGACATCCCTGTAGTTTCCCTTAATGTTGTATGTGTGATTTCAGTTCACGAAATTAAGACACAGATTCCTGTAATTATCATTTTCCAAAAAGATGTAACTCTATAAAAATTATTCAGACGGGTGTCTTGTTATATTCATAATAAGCAACAGCTGTTAGCACGTCCAGCTCAATATTATTTCTCTGAAATGTCTACAAGTCTACCTTACAGGTGTACACTAGGACATTAGGGGCATTGATCCAACTCCTCCCGTCTGTGGGCTGTAAAACTACTGAACTCATAACTTGACAGTCACATCACTGTAGACATTTCCATCTTTGTTTGGAAGATTCTTTCTCATCAATAGGTTCCTGAAGTATACTATCAAGCTTGTTATAATAAATATAAATTTATATGGAAATTGACGAGGTAAAGAAGGTGAAAGTAGAGCCAATGTAGGTCAGAATGTTGATTTAGAGGTGGAATAAGCAACAGATGAAAAGAATTCTTGTGTAAGTAACTCGTTGCCTTACAAGCTGGATTTTCAATCGTGCTTTAGTGTGCATAGTTATTTTTAATCGTGAGGACCACATCAACAAACTATGTGCCATTCTTTGTGACCAAGAAACTTTTTTGAAATCAACCAACCAGAAAGATAGAACAGAAGGTATTATTACTTCGTATATGTATGAACATCTCAAGCTGACTAGTTTAACCATCCCTTATTTCCATGGTCTTCCTAAGGTGCATAACGATAGTGTCCCTTTGTGACCTATATTAGACATGCTGAACTCTCCTTATTATTATTCTGAATCCAAATGGCTCGCTGAAATCCTCGAACCAGTAAGATCAAATCTATGTGAACATAGCCTTTCGGACACTTTTTAAATCGTCAATAACGCTGATAGAATTGTTGTGACTCTCTGGCCTGAGTAGTTTAACGGTTAGGCTCTTATTGTCTTTGGTATTCAATTCTAAAGTGATTCAGACCTTAAGACTTCTGGATGAGTGAAGTATTTGTTTATCCTGGTGATTCAGGTTGTGACTGGTTTACTCTGAAGTTGTTTTAGGATTGTGTTCACTTTTATTGCGCCACAAGTCCACTGGGTGACCTAATCTTTAACCTTTTAACTGGGTGACCTACTTTTCTGTTTAGTCAGGTTTAATCAGTATCAATGTGTCTGTTAATTGTGAACTGATCTGGCTATCAGATCTCCATGATATCACTGGTGTTCTTTATTTCCTCTGTTTGAGATTCTAACATTATCCTAGTTGGCTTGATGTCAGCAATTGTTCATGTGAATTGATATGAGTGAATGTATACCATGCCATTTGACTGCAAATTTGAGTTCATAAATGTGACTGCAAAAGGAATATATAATTCAAATGAACTGTCGTCAAGATTTGACAGAATAGTTCTAAAATATTCGGGCGCCGAGTGAGAAGTAGACATTTGTAAAAAATTATATTCGTAAAATCTCAGCAAGATTGAAATGAGTAATTCCAACGTTTCGTTCGGCAATCTGGTCCGAACTTCTTCAGGGAAATTAATCGAAATTAACATAACAGGGGTTTATATATAAAAGGAACATCACTTGTTTTTAAAAACTTTGTCCAATCATGAGTCATTCAACAAGTATAATAAAGAAAATTTTATGAGTTGTGATCAAAATTTGACCTCGGACTTACAAATATTGGTCTACCTTTGTTAAACACTTTAAACAGAGATGTTCCTTTTCTATATAAAGGTCTGTTATGTTAATTTCGATTAATTTCCCTGAAGAAGTTCGGACCAGATTGCCAAACAAAACGTTGGAATTACTCATTCCAATTTCGCTGAGATTTAACAAATGTAATTTTTTACAAAGGAAAAAAACGTTATTCCAAGCTGATGCTAACAGTCTCATGGATGATTTCAGTTTGGTCTTCATTTTTTGTTAAGACTTCATATCTTTGATATCAGATGGTTGGAGGCAATCGATAGGAAGCCCTACCTGAAGTAGGTTTCCTCCATGTTAGCATAAGATTTGAATTCTGTTCAACACAAATGTCAAGTCAGTCAGTCACTTCTTATATATAATTCAGAAATTTGAACTGCGCATCAGTCACGAAAAGCATTTCAAACAGAACACTGCAGATTTTTACCAACAGCTGACCTCACTAACTCTATACTGAAGATCATCTGGCTGGACAGAAAGAATTAGCAACAAGAAAGCCTGGTAAAAAATCAAACAGGAACGCATCGTTCAAGAAATATGCAGATGAAAATGGAGATAGATTGGGCATTCACCACTGAGGAGACTAGAAAGAAGAGAACACAAAGTTCAGCAAAGATATCCGTCTTTTCGGCGATTTTATTTTCAAAAGCTGTACAATCGCAGGTAAATACATAATTTTATATGGATACAGTTCTCATTTGATTCTACACAATTACGAAGGCGAATATAGGTTCACAATTATTTTCAAATAGATATGGTTTACGAGAGGCTTAGAAACGAAATTACACAGGATTACAACGGATTACAAGTGTATAAAAATGAGCATGGAAACAAAATTGAAATTATATTTTTGACTTGAAATGGAAGTTAGGAGGTGTGAGTGTAGATTACAGGAGTCTAAGAAACACAAAAATTGCACAGGATTAGGATATAATTGCAAAATAGTTATTTTAAAACGAATAATAAATGTGAGCAGGAATAGCATGGAAACAAACTTAAAATAACTGTTTTTATAACTGAAAAAAATTGGGTGAATCGAATGAAGACAGAGGGAGTAAGAATCACACACACAGCGAAACGATAAAGATCAAAAAAAGAGAACGAAAGAAGAAGAAAAAAAGGGGACTAAGGGAACATACCGACCTAGGTCCATGGTAGTTGTACGGGTTGGACTAATTTCTTTTGGACGCACACCTCCGGCTTCTCAATGCATTTTGCAAGGGCTTCTGCAGTACAGAGAAGTCGGAGACATACTGCTTTTGATAGGTTTCTGTTGACTTTGTAAATTACTTTGAAAGTTTGTCATAAGTTTGTTTCCATGCTTTGCCTGCTCACATTTATTATTCGTTTGAAAAAATTAACTATTTTACAATTGTATCGTAATCCTGTGCAATTTTTGTGTTTCTAAGGCTCTTGTAATCTATGTATTCACACCTCCTAACTTCCATTTCAGGTCAAAATTATAATTTCAATTTTTTTTCCATGCTCATTTTTACACACTTGTGACCCATTCTAATCCTGTGTAATTTTGTTTCTAAGCCTCTCGCAAACCATATCTAGTTGGAAATAATTATCACCTTTTATTCGCCTAAGTAATTATGTGGAATCAAGTAGAAATTGTATCCATGTAAAATGAAGTATTTAAATGCGATTGTACAGCTTTTGAAAATGAAATCGCTGAAAAGATATCTCTGCTGAATTTCGTGTCCTCTTCTTTCTAATATCCTTATGGGTGTTTTCCATGAACTGAGGAAACTGTCGAATGACGTGGCGCTCATTACAGACCATCATTCGATTGGAATCCAGGTGGAAAACAACGAGTAGATCATCTGAGGATTACGTGGTGGAGACCGTGAGAGATGATGCACAGTCGTGGGTACAACAGGAGAGAACATAGAACAAGTTAAAGAAGTGTTGTTGAAGTTGCATGTTCCCCTCGAAACCCAAAGGAAACCCACATGTATGGATAATATCCAGTGAAAATGTAATTTCTTTCGGTTACAAAAATGACATCATTCATTTCAACTACTACTAGAAATTATTATCATTAATTATTATTAGTAGAAAATGAGTTCATTACTAAAAATCCAACTTCATCATGATAATGTCAAGGCAAAATCTCATTACATAATTTTATGTTGTTTTTTTTGTGTAATTTCAAGCAAAAACAAAACAATACAATAGGGGGGAGAGTGTGCTTTCAAAACTACTCATGGAGGGAATTCATACGTCTCGGGAACAATATAAACCTACATCAAGGCTGCATATCGATTGACAGTGATAAATTAACTCAAATGAATTGGAGCGAAAGATAAATGCTCAAACATGCAGTAAATGATACTTTAATCTCCGAAATAATTTTGTTGTAATTTTTGAGTAGAATGTAATTATACTCGTCCAAATAACTGCATGTATATGGGTATATAATGATGAGGTTATCTGAATTGGAGGCAACTCAAAAAGCTAATTCATACTTGATATGCTTTTAATATTTGTAAGTCATTTAACGCTATACGATTCCAGTTTTAATACATATATATATGTATATAACCAGTCGATAAACATTGGCATCCGTACTGATATCCTCAAAGAATTTTGTTATTGAATAACCATTCATGAATGTAAATTTCAAATTTGACGATACGCTTTTTGCAGGCAAGTGGATGAGGTGGTGATAGGCTCCTCATTAGGTCCCATTTTGGCTGATTTCTAGAAAATGGACTTTTGAACAACTTTTGGAGTACAATAATTACTGAATTCAATGAAGTACATTCTGCTATGAAATTCATGTGCGAAGAGGAATCCCAATACAGAATTGCCTTCCTGGATGTCCTCCTTACAAGAAAATCAGCAGGTAGCATAAAAGGAAGTTTGCATAGAAAAAGTAATTGGACAGGACAATATACACATTTTCATAGCTTCGTTCCTATCAAGTACAAAAGAAATTTAGTAAAGACTCTCAGCCACAAAGTTGGAGCTACATGCTCAGAAGAAGTAATTGAAGATGAACTGAGCATTGTATATGGTACCTTGATTGATTGAAAATAGCTATCCCGACAAATTTATCAAGAAACACATGACAAAGAAAGCGGAAAAGGACTACTTACCATCCGTAAACAAGAAGACTTTATACATAAGACTGCAATTCAGGGGCGATATACCAAGTAAAATAATTACGCAGAAATTAAGAAAATGAGTTCAAATAACTTATAATGCTGGCGAACTACACGTATTATTCTCTACACGACCGATGATGATTCCTCGACTGAAAGATGACGTATCTAGACTAGCCACTTCAAATTGTATCTACCAATTCAACTGAGCTTGTGGAGCAAGTTTTGTCAGCCGTTGCTATAGGAGCTTGATTTTTTGTGGTTGCTCGAGACCATCTTCTACTATGACTAAGTATAGTTGTAGTGAAAACCATTAACAGTTCGATATTTGACCATCTGGTCCAAACCAATCGGCCACAAAGCCAGCTAGCTTTTAAGAATCCTTCTCTATCATCTATTGGATACCAAATAAATTGCCAACAATATTCAGGTACCAAATACTCCAGACAGTAGAGGCTATTGGAATTCTCTTCAAACAACCAGTGTTCTGTACTGAAATGAAACATGTCCAGCCCCTACTATTAGCCTGGCTGTCCTTCACTAGAGACTATAAATTCGTGAATTTGTAATATTATCTTTCCTAATTTTTCTGACATTCAGTTTATTGTTATGTTGATGCTATTGAGCTATAATCTATCAATATTATTGATTCGATGTTATTTAACAATATTAATGTTGTTCATAAGACTAATTCATTCATTCACTATAATGTATATATAACTGTGGAGCCTGGTGACGAAGTTATGGAAAAGAGTACTCTTTGTTCAGGAACCATTCTTTATCAATCTCTTCCAGCAGCTGGCTGTATGACAATGCCTGACATATACCAGTCACGTGACCCACAATAGAAACCTCAGCTCACTAAGATTTTGAGGTGAATACAGGAGTAAGACAAGGCTGGCAGGCTGGCTGCCTATTACATTCCACGATGATATTCCTGATTGCGGTGGGATGGATCATGCGTCAGACTCTGTGTTGTGAGTGAGAGACAGGAATATGCTGCACTGACTGATAAGAAGACTCGAGGAGATCTGAATTTCACGTGTAAATGACTTATGTTTA
The DNA here is from genome assembly GCA_944472155.2 of Trichobilharzia szidati. Lineage (NCBI taxonomy): Eukaryota > Metazoa > Platyhelminthes > Trematoda > Strigeidida > Schistosomatidae > Trichobilharzia > Trichobilharzia szidati. The sequence goes on along the minus strand of OX235276.1, from coordinate 18,191,644 downwards.
ATAGCACACACTCAAACCGGAGGACTTATAAGTGAAAACCAGCAAGCTGATTGAAGAAGCATTACAGCGAGGACAGGACTCCAGGTAAACATGGAGACGATGGAGGTGATGAAGATAACCAACCAACTTACAGCAACGACAAACAGCACCAATTAATATCAGCAAGGGAGATTTTACAGAGGTTACTTTCTTCGCTTATCTGGCTAGGAAGTATTGTTTCAATCACAGGCAACAGTATTTTGCTGAAGCTGTCAAAGCCAGTCAGAATTTGAAAGGCAAGATGCATCTTAATCACTATAAAGTCGATTCTGCTTCATTCAGTGAGCATGAAGAACAAGATTCGAATTTTTAACACAAATATAAAGTCAGTCATTTAGTTCTTCTATATGGTTGAGAAACTTGCACTATGCGTGAGGCAAGGAAGGGATTTCCAATGCGCTACATACTTTTATCGACAGCTGACTTCACTGGCTCTATATTGAAGATCAAATGGCTGGCTGGCTAGAATGAATTAGTACCGAGAAACTGTGGCAGACGACAAACAAACCATGAGCCAATAGCTCACCAAATATGGAGAAGAACATGTGGAGGGATAAGGCATACGCCACTGAGGAGACCGTGGAATAGCATCGCCCTCAATGCAGACCACTGCTAAAGTGAACTTCGAATGGGAAACGACAAGTGGGTCGTCACTTCTATGGTAACATGGAAAAGATCGTTTGGTGAGGCGTCGATGCGAGACTTTAGAAAGTCTTCGGTCCAGGTGAAGATGTCAGGAGAAAATAGAAGAAAGAGGAAATGTGTTGTTGATGCCCCATATCCTACTTGGAACCCAAGGGAACAATAATAATAATAGCTCTATCATACTGAATCATGGTGCCTCGATTTTGTTTTTTTTCCAGCAAACATCTTAAAATAGACGCTTTACTAAATATGCTTATGACATTGGATAGGATAGATAAATAGAGTGATTTGTGAAATATCTACTCAAATTGTAGACACAGATGAATTATTCAAAATGAAAAAGAGAAGATGAATGCCCATAACTATCTTCAATAATAGATCAAAAACTACAGCACCGAGAAATGTAGCTTCATGTATCCTATAGTTAATCGAATAGTGACTAGTACAAATTATCCCAGATAGGGTTTTGGTTAATGGACAAGAACTAAGCATCCACCTTTTACCATTACATGGTTATGTGTACGATAATCTTATAATATAAGAATAAAATACTTCAGCAAAGAGGCTCTTTCTGGCAGCGAGTTCATTCACTTGGCTGTTCAATCGCTATTATATAGAATAAGATGTTATTTAAGGATCGTGGAGACAAGTATCCACAACAAATTGTGTCATAGGCAGAAAGAGCGAATAAAGAAGTTAGTGAAGAAAAAGATGCTACTAAAATGTCACAAAAATTCAAAACATAGTGCTGGTAACAAAGTAGTCGAACTTGGAATTATGCCTAAAGTAGTAGGAGGGAATAGGAAAGTTTCTTCTGTATACACAAAGCATCGTTTTCCATCCGGATCGCTAAGGCCTCGAGAATGAAAAGTATTCGGAAGCCTACCATAGTAGATGACTTTGTATGAATTCTCTGTGCCTATTAAGTGACCAGCATTGAGTATATGTTCAATTACACCACTCCTTATTGATCCACTGTTACCTTTTCGTAGCAAAGCGGGATAATGTTCTTTGACTCTCTTAGATAAAACGCGCATCGAATGACCTATACATATCGGTCGCTTCACATGAGCAAATAAATTTTAGTTATTTTTTAAAATCTTTTATTCCTTAACGTTCCCATTGGAAAATAAGCATTCAAGCTATAGCTATGAAATTTCAGTAGCAGTGGTTTACTTTTACGGGATGGGGTTGCTAGCCTCGTGCTCAACCTTTCTTCTGTAGTAGTGATATTACTGCCTTAGCGAGGTAATGGAGTGCGTCCGGTGGCCGGGGATCGAACTCCGGACGATATGCATGGTTGGCAAGCATTTTACCGCTGTGCCACCAACGCAGCAAGTACGTTAGTAGATACATATAGAAGTGGTCCAATGCAAAAGCTTGTTTTTAGAGTTGTTGAAGAACAATGTGGGGTATGGGAATACCAATCGTATTGTATCAGCGCAGAATGTTCTAATCAGGGTGTCAGATATCCTCCTCTTTGGGATGTTGACCAGAAGGTCACCTCTGAACTCAACATTCATGTATAGCATCTTCTTCAGCACATAGATGGATTTTTCTTTGTTGGTTTTTGGCTTTATGCGTTTATCTATGAGGCGTGATGGATGGCCATTCTCAGGTATTATATGTGAATTTTTAAACAGCATTCTAGTAACGTCTTTTTGTTAACTAACCCTTTATTTACTCTTTCAGCTTATTACACAATTTATTCAGAACACTTGTCCGCATTATTATTATTATTATTGTATCCCTTAATTCCTACAGGAACATAGGGCTTCAGCCGTGCGTCTCCATTGAGTTCGGTTCTCTGCTAGAGTCTTCACCTGGCTACAGGTCTGCCCACACGTTTTTATCTCCTCTTCACATGACCTCCTGAAAAGACACCCTTGCACTGACGACCAACTCGCCGCTTCCCTTTCGGGTTCCATTCGAGCAATGACCTGTCTAGTGATGTCACTTGATGGTTTCCTCAGAGTATGGCCAATCCATCTCCATTTCCTCCTGCATATTTGTTTCACAGTCGGTTCCTGTTAGGTTGGTTCAATCCCAGAGATCTCTGTTGCTGATCTTTTCTGGCCATCTGATCTTGAGTATTGTGCGAAGACAACTGTTGATGAAGGTCTGTAGTTTGTTTAAGATGCTTTTTATGACGCGCCAAGTCTCTGATCCGTATAGTAGCACTGACTTCACATTGGAGTTGAAAATCCGGATCTTATTTTTGATGCTGAGTGCTGTTGACCTCCACACAGACTTGACGCGAGTAGTGAAAGCTTGTCTTGCTTTCCCGATTCTTGCTTTGATATTCTCATCAGTTCCGTCCGCCTGTAGTTGAAACTATGCTTCCCAGGTAGGTAAAGGAGGTTGTTTCTTTCAGGTTGTTGTTGTTGCTGTTGGTGGTGTAGCTCAGGAATCTTCATCTCTGTTTTCTCTTCGTTCGTTCACCTGAAGTCCTATCTTTGATGCTTCTTCTGCCAACTTGTTGCTTTTCGCTTGCATATCTTCCAGTTTGTGGGAAATCAGACATATATCATCGGTGAAGTCCAGATCCTCCAAGTATTTTGTGTGAGTCCATTTTATGCCTGTTTCCTCATTGCCCGCTGTTTGTCGCATTATCCAGTCTACCACTTGCAATCAGGAAAATCATTGGCGATAATAGGCAGCCTTGTCTTACTCCTGTCCTCACTTCGAAGGGTTCCGTAAGTTTCCCGTTGTGGATTACTTGGCATGCAGCATTGTCATACAGCTGTTGGATGAGATGTAAAATTGTCGGTGGCACCCCATAGTAGCGAAGTAGTTTCCAAATCACCTCTCGTTCGACGCTGTCGAATGCCTTTTCAAAGTCGATGAAGTTGAGATAGTCTGCATGCTGTGTCTTTAACATCCAATTTTTCTGGGTGTGTCTCTCATATTGCGTTAGCCCTGTCAATATCTACTAATCTTAATCCCACCCCATCCGCTCCTTTAGTTATAATTTGATTGTTCACCACCTTTCTTGAAACATCTTGATGACATAAACAATTAGCCCACTTAATTTTTATTTTTGTCTAAAAAACCTAATGTACACACACAGAAATAATTACATGTAATTGTGATTGTACAGCTGAGTGAATTAATTCGTAGAAAAGACACTCTTCTTTGAACTGTTTGTTCTGTTATTTACGTCTGGAAGGTAATTTTTCTTGAAGCCTGCAATAGCTTCAGACGAGTTCACTTTTATAGAAATCACAGAGTATTTCGAAATTCCAATTTTAATTATTCTTGAAAGATTTATCATAATGGAGAGCATTTTCTGTCTGCCGTTAAGGTAATCTGTGTTTCTGAGAATTCAGGTGAGAACCTCTGTGGTCTAATATCATCAAATCAATGTGCACCGTGATGGCGAGCTACCTAGAATGGTGGCCACATTGCAAACCTGACTGATGGAATTCAGTCTGCACCAAAGAGAGGACTAGACACATCACACTAGTTACTTGTGTCAAATCAGTAGAAGTATTATTAAATGCATTCTAATTGACAGACTGTCGCTTTCTAGCTCCAACTCTAAGACGGACTGGTAGAAAACGGTCGAATACGATCATTTTCTGGCTCGAAGTTTCTTGATTTCAAGCTGCAAACCAATATCAGTTAGATTAGAGTACTGAAAACCATGGAATACTTTATAGATTTTCTTCCTATTTGGGGTTTCTTCAGCGATAAGCATCTATGACATTCAGCTTAGGAGGACGTGCATGTTTTGTCTCAGGTGGTGGCTTGGAGTCCAACAACATCCAACAAGTTCTGTAGGATGACAGATAATCACACAGAAACATTGGCTTACTGTGATGATATAATTTGTCAAATTCTCAAAAGTGTGATATCGTGGACCATTGGTTTTAGTTCCAGTGGCTGAATAGCAACGTTCTCAACTCGTAACCTGAGGATGCTGAATTCGATTCCGAATGAGTCCTTTGGTGCGTAGCTTAACAGTCACAAAATAGGATGAAACAACTACCCAGCTCTCCACTTTCAGGCGTTAACTTTCATGCTAATCAATTAATAGAATTCACACAAGCCTCTTGAGCTACTTGACCAATCTAATACAGAGTGAAATAAAAAAAGATAATTATATGGTGAGCAGCGATGAATTGTTAGCGAAAGAATGTAGCTTAGAAGTGAATCAGTCCCTCTATTCAACTTCTTGAATGGAGGGATTGAGTGAAACGTCTTGTCGATGTCATTCAGAATCTTGTATGTTCATCTTTTTATTCAAAACTTCCGAAAGTATTAAATCCTAGAAATCTGTGTAGAAAGTTTGATTGCAGTTGTACTGGGAGTTTCTGTCACCTTGGAAAGCTTAAAGCGTCTCAACATATTTCACTGTTACACTGGTTTGATAAAAGCTAAGTATTCAAGTATTCGTTTTGTAGGGATTTTTTTTGATTTGTTGGAGGATATCATCATGAGCTGACATCAGTTAGAAAACGATAAGAAAATCACCTAGGAGTACTGAACAGCAAGGAGTTTCGTTAGCCTAGTTTGGGACTCTTCATCAGTACGCACCCATCGCATGGGTTGGAACCAAAACCTTCCGGTCACAAGGCCAGCGATCTCGAAGACCATTCAGCCACTGGGACTCGATCCAGTGGTCTGTCCATGAATTCCTACTTCTGACAGCTCATGACATAGCGCGATCACTTAGCAGTGTCTTCTTGGGTGAGTTACTGCCTGACCAGTAGGGTGCAGCAGGCTGAAGGTAAGGTATTCACCCACATATGTAGTACTTCTGCAGTCAGTCAGTCTTTCTTTATAGGAACCCAAATCTTTTTGCAGAACCTTAGTTCTATCACCAAAGTCGATCTTGTGTCCTGTTTCTGTCGAGCGCAGTGCAATTCTTTGATCTGTTTACTAGCTTCTTTAAGGCTGCAGAGGTCTTTGAAATCAACTTTAGACATTGTTTATGCTCTTTTATTCTTGAAGTTACCTGTATGAAAGTTTCTCCTACACACACAGTGTCACAGTCCCCAAACTGATCTGGTACACACAATTCTGTTGGTTGTCTCCTTGTATTTTATCTTTAACCTTCACCAGTGATGAACGTAAGGTGGCCGTTGCACGAAAATACACCCCCTTTATTTCATGACTGTTAAGAATTCGCTTTATCCCATCCGATGTTTGTGCTAACCCAATTCTTAGCAACACATTTCGATTCATCCTTATCTTTACATTTTAAATATCATTTTTATAGGCTTTGGGATAATTATTTGATTCAAGATCGGATTGAACCAATTTTAGTTGCCTGCCGACATCTTTCTCTTTGGTAACTAGACAATGTTTTTATAACCGAAGATGGGAAAAAAGTCACAAAGGATGAAAAAACAAAAACAACTGAGCCGTACAATACCATGTTCTTGATAGCTGTGAAGTTTGGACTAGTTTCTTCTTAACATGAACCTCCGGCTTCTGCATTAAAAATATAGAGCGGTCGAAAAAACGGTGCCTTCGCTCGAGTGCCAACAGTCATATTCTTTAACCATTTAATGCTTCCAAGTAGATCGAAGGATAGATAATTTCTTGCATATCACTACTCTAATCTGCATGTGTCAATTCATGTGGCCCTCAAGATGCTGGATACATAAGTCGTTCTTAAAAAACACCATCCAGTATTGTTTGCAGAAGTTGCTTATAAATAAACCATAAAGTCAGTCGTTTGTTCATTCAGTTTTCAATTTATGTTCTGAATGACTTTACATTTTATATGCATTTAAAAGACCATCAAAAATAACGGATTAATATTTACCTTATACTGCCGCGTTTCAAGTGATCTACAGCGGAAAACCCACTGAATTCTGATTTTGAAGTGAATAGAGGAATAAGACAACGCTGGCTGACTGACTGCTTATTAACAACCACGATGATATTCTCAATTTTGGTGGACTGACTGGAATATGCGTCGGACTTTGCACAGGGAGTGAGTGAGATGACAAGAATACACCGCACTGACCGATAAGAAGACTCTAGCAGATCTGGATTTTGCGTGTGGATGATTTATGCCTAATGTGACACAGACAGACTTGACGACTTGCAGGTGAAAACCAACAAATTGGCTGAAGAAGCAGTGCAGCGAAGACAGGAATTCAGGTAAATATAGAGAAGACGGAGGTGATTTGAAACCAACTTTGGACATTTTTTATACTCCTTCACTCTTATATTTATTTACCTGCCTCTCCCACAAATATGGTATCATGATCCCCACAAAATTGATCTGGTATGCACAATTCTGTTGGTTGACCTCCTCTATTTTGGCCTTAACCTTGACCAGTGATGAGTGTAAGTTGTTATTTGCACGAAAATACCCTCTTATATCATGATTGTTAAGGACTTGGTTTATCTCATCCAATGTTTGTTTGCCGTAAGGAATCACCACTTCACTAACCAAATTCTTAGCAGTAGATTTTGATTCATTCTTATCTTCACATTGCAAACATCCTTTTTATAATATCTTTGGGATGATTGTTTGATTCATGAGTAGAGTGAACAAGTTTTAGTTGCCCACTGACATCTTCCTCCTCGGTAACTTGACAATCGTTTTATAACCGAAGATGGAAACAAAATCATAAAGGATGAATAAACAAAAATAACTGAGTCGTACAATATCATGCTCTTGATAGCTGTGGAGTTTGGACTAGTTTCTTCGCAACAAGTATGTAAACGAACGTGAACATTGAACGTTTGTTTATTGGAACTAGTAGCCATTGGCGGGCGAGTCGAAGGCGCGAATGATTCAATCATGTACAAGTTGGAAGAAGACGAAAGAATACGAATAACAGTATAGTAAATTTCTTGTAAAACATTTGTTTATAGATTTTTGTACGATAAAGATTTTAGCCGCCGAACAATACAGGTTTTTATTGGTCCTTGTGTTTTGGAGTTGAATTCGATAATCGTAACTAGTAATTATCGATTCGGAGCGTCTTCGCAAATAACAGGAACTTAGGGTTAAGTTCCTTGACAACGTACCTCTGGCTTGTGCAGTAAAAATAAACAGATCGAAAAAATGGTGCCTTTGCTTGAGTGCTAAGAGTTATATTCTCTAACCATTTGATGCTTCCAAATAGATCGAAGGATAAACTCTTGCATATCACCGCTCTAATCTGCATGTGTCAGCTCGTGTGTCCTTCAAGGAGCTAGGTAGATAAATCATTCCTTAAGAGGACAATCCAGTGTTGCTTGCAGTAGTTGGTTATAAGTAAACCATAGGGTCAGTCGTTTGCTCATTCAGTTTTCAATTTATGTTCTGAATAAATCCGCATTGTATATGCGTTCAAATGACCATAAAAAATAACGGATTATTATTTACCTCATACTGGCGCGTGTCAGGTGGTCTACAGCGAAAAAACAGGAGTAAGCCAAGGCTGGTTGGCTGCATATTATTACAGACGATAACATTCCTCATTGTAGTGGACTGGATCATGCGTCAGACTGAGCGTTGGGAGTGAGTGAGAAGACCAGAATACGCTGCACCTACCGATAAGAAGACTCTGAGAGATCTGGATTTCGCGTGTGGATAATTTATGTTAAATGTCACACACAAAACCTCGAAGACTTACAGGCACGCAACAATCAACAAACTGGCTGAAAAAGCAGCGCAGTGAAGCTAGGAATCCAGGTGAACATAGAGAAGACGGAGGTGATGGAGATAATCACTCACTGACAGCAACAACAACCAACACCAGTCATTGTCAACAGGAAGAATTTGACAACGGTTACTGTGGTGAGAGCTGTCTACAAATCGGGGTCATCAAAATGAAACAATAACAAAGCTTAACCTTGAGGAACCTACCACCCAATCACAGCAGACTTAGCGTGGGCGGATACGATTAGCAGATATATCAACGGACTGTCTGAAAAACGGCCACAAAGAGATGACAGAATAATCTCCAGCAGGAAAACAACCAATCAGGAGACGTTGCTTCTCTGCTAACAATAAGGCTAATAATAATGTACATAAAAATCCATAAATATCTGTTGATTTTCTCAATAAACGATATGTTGCCTGGCCCTTGTCTTCTGTCGTTTCATTACTTCCTTCAATTTTCTGGCTGGGCAACATTGCTCCAATCACAGGAGGTTAGAACGGATGAAGATGTCGAAGCCAGCCAGCCAGCCAGCCAGAATTGGAAAGGCAAGGAACATCTCCATCAATTTGAAATCAGTTAGGAAATCTCCTTCTTCACTCAGCCAGGCAGCACGAAGAACACGATTCGGATTCTGTTCAACATAAATGTGAAGTCAGTCAGTCACTTCTTCTCTATGGGTCAGAAAATTGCACTGCGCCTCACAAAAAGCATTTTCAACATTTTCAGACTTTTATCATTTGCTGCCTTCACCGGCTTCATATTAAAGATCAAATGGCTGGCTGGCCAGAAAGAATTAGCAACAAGAAACTCCTGCAGATGACAAACCAACCAAGAACCGATTGCTCAAGAATTATGTAGGAGGAAAATGGAGATGGATCGGAGATTCGTTGAGGAAGCCGTTGAATAACGTTGATTTCAATGTAGGCCAGTGCTTGAATGGAATCCCAATAGGAAACGTCAAGTGGGTCATCACTTCGAGGATGATTATGCGTTGGGGGTAGACGGGAGATTATTGGAAGTCATGGGCCCTGATGAAGAGCTCAGTAGAAAATAAATTGAAGTGGAGATGTGTTATTGAAGCCCTATATTCCACTGAGAATCCAAAGAAATAATAAAAACCATAAAATACATATCTATCTTCTACCGATCCTACTGAAACTTTGATTCACCTTTACTGGTTATTTGTTTTCTAATATTTATACATTTATAATTGTAGAATCTGACGAAAGAACAGAATAAGTTATTGAAAACAACTGTCCACTCAAAACTTTATTTATTCTGAAGAAATAATTTGTTTTACTATCATACAGTTCTCCTTTTAGTTTGATGTCAATAACTGATATTTGATGCCTTGAACAGATAGATTGTTTGTCGTAGTCATAGTAACCTGAGGAAATTTTAATTCTACTCTAGAAGCAGAAGACAAATTTTCATGTCAAGGAATATTATCAATATCAATACAAGGAAGAGAAGAATGACATGTCTTGTAAGTTTTTTTTTGTTTTAATAATTTGCATGTATGATTTCATTTGCTGGCTAGTTACTTATTTATTATTAGTTGCTTTGTTTTAATGGATGAATTCAAAACGTATGCAAGAAAGAGTGGAATTAAATAATAATAGACACTACTGACATGTTATAGGAATATTCCAGGAACTTACTATCCGACAGGAATGATTAACGTGCCGTTATTTGACTGTAGAAGATGGCAGTGTGCGACATCAATTCATAAGGGTTCGAAGTGTCTTGCAATGATTTCTATAATGGTTTTCATATGTGATCAGATGATTTTCTATGTGTTTTTCTTGAAGACTAGCCGTCAAGACATATGACATCCACTCCCTCATATCGCCTCTCTGCATACAGACAACCGCTGACATCAATTCGAGTAGGAAAACGTTCACATATTAGACAGACGAAACACCAGGAATGCTAGAAAATTTTCAGAAGCCTGGTATTACAGTGATTCAGGAATTAACAGGCACACTGACATAGATAAAATTTGGCATTCCATAAGAGGAAAATCTTATGCACAGAAAGTCAAACTTCAGGTCAACGAAATAATCAACGCGAATAAAAGTTGCTTCGAGGGTGTTAAGATAGACAACAGCAACCACTCATAACGTTCAAGTTCACCCAACAAGAGAGATGACTTATAAACTCGTGCACAAATTTCAAAGATGACTTCGAATTGTAGTAAACGTTGAAGATGTTACCTGGTGGTGAGGCAATGACAGATTCTCAAGCAGACCATCCACTTCAGAGAACACACCTACATCAAAACCATCCACCTCATCTACGAATCTTCGCCATTATATCTAAGTAGACGGCGATTTAAGTGGGTGTTGCAAATAAAATGATACTTTAGGTACAATGTTTAAGCACGATTAAAACGAGAAAATATCACGAAACCGAGAAAAATGAAATGAAATGGTCATAAATATCATAAAAGTCCCCATTATTTCACAGGTGAATATATGTACTGCTTAGAAGGCAGCAGAGAGACTCTGAGCAAAGAATATCCTTTTCAATAATTTCCTCTTTCGGTTCTACATTTATTATTATCATTATTGTTCCCTTGGGTTCCTAGTGGAACATAGGGATTCAACTGCATGTCTCCACTTGTTTCTCTCTTCTGCTGTACTTTTCACTTGCATCCATGTTAGTCCATACTGTTTCTGCTCCTCTTCACACGATCTCCTCCATGTCACCCTTGGGCGTCCCACTCACCACTTCCCTTTCGGGTTCCACTCGAGTGATAGCCTGACGCGCAATGTCACCCAACGGCCTCCTCAGCGAGTGTCCAGTCCATCTCCACATCTCCACAACACTGCATATTTGTTGGGCGATTGGTTCTTGTTTTGTTTGTTCCCATAGTTTCTTGTAGGTGACTCTCTTCGACCATCTGATCTTCAGTATAGAGCGAAGACAGTTGTTGTTGATAAAGGTCTGCAACAGGCTGTTGGCAATATTCTTTGTAACCCGCCAAGTTTCTGATCCGTATAGAAGAACTGACTGACTTGAAGTTTGTATTGGAAATCCGAATTTTGTTGTTGATGCTGAGTGATGAAGATTTCCAGTTTGTTTTTAGGTTGATGAATGTGTTTCTCGCCTTCCTGATTCTCGATTTGACATCCTCGTCCGTTCCTCCTGTAGTTGAGACAATGCTCCCTAGATAAGTGAAAGAAGTAACCTCCTTCAAATCCCTCCCGTTGATGGTGATTGGCGCTGGATGTTGCTGCTGCTGTTGTTGTTGTTGGTTGGTTATTTTCATAATCTCCGTCTTGTTTATGTTCACCTGGAGTCCTGTCTTTGCTGCCAGCCTATTCGACCACTTTGTCGGTTTTCGCTTGTAAGTTTTCGATTTTGTGTGACATCAAACATAAATCATCCACGCGCGAAATCCAGGTCTTCTAGGTTCTTCACGTCGGTCCAGGATATCCCTGTCTTCTCGTTTCCCACTAACGGACGCATAATCCAGTCCACCACAATTAGGAATATCATTGGTGATAATAAGCACCTTTGTCTGACTCCTGTGTTTATTCCGAACGCCTCGCTGAGTTTTCCATTGTGGATCACTTGACATGTGCCATTGTCGTATAGCTGTTGAATAAGGTTGATGCATATTTGGGGTACGCCGTAGTACTTGAGTAGTTTCCAAATTACTTCGCGGTCAACGCTGTTGAAGGCCTTCTGAAAGTCTACAAAGATGAGGAAGAGGTTTGATTGCCATTCCATGCTTTGTTCGATGATGATACGTAGAGTTGCAATTTGGTCAGAACATGATTTGCCTTTCCTGAATCCAGCTTGTTCTGGTCGGAGTTCTGTATCCAGTGCGTCCTTTATTCTCTCCAGGATGATGCGACTCAGGATTTTACTTGGCGTCGACAGGAGCATGATTCCTCGCCAGTTCTTGCAGAGTCCTAGGTCACCCTTCTTTGATAGTTTCAAAAGGTAACCTTTTCTTCAGTCAGTAGTCACGTTTCCGTCCTTCCAGACCTTTTGCAATAATAGAGTCAGCATATCTGCTGTCGTCTCTGGGTCCACTTTCAGTGCTTCAGGTGGTATTCTATCTGGTCCAGCTGCCATTTCAGCTTTCAGAAGCTTGATTGCATTCCAGACTTCAGCTTTCGTTGGAGGATCGGTGTCAACTTGCAGTTGTGTACATGCTGTTGTTGGTATTTCTGGACGGGTTGTAGGTGGTGGTCTGTTCAAGAGTCCTTTGAAGTGGTCCGCACATTGTTTAATCTGTCTTTCTTCCTTGGTAATTGGGTTCCTTTGGCTGTCTTTTATAGGTTTCACTTGTGTTGATCTCTTCCCGGATAGAGACTTGGTTATCTGATATGATGTCCTCAGGTCCCTTTTGCCTGCTGCCTTCTCAGCTTCAGTAGCCAGGTTGTCGTAGAATTGTCTTTTGTCCTCCCTGGCACTCTTCTTCACTTCTTTGTCCAGTGCTGTGTAAGTTGAGCTCAGCGTCTCCTTCTCCGGTCCGTCATTACATTGAATCATTTTCTCTTTCACCATTCTCCTCTCCGCCATTAGCTTCCAAGTGTCCGTTGTGAGCCATTCCTTGTCTTGTTTCTTCTTTCTTCCTAAAACCGTTGAGCACGTTTCGTTCAAAATTACCTTCGGAGAGTTCCAATGGTCTTCCACGGATGGTTCCTCAGTGGTGCCACGTAGTGTTTCCTGCTTTGTTCTGACAGTTGCAGTGAAAGTGTTCTTTGTGGTTGTGTCCTTCAGTTTTTGTGTGTTGAACTTGCATTGTGGCCTATCCCCAGGTATCATCGAGGCTTTAGCTTCACCTTCAATGTCCCTTGTACTAGATAGTGGTCTGAACCCACATCTGCTCCTCTTTTCGACCTTGTGTCCAGTAGGCTTCGTCTCCACTTCCTTGAGATTGAAATGAAGTCTATCTGGTTTCTGGTGTGTCCATCTGGTGAAATCCATGTTGCCTTGTGTATATCCTTGTGTTTGAACACACTGCCGCCAATCACCAAATCATTGAAGGCGCAGAAGTCTGAGAATTGTTCACCACTGTCGTTTATTTCACCGAGGGCCTCGCGATCCATGGTGAGTTCATTTCCTGTATTGTCTCCTCCCAGCTTCGCATTCATATCACCCATCAGGATTTTGATATCGCTTTTTGGAACGTTCTCCATCACTGTTTGTAGTTGACTGTAGAAATCCTCCTTCTTCTCATGTTCTGAGGCGTTTGTAGGCGCAAAGTATTGAATGATTGTAACCTTCCTTCCTTTTGAGTTGAACCTGGCTGTCATTATCCTGGAGGAGATTGGTTCCCACTGCATGAGAGCTTTAGCCGCTGTTGGTGACATCATGATGGCTACTCCCTCGGTGTGCTCGTGATTGTCCTCTGGGTGACCGGAGTAGATTATTGTCTCTCCAGTTGATAGTTGGCTCCTTCCACATCCGTTCCATCTGCTCTCGCAGATTCCCAACGCTTCTATTCTATATCTCCTCATTTCTGCGGCTACCTGAGCAGCCTTTGTAGTTTCGTACATTGTACGAATATTCCACGTCCCAGTCCTTATTTTCGCTTTCATCGAAAGAAGGCACATCGGCTGACTGGTTTCCTGGAGGCTTTCACCGGCCTGCGTCATTTCACTTCCCCGATTCCAGCGAAAAATAAGGTTATTGTTTGTATTTTTAGAATTTTTGATATATTTGTGCATTGAAGTTTTAGTAGCGATTTGGTTAAGTTTTGGGGGTGGAGTTGCTAGCACCACGCCCCAACTCTCCCTCTTTATCCGGCCTTGGGACCGGCTAGAATACTAGTGACCTAGTAATATAGGCGAGGTTCTACATTTATAAATTACGTAAATTTGCTACAGACAGAATATTCTAGAATAATCGTTATTAGCAATATTGGCGCTCTTACAACTTCACTTTCTCGGTGATAAGTGAGATAATAATACAGCGCCTGAGGTATGCGGTGGTTAAAAAGCATTCAGTACTGCTCAAGTACTTTTGGTCTTCAAATGCAACCCCCTGTTTTGCGTTCTAGAGTAATTGAAGATAAACTGAGTAACTCCTTCCCTTCTTTCTATATGTATCTATCGCAATTTGACTGCTCCTGTGCAGTCAGCCATTTGGTTGCATAACCCGTACTGTGAGACGTGTTCATCGTCGGATTTCCGAATACCATCCTGTAAGGTGGTTAAGTAAGGGACAAACAAAGTCCATTCACAATTCTATGCTGTTTCATCTCGTAGATACAGAACACAAGATTGGTGTAGACAAGGCGGCTTTAAAGTTATCTATCGTATACTAAATAATCCTAATTTCACTTCATGAGTTCGTCTACTACATATTGCTGAGGCTGGCTGTTAGAATCTACTTTAATGAAGAAGGCTTATCTATGTATTCAAAAAAAAATTGGGTTCAAACACTTTCCTTACCCACTTGGCTATCAAGGATTTAATGATATTCATTTTGTTGAAGAGATTTCCTTAATTTTATTTGATATTCTATTTACTGTCGCCATTTTATGCTTATTGTGATTTATGCATCTCTCTAGAACTGTGATGGTATTAGTTGGAGGATTTCATCATGAGCTGACATCAGTTACGGGACCATTAGAAAACCTGCGAGTACTGGACAGCTGTTTCGTCAGACTATTTTGGGACTCTTCATCAGCACCCACCGCCGGGTTTCAAACACAAGACCTTCTGGTTACAAGGCGAGCAAACTCGTAGACCACTAAGCCATTGGGACCTAATCCCAATAGCCTGCCCATGAATTTAAAACTTCTGCCATTCATGACATAACGCGACCAGAAGCGCGCAATGTCTTATTCGATGAGTTACTGCCTCACCTTCAACTAGCTGTATCCTGTTGATCACAGCTCCTCACTGGAACTCCAGGTTAACTGCCTGAATAGAGTCAGTCGCTAGTGAGTTGATATTATCTAAGAAACCAATAGTTTTAATGACGACTAATATAGAGTATTCCGTGTATATAAGTACATGTGTATATAACTGTAGATCTGTATGAGGAAATTACTGAAAAGAATATTCTTCGCTGAAATTTTCTTTTGTCTTCTAAATGTCTGAATGAATATTTTTGGTATTTGTATGAATCTGAGTGTGCTAATTTCTACTTATATTCCAGACATTTCATTAAGTTAGTTTGACTATCTCACTATAGATATTGGCACTACTTCGTTTATAATTCTTAAGTATTATCGGTTGATCTTGGATATTACAAAATCTTTATTATTATTGACTTGGGTTCCAAAGGGAATAAAGGGATTCCTTGGCACATCCTTACTTCTTTCTGTTCCCTGCCGCTCTCTTCAACTAGCTCCATAACTCACCATGAGCTTTTATTTTCTTCTCACAGGATCTCTTCCTTAATCATTCACCGTTTAGTATTTGCGTTCCATTTTGAGGACGAGTAGCGCGATGACACTCATTGGTCCCCTCAGTGTATGTTCAGTTCATATCCATTTACTTCGGCGTATTCGTTGGGCAATGGGTTGTCAGTTGAATCTTTGGCAGGGTTTCTGAAGGCCTGATCTTTAGTTCGCCGCCAGCTGAAGCCATTTTTTGATAAATACCTGCATTATTCTTTTGAATTTGCGTTTATTGACAACCTCATCAAGTTTTTGTACCATACAAAATCACTGACTTGATATGAAGTTTGAAAATCCGGATCTTGTTGCTGATGTTGAGTACAGCAGATTATCCCAATGATTTTAAAATACACCACTGTCATCATTATTTAAGATTGAAATAGTCTCATACTCAGTATAACGATGTGTGATTTTCACTATGGCAAAATGAACAAGAATAGCAAATATTGAAAAAATGTGAATGTCACGACTTCTCTTTGGCTACAGACAGTCAAAAATTAAAGAAAACAAACAAATTACGCAATGTAGGAAGCGTTAATCGGGCAGAAACTAAAATAAAAATGTAAACAAGCAAGTTGAATGACGTAATATAACTAACTGACCGACGGCGTTGAGTAGAAATCAACTAAATTTTGACCAGGGAGAGAGAAAGTCAAGTTAACAAGGGTGATAACCACCCTTATAAAGGGCAAAAATGTTTATGTAGTAGGCGAATAAAGTAATACAGTTAAGAAACAAAAACACCAAACTACGTATTCGGTGTTAAGACAGATCAGGTCGATTGTAGATTTAATGACTGAACAAACTTCCTTTGCATGCAGAGTTCTGGATTGTTAATTTTGCTTTGTTTGAAGAAGTTCAATTCGTACTCGTTTAGCACTCATACTGTCACTTACTCTGTAGATGACTTGGAAGTTGATTTGTGGGTTTGCTTGGTGTGCTGATACGATCAAGTGTTCCAGAATACCTTTTCTAAAACCAAGACTGTGGATTTGGTTAGGAAACGCTGGGTTTGGTGATAAATCTTGCTCCACAGGTGGAGCAGGTGAATTGGCAGATACATATTGATGAGGAAGCCTAAAATGGTAGCTTATCCCTCACGTTTATGCGAATAAGTGGTTTCTTAGAGCAGGTTAGTCGGAGTTCAGCCGAGAAGATTGCATTGTTCAGTGAGTGGGACAGGTGATTCCTCAGTATTACAGCCAATGATGAGCCCCTATGGAATTTCACATTCAGATAGAGAAGTATGCTGTTAGCAGAAACTGTGGGCGGTTTTAGTGGTTTAGGCTCCAAGGATTTTGTGATGAAATAATCTGGGTAGCAATTTTTGCGGGGGATCTTTTTCAAAGTGTCGCGTAGCTAGTGTTTCGCTTTCATTATCTATATGTCGGCCGATGTGCTCGTTACAAATTGTTGTTGGAGGTGGGATTCGAACCCATAGCCGCATTATGGACCAGAACTTGAGTCATCCACAAATTTTTCTCCTACGTTACTTTTGTTCGCTAATGAATTACGACTCCCCGTTGAAGTTTAAGTATTCCGTCACTCTCTGAACAAATCGACCATATTTCTTATGTTGAGGAATTACGCAACCGCTTGGCAATCACCTATGAACTGGCGCGAAATCAGAAACAGTCATCAATCTATCATCAGAAGGATGTATATGATCGTCTTGTTCGTGGCTCAGTCTACTTTGTCGACGAATATGTTTAGCTTCACTGTTCCTCAGGACTGGGCTCAAAACTGTACTCCTCATGGCAAGGGCCTTTCAAAATCATGCGGATATGCCCTCCAACTGCATAAAACCTGAAAATCCTTCAGCAGCAGTGTCAATGTTTTTCCTGCCCACTATAATCAACTTAAACCTCACTACACCTTTTCAGAATGAAATTCTATCATCTGGGTGGTAGGGTGGCATTCAAACCTACAAACTTACTAAGAGACAAGCTCTGTAGGCTCAAAGACCGAGTGAACCCAATTAAACAAAATAATATAATTTAAAAAAATACCTTGCAATGACTTTGAGTTAGGTGGACTACATAGATCGGAACACAAAAATTTAGCTAACGTAAAAATGGTTGACACCTCGAAGACATATGAGTAATTTAGAAAAGAGCTCACCAATTGCACTGCATGCAATACCTCACAGCCACACAACAGGGTGAGAGAGAGCTTAAATTCCCAAAAGTAATATAGGCAGGTGAAGAGAGAGAAAGATTGATGACTGAATCCTGGTTCATCGAATAATCTCCACCCAACACATGCAACAGAAGCGACTCAATGCAAATGCCAGAGATATGAAAGATATTATTACCACCAGTCATTCAAATCAGAGGAGGATAATAAATAAACTTAAAATTCTATTTCAATTCACGTAGAACATAACATTCTAACAAGTTACTTATTTTGACTAAGAAACATCTTATTTCCCATCTGATTGTAATTGATCAATAACACTCGTATTATTATTTCTGGATGAATGTCTAATCAGTACCACTCATGTATATAAATAAAGCAAAAGGTTGTGTGAGTGACTTGATATGATTATGAGCGGCAATAGATTGTGCTCGAAAGGTGGTCATCACTTAATATTACTGTATAACACTGTGTGATTTATCAAAATAAAATCTTATCTACAGTGTAGTTATACTTTACCAAAGTGTCCAAGTTTTATACTTATTTCCATCATCTGGCACTGAGGACAATGCCTCCAGAGAAGGAAGGTAGTGTAATAAACACTAATCAATATTTAACCTTCAATTTTAGAAAGATACTCGAGAGTCGACTACCTGGATGGAGAGATACAACAATCACAAGGTCTAAACCCTCCTTAACAAAGACAAAAAATCATGGAAAATTCCCATAGTAACATATAGAAAATCACAACAAATGATTCAGCGAAGAGACTCTTTTCAACGAATTTATCATCAAGCTGTACAATCATATATATATGGTTTTTAAGAAGTTATATCCAGTGAGGGAATTGAAACATAGGTGTGAATGCATAAAATAATAATAATAATATGAAATGTAATTAAAACTAAAATGTTTGTGATTATAATCATAGTTAAATGTCAAGTGACAAAACAAATTAATGTCATATATAGAATAATTCATAGGATGGATAGAACTTCAAAAAGGTGTGCAATTATAAGATTAGTCGACAAATCGAAAAAATAAAAACGTTACGTAATATTGTGTGAAATTTAATAGCATAGAATTTAATGTTGCATAAAGGAATTGATTTAGAATGACAAGTGGAACAAGTGAAATAATACCGGGGACAGTTCAAAGTGAGAGTAGTAATAGTAACAATTGACTTAATAAGGAAGAGTGTACAGATTGAATAGACAGAAATGAAAAAATGAAAAAATGGAGAGTTGGTAGAGCTAAAATATGATTGGGTATTACCATACTTTAGCATAGAGGGATTAAGACCATGAAAGTTGGAGGGGTTAAACGAACTTTTTCTGTACACAGAGATCTGGCTTTTCTGTTCCGATAGCCAAAGATGGCTTCAGCCGTACACATGAGTCGGGTACGTAGGGATTTGGGTCAATTACTCGTTGCCTTGTAGATGACTTTAAAGGTGGAGGCTGTAGAGATAGGGTGATCATTATCGATCAGATGTTCAATGATCGCACTTCTTATTGCACCAGTTCCACGTCTTCGTAAGCATGCAGGATAGTGTTCTTGCACCCCGTTGGACAAAACTCGAGTCGAACGACCGATATACCTAGCTACACACGAGCAGGTGAATTGATAAACACACATAGAGTTGGTCAACAGCGGGATCGTGTCCTTCAAGTTAGTGAACAGAAATGGTCGACTAGAAAAGGCTATTCTCAGGGATGCAGCAGGGAATGTTCTTTTCAGGGATTGTGATATCCTCCGTTTCATGATATCGGAAGCTAAGTCCCCTTTGAATTCCAAGCTCATGTAAAGTATCTTCTTGAGTACGGTTGATAACTCAAGTTTTTTAGGATTTGAATGAATATTCTTATCTATAAAACGTGATGGAAATCCATTTTCTGTTAGGATTTTCCTCAAGATTATAACTCATCTTCCACAGTATCAGGGCTACATATGCGCCGAATACGAGTGACAAGCGACCGGATCAGGTTTCGTTTTCGACCAATGGGTACCCAGCTGTAGAAATTTGTCAGTTGACCATTCCATGACAGCTTGCGATAAATCGATCTTTTCAGGGTTCCATCGGTCCTTCTTGATAAGTTCACATCGAGGAAATGCATGCTAGACTCGTTCTCCATTTCGAGTGTGAATTTTATCGCCGGATGGCAACCATTAAATACATCTAATATATTATTTAAGTTACAATCACTATTACAAATAATAAAGGTGTCATCTACATACCTTTTATACATTTGAAAACTTTGGATTATAGGCTTCAGCTGATCATTTTCTAGACTGGACATAAAACAGTCTGCAAGGAGAGGACCCAAGGGAGAACCCATTGCAATACCATCCTTCTGTCTGTAGATTGCTTCATTGAAAGTAAACTGTACATTCAATGTACATCTCAGAAGTAATTCTTTCAGATCTGTAGTGGGTATACCTATATTCAATTCGTTGTCTTCTATATATTTGCATATAAAACATATAGTTTCTGTCAGTGGAACGTTCGTAAATAGGGATTCTACGTCCAAAGACAACATATGTTTATTCGACGCATTTATATCCTGTATACATTCAACAAAACCTCGCCTAGATTACTAGGTCACTAGTATTCTAGCCGGTCCCAAGCCCGGATAAAGAGGGAGGGTTGGGGCGTGGTGCTAGCAACTCCACCCCCAAAACTTAACCAAATTGCTACTAAAACTTCAATGCACAAATATATTCAAAATTCTAAAATTACAAATAGTGACCTTATTTTTCGCTGGAATCGGGGAAGTGAAATGACGCAGGCCGGTGAAAGCCTTCGGGAAGCCAGTCAGCCGATGTGCCTTCTTTCGATGAAAGCGAAAATAAGGACTGGGACGTGGAATATTCGTACAATGTACGAAACTACAAAGGCTGCTCAGGTAGCCGCAGAAATGAGGAGATATAGAATAGAAGCGTTGGGAATCTGCGAGAGCAGATGGAACGGATGTGGAAGGAGCCAACTATCAACTGGAGAGACAATAATCTACTCCGGTCACCCAGAGGACAATCACGAGCACACCGAGGGAGTAGCCATCATGATGTCACCAACAGCGGCTAAAGCTCTCATGCAGTGGGAACCAATCTCCTCCAGGATAATGACAGCCAGGTTCAACTCAAAAGGAAGGAAGGTTACAATCATTCAGTGCTACGCGCCTACAAACGCCTCAGAACATGAGAAGAAGGAGGATTTCTACAGTCAACTACAAACAGTAATGGACAACGTCCCAAAGAGCGATATCAAAATCCTGATGGGTGACATGAATGCGAAACTGGGAGGAGACAATACAGGAAATGAACTCACCATGGGTCGTGAGGCCCTCGGTGAAATGAACGAAAATGGTGAACTCTTCTCAGACTTCTGCGCCTTCAATGATTTGGTGATTGGCGGCAGTGTGTTCAAACACAAGGATATACACAAGGCAACATGGATTTCACCAGATGGACACACCAAAAACCAGATAGACTTCATTTCAATCTCAAGGAAGTGGAGACGGAGCCTACTGGACACAAGGTCGAAAAGAGGAGCAGATGTGGGTTCAGACCACTATCTAGTACAAGGGACTTTCAAGGTGAAGCTGAAAGCCTCGAGGATACCTGGGGATAGGCCACAATGCAAGTTCAACACACAAAAACTGAAGGACACAATCACACAGGACATTTTCACTGCAACTGTCAGAGCAAAGCAGGAAACACTACGTGGCACCACTGAGGAATCATCCGTGGAAGACCATTGGAACTCTCCGAAGGTAATTTTGAACGAAACGTGCTCAACGGTTTTAGGAAGAAAGAAGAAACAAGACAAGGAATGGCTCACAACGGACACTTGGAAGCTAATGGCGGAGAGGAGAAAAGTGAAAGAGAAAATGATTCAATGCAAAGATGGACAAGAGAAAGAGACGCTGAACTCAACTTACACAGCACTGGACAAAGAAGTGAGGAAGAGTGCCAGGAAGGACAAAAGACAATTCTACGACAACCTGGCTACTGAAGCTGAGAAGGCAGCAGGTAAAAGGGACCTGAGGACATCATATCAGATAACCAAGTCTCTATCCGGGAAGAGATCAACACAAGTGAAACCTATAAAAGACAGCCAAAGGAACCCAATTACCAAAGAAGAAAGACAGATTAAACAATGTGCGGACCACTTCAAAGGACTCTTCAACCGACCACCACCTACAACCCGTCCAGAAATACCAACAACAGCACGTACACAACTGCAAGTTGACACCAATCCTCCAACGAAAACTGAAGTCATGAATGCAATCAAGCTTCTGAAAGCTGGAAAAGCAGCTGGACCAGATAGAATACCCCCGGAAGCACTGAAAGCGGACCCAGAAACGACAGCAGATATGCTGACCCCATTATTGCAAAAGATCAGGAGGGAGGGAAAGGTGCCTACTGACTGGAAGAAAGGTTACCTGGTGAAACTACCAAAGAAGGGCGACCTAGGACTCTGCAAGAACTGGCGAGGAATCATGCTCCTGTCGACGCCAAGTAAAATCCTGAGTCGCATCATCCTGGAGAGAATCAAGGACGCGCTGGATACAGAACTCCGACCAGAACAAGCTGGATTCAGGAAAGGCAAATCATGTTCTGACCAAATTGCAACTCTACGCATTATCATCGAACAAAGCATGGAATGGCAATCAAATCTCTACCTCAACTTCATAGACTTTGAGAAGGCCTTCACCAGACAGCGTTGACCGCGAAGTAATTTGGAAACTACTCGAGTACTACGGCGTACCGCAAATATTCATCAACCTTATTCAACAACTGTACGACAACGGCACATGTCAAGTGATCCACAACGGAAAACTCAGCGAAGCGTTTGGAGTAAACACAGGAGTCAGACAAAGGTGCTTATTATCACCAATGATATTCCTAATTGTGGTGGACTGGATTATGCGTCCGTTAGTGGGAAACGAGAAGACAGGGATATCCTGGACCGACGTGAAGAACCTAGAAGACCTGGATTTCGCGCGTGGATGATTTATGTTTGATGTCACACAAAATCGAAGACTTACAAGCAAAAACCGACAAACTGGTCGAAGAAGCAGCAAATACAGGACTCCAGGTGAACATAGACAAGACGGAGGTTATGAAAATAACCATTCAACAACAGCAGCAGCAACATCCAGTGCCGATCACCATCAACGGGAGGGATTTGAAAGAGGTTACTTCTTTCACTTATCTGCGGAGCATTGTCTCCACCACAGGAGGAACGGACGAGGATGTCAAATCGAGAATCGGGAAGGCGAGAAACACATTCATCAACCTGAAACCAATCTGGAAATCTTCGTCACTCAGCATCAACAACAAAATTCGGATTTCCAATACAAACTTCAAGTCAGTCAGTTCTTCTATACGGATCAGAAACTTGATGGGTCACAAAGAATATTGCCAACAGCCTGTTGCAGACCTTTATCAACAACTGTCTTCGCTCCATACTGAAGATCAGATGGTCGAAGAGAGTCACCTACAAGAAACTATGGGAACAAACGAAACAGGAACCAATCGCCCAACAAATATGCAGGAGAAAGTTGAGATGGATTGGACACTCGCTGAGGAGGCCGTTGAGTGACATCGCGCGTCAAGCCCTCGAGTGGAACCCGAAAGGGAAGCGGCGAGTGGGACGTCCAAGGGTGACATGGAGGAGATCGTGTGAGGAGGAGATGAAACAGTATGGAATAACATGGACGCAAGTGAAAAGAACAGCAGAAGAGAGAAACAAGTGGAGACATGCAGTTGAAGCCCTATGTTCCACTAGGAACCCAAGGGAACAATAATAATAATAATACATTCAACAAATTGGAAGGTGTCCCGGAGAGAATGATTAGATAGCTGTTCCCTGACAGGTTCAAGGATTTCAGCTAGCCATCCAGCTACTGGATGATAGAGCGATCCAGACATATCCAAGATAGGGCGGAGTGGAAGGCCAGCTTTGTGTATTTTCGGTAGACCGTAAAGTATTGGTATTAGAGATCCTGTTGGTCTGATCTTTTCGTATAATTCTTCACGAATGAGATGATTGTCCTTCATTCTTTTTAAAGCTTCTGTAAGTTCTTTCTCAATTGATTCCGTCTTATTTTTCTCTTTTGGTTTCGAGAATTTACTGCTGTCTGAAAGTAGACCCCTCCAACTTTCATGGTCTTAATCCCTCTATGCTAAAGTATGGTAATACCCAATCATATTTTAGCTCTACCAACTCTCCATTTTTTCATTTTTTCATTTCTGTCTATTCAATCTGTACACTCTTCCTTATTAAGTCAATTGTTACTATTACTACTCTCACTTTGAACTGTCCCCGGTATTATTTCACTTGTTCCACTTGTCATTCTAAATCAATTCCTTTATGCAACATTAAATTCTATGCTATTAAATTTCACACAATATTACGTAACGTTTTTATTTTTTCGATTTGTCGACTAATCTTATAATTGCACACCTTTTTGAAGTTCTATCCATCCTATGAATTATTCTATATATGACATTAATTTGTTTTGTCACTTGACATTTAACTATGATTATAATCACAAACATTTTAGTTTTAATTACATTTCATATTATTATTATTATTTTATGCATTCACACCTAAAGACAATAAAGACTGCAAAACTGGATCCTCACGCTCCTTAAAAATTTATCCTTGTGACAAATGTTCTCTGCACACAGCTCGTGTTCTGCTCACATTATCTATGTGTCTGCTTCTCTACTTGTTACACTAGAAGTAGGTAGCAATAACAGCGATTATTACGCATACTTGGAGTGAATTTTAATTTTTTCATACATTTGTTTTACTTGACAAATTTCGATAAAGAAAGGAAGACGAAATTCGATATTACCATTCTATTTCACAGGTTCTCATCAGCTGCACACCATCACCTGAAATTACAGTGGTGGTATATAGGTGATAATAACATACTTTAATGTTAAGGTGGTAGCAGAGAAGAGATACTATAAAACTGACGCATCCAAAATGTAAGCGTTACAATTTTTAGTTTAAGTTTTCATCATCAATTGATACGCTTTCAGAGTAGAAAAGATGGAGGAGGGGTAGGACAGAAGACAGAAAAAACTAACAAAGAGTGTTAGTTTGTAGGTTCTCATTGCAACTCAAAAACCAAAAGCGGTTACAGTTTGTTCAGTGAGTTGAGATCACTGAATCAGATGACTAATTAATGTAATGAAAATCAAAATTCAGTTATCAAGGGAGTGAGAGGTTAATCACACTCTCTTTCTGTATGCATAAGTCTGGTTTAAATCGTTTGATTGTGATCGCTTTGGCAAATTGGCGTATATTTGCTGCCTTTGGTCTTTTTAATATTTTGAAGGACTAAGAAATCTCTACCAGTTGACCAGTATCAGCAATATGTCTGGTAATTGCACTCTGAGAATATTTGCTTCCTTTCAGGCACAGGTTTCTTGGAATATGATCAGAAAACCGGATAGAAACCCTTCTTTCTGTCCTTCCAATGTACTTCCTCTCGCAAGTGCACGTTAATTCATAAACGCAGTTGGAAGTGACATCAGTAGGGTATTTATCCAGTTATGATTGGCTTATAGAAGAAGTGATGCTGTATAATGCTATGAGTTTAGCTGCCGGGAAGCTTCTTTTTATTGCACCTTTCAGTCTTTTGTCAATCTTTTGTGACATTGCATCTCCTTTGAATGGGAGACAAATAAACATTCAAATGAACATTCTGTTTTCTGTCATCTCTCACCCCCTTTTTTTCTTTTTCATAGTTTGATAGTATATATATTGATGGTAACTTAAACTGTAAAATTTTAATCCTTGTATTCCGGATGCGTCAATTTTTATAGTATCTCTTCTCTACTACCATTTAAACATTAAAGTATGTTATTATCATCTATATACCACCAATGTAATTTCAGGTAGTGGAGTGCAGCTGATGAGAACCTGTGAAATATGATGATGATATCACATTTTATACTGAAAATTTCGTCTTCCTGTATGTATCGAAATTTCATTTATTCGGTTTTGAATCAAAGGAAGGCATTAAAGAATGAATTAGATTTTTCGTCATTTTACTACTTTCAGTGGGGAAAAAAAAGTAAGAACAACCAGTTTCAAAAGTATGACAGATTTTAAACGTTAAGCAGGAGAACAAGAAGTAGAAGAAGGAGGAAAAGGCAACACAGTATTCTTTTTCTAATTTTTTCAAGATGAAAAGGACAAACGGAATGTGAGAATAAAGAAAAAAATGATAATAAAAACGCACGTACCGGATTACTTTAAATTCCAATACTATTATTACTATTACTATTATTATTATTTACGACAGTTGAATATCGCTTTGTGGGAGAAAAAGACTCTGTCGTTTTTTTCATCCTCTAAAACATAAATAAATTCTGTGAACAAAATGCCTGTCTAAAATAGCAGAGGCGGAGAGAGAAAAAGAGAGAGATAAATATAAGTGGCGGAATTGGGAAAAATGGCATTAATAGGTACACTATTATCAGCGAGTACTCTGATAAAACATTTTCGTTAGCGTTAGGTTTGATCTGAATTGCTCTAAAAGTGCACACTGGACTCAATTCTGACCAAGAACTCGAACTTACGAAGAAGGTGCCACTTGAGAATATAACGCTGGGAGTGGAGCTATGCCTGACTTCAACAGTATTTAAATTCCAGGGAAAATACACAAATAAACTGAGGGAGTTGCCATGGGGTCAACAATGTCCCCGGTTGTAGCAGATATATTCATGGATAGGTGGAAGAACGTAGCGATTGAAATGTTCAGCCTCACCCCAAAAGTATGGTGGAGGTATGTAGATGACACATTCACTGTGCTTTGAACACAGGATTAAGACAGAGTTTTCGAACACATAAACTCAAAGGTGGAGGCGATTCAATTCACTTATGAATTGGAAAGTCAGGAAGAGTGGCTTCCAATGTTAGATTGCAATGTATAAAAGAAAGAAGATGCGAAGATAGACGCTATTGTTCACAGGAAACCCACACATTCAAACAGATATTTAGACTTCCGATCATCCCATCCTATGTCAGTAAAAATAGGAGTGGTGAAATGTTTAAGTGAAAATAGAGCACAAAAACTAACTAGTACCTAAGAAAATCTGAGGCAGGAAGTGAGGCATATAGAAGAAGCTTCGAAACTTATTAATTGCCCTGATAAATTAGTCAGAAAGTATATAAGCAAATGTAGAAACAAAATTAACATTAATAATGTTAGTGGTAATGATAATAGTAATGATAATGACGACATGCTGGTCAAACATGCGCAAGACAACACCAACAATAAGGAATCTAAATCATCAGTAGTAATTCCATACAAAGGAGGAACCTCGGAAACCTTACGCAAAATTCTGAACAAGGCTGGAATAAAAGTGGCATTCAAACAACCCAAAAACTCAATTAGAAACAAGCTTTGTCGGTCAAATCATCAATCCTGTGGAGCCCTTAAAACAAAACAATTTAGTTTATCTAATACCCTGCCTGTAATGATTGTCAGGTCAAATATATAGGTCAAAGAAGTAGAACAGATGCAGTCAGACTAGCCGAGCATAAAAACCTAGCAGCGAAATCTAGATTAGTTGACCCGAATAAGATAAGAAATCTAGAGAATAGTTCAGCTATAGCACTACATGCAGTTGCGCACAACCATACAATAGGATGAGATAGGATGACAGTTTCAAAATCGGATGGCACAGGGTGGAGGGAGAGATTGATAACAGAAGCTTTGTTTATCGAATCAACTGCAAATACATATAATAGAAATGATTCAACACCTGTCCAGTCGTATATCTGTAAAATTCTGCTGCCCCTACGACGACAAGTAGGAGAGAACAAAGAAAACTATGAAACTCAAGTTTCAAAGTCGTGTGATTATAATTTATGGCATGATTATGAACAACAAATTTTGTTCGAAACGTCAACCAGTAAATAATACCTTTTCACCGACTGTGTGACATATCTAATAAACAAATGATTATGGAATTACTTACCACCACAGTGCCCAAGTTTTACACATATGTTAAAGTGCATTTTTGACGTTTGAGCATTCCCCCTTAAAATATGATTCTACTAAGAAGTGTCGTACTTAAAAATTGTTTGATGAGATCATTGAGATAAGCGTTGTTTGCTGTCGCTTTACGGATAACTTCATCTAGCTGTCCGCTAATGCACCTTGATGTAAAGGAAGTCTCACCTCGATTGACTAATTCCATGTGTGCACAGCTAGGTACATAGGATGTTCGTCGGGAAAAATATCTCGACTCCACGTTCGAGATCACCTCTCAGCTTTTATGAACATAGGAGAACGTAGAGGTATTAATTCGTTGATAGTGCAACATATTGCAGATAGTGACTGATCACACAGCATCTGATGCGTCGTTTAATATAGTCTACAAAGTTCGACAAAGTTTGTCGAAAGGGACATGAGTGTATTTGCTTTGTATAGCAGAGGAATTGGCAATACATAACATAAAGCCTGACGTTTCTGTACAAGAGCAGTTCTTACGATCTCCATTACCATGGTCTTGATTCCGTGTTCCATTTTTGATTGGTTTGATTTCACTTTATATTATCGCAAATTCTAACATTTTATCAAGTATACTATTTTGACAACATTTCACTCATTCTATGTCTCCATCATATTATATATCCTCACTTATTCACATTTCCGAATGTACTTTATTTTCCACGATTATCTATTTCACACCTGTCTATTGAACTTTAGGTTAATCTCTTTCCAACAATGGTTGTCAGCAGGGAGATACAATTTTATCACCATTCACGAAGAATAAGTTGATTTTATGCTATAGCCTGAGCTGAAGATGTTGTCTAAAAGGACGACGAAAGCCACGCAATTAAATCAAACAACTCGCAAAACACAACTAATTCAAGAACTGATACCTCTTTGGATGTTCATAAAATCTAAGTAGAGGTCGGTATTATTAAAAGAGATAAACAAGCATTTTTTTTCTCTCATGTTTAATATCAGAAAACAGTTTGAACTATCATAGTTCGTGCAAGCCTTTCCTAAATTAGCTTAAATTCTATTTTCCTACACCATATTTGTTAAGTAACATATACTGTGGTGAAGAAAACTAGCTGTACCGATGGATCCACCAACCCGATTGAACGCCTTCTAGGTGGTAAAACAATTTCCCAAAAAATATTCGTCTACAGCATTCATCATTCAACATTCGGTCTACTAGTTTATTTGAAGATTCTCAGTTAAACGTTCACGTCACCTGGCACTCTGTCATGTAACATTTGTTTTCTTTATGTGCGTACTTGAGCTACCCCTAAGCTGCTGACATCGCTGCTACACCTGGACGTCAATTAATCAGAACCAGCGTAATCAGAATTCTTTATTTATACCTAATGTTTTTAAAATATTGCACGGTTAAACAAAAACACAAGATTATGCCTAAAGAAATTAGGTGTTTCTTATCAGTTCATAACTGTTTGATCCATTTTCAGTTGTATGGTGTTTGCTAAATAAGTTTAAGTTCATCTTATGTTGACATTCAAAGTGCCTTCATCAGACAACAGTGGTTACCGTTTTGCACAGTAAGTGGATTTTGTGCCGAAGTGGTCTATATGACGACAATGATGACCATGATTTCGTTTAAGCGAGATTGTCATCATACACTAGGAGGCATACTGTATTCAGTCGATGAGGCCAGAATCGGACGAAACTTACGTTTTCGATTCCACTGCTATCCACTATTCAAATATATTTTAACTTTTGTTATTTGTGTGACATATCTGTAGGTTAACACATAAATTGATAAAAACAAAACACGTAGTTCAATGAAGAGTCTCTTCTCGGCAGAAAATTCTCTCACCTGGACAATTCCATTTATATATATATATATATATAAATAATTATTTGTGTTTTTGTGTACATGAGGTTTGTCAGATAAGAATAAAAATTGGTCAAGGTTATTGTTATCAAGACATTTCAAAAATGTGATGAATAATCAAGCTGTAACTGGAGGTGAGGTTGAGATGAAGACTGGTGACAGGGTAGTGGTGATGTGTTGTCAAGTAACCTTACTTGTTAATACACAAAGGAAGTTAAATAGGCGCGACAGAGAAACATAATAAGATGAACAGTTTATTGACTACGTTGTGATTAGGATGTAGATAGAGACAGAAGGAAATATGGAATTGGTTGGACGATTTCATCATGAACTGACATCAGTTAGAGAACCATTGTAAAACCATCAATGGAGTACTCGACAGCCAGCTGTTTCGCCCTGGGTCTGGACTCTTCATTAGTACGCACTCACCACTGAGGTTCGAACCTACGACCTTCTAGATACAGGGCGATAGAGCTAGCTCGTAGACCACTAAGTTACTGTGACTCGATCCCATGGTCAATGATTTCTAACTTCTACCAATACTTGAAAATAAGGACTTATTTCAAAGTTTTACAACTTACAAGTTTTATAAGGAGTTAGAAAAAGAGAAAAAAAACAAGCACACAAACATCAAGTGATTGGAAGTCAACACGGTTGTCACAATGATGGTAGAAGTAGTTGAATGATTTTCTCTTGTATACATAACTTCGGTTTTTCCAACTAAACGGTTAAGGCTTTAGAAGTACAAAGGAGACGAAGGCGTATTACCTTTTGCAGATTGTTCTTCACTTTATATATCACTTTGGAGGAATCGTCTGCTGAAATGGAATTAGCAGTGTTTACGACAACTCACTCATTAAATTTCGACAACACAATAAGAATACGCGGTTTATCTGAATGAAACGTGTAATGTATTTGAGCAACACATTTCGGACATTCTGATCATGCTTTCACACAAGTACTTGTCACACACAGTTGTATAGAAGGTAAGATAGCATGAATTATTACTACACAGGTCGAATTGTGTATAGGTCAAAGTCACAAATAATAGGTGGGGAGATGACACAAAAGTGTGTTAAGAAAGGAAAAAATCTAAGAAAGGGTTAAGAATTTTATGAAATAAATGGAACCTTGGTTCTAAATTTGGTTACCAAGGCAGGTGTTGAGTAATAACAAATAACTTTTGGACACATTAGACAGGTTTAAGTCATGTTATAGCCAAGGCTTCAACGAATTCAAGTATGTGACTCAACCTTGCTTTATAACATGTGTGTTTAAAGGCATTATTGAAATCAACTTTATGACCTATCTCTGTGATGTGGTTCGCTAAAGATGATGTTGGATCAGTTGTTTCCGGCGATTTTATTTGTTGTTGCTGCCACTTTGGGATATGTTCTTTAGCCCTTAGACTGCAGAGACCGATGGGTCCTCTCTCACTTAATAAACTATTCATCTTATTACGAAAGTGTATTACGCCTGTTGAACTTTTTTTATGTGTTATTAACTATGCTTTTTTCATAACACATTACCATTACCCTGTCACCAATCTTCACCTCAACCTAACCCCCAGTTACAGCTTCCTTATTCATCACATTTTTGAAATGCCTTGATAACAATAACAATGAATTTTATTCTTATCCAACAAAACCTAATGTACACACTGATTTAAGAATAAAACTTGTGCACTGTGGCAGAGTATAATTCCAGTATGGGTAAAGTTTGTTTTGATGAAGTCTCACACAGTGTTATGAAGTAAGATATACTGATGACGACGTTTCGAGCACAAATTATTACTGCAGATCAAAACCATATCAGGGTACTCACACAACTTTCTAACTTAGTTAATATAACTCATTTTTTTTCATCTCTTTATTTGATTGGTAGTGGTACTTTCAATATTTCCGATATGACTGATGGGTCATTCCTATTGCACGTGTTGGGTGTAGACTTGATGAACAAGGATTCAGTAATCAGCCTCGCCACCTATCTATATTACATTTTAGGATTTTAACTCTGTCCCACACTTTTCTGTGTGGTTGTGTGTTAATGCATGCATGCAGTGCTATTGCTGAGCTTTTTTCTAAATTACTTATCTTTTTGGGGTCAACCATTCTTACTTAAACTAAATTCTTATGTTCTGACAATTTGACTACCTCTGACCTACTAGTTTGACCTAGCTGACCTCACTCACAACCATTGCAAGCTATTGTGTAAATCTTATTATTTTGTTTAACTGCATCAACCCATAGGGTCCTTTAAAATACAGAGCTTGTCCTACCTGATTGAGTTTGTAGGTTTGAATGCCACCCAAATCGCTGCTTACGTAGGTTCTCAGATGTCCCCTCCTTATTCGGTAAACCTACTGTTATGTTATTAGTTTCACTATTATTTTCATTTTGCTTTTGACCTTTTCTGTTCTTCAAAATGAATTTTGTGGGATAGTTAGTTATTTAATACCAATGCTTCTTCTTCTAACTGTCTCACTTCATCATTTAGGTCTCTTTTTGTACTACTTAGTGCTTTTGCTTGGTTCGTTAAGGACTTGAAGAAGCTTATCTTTATAGATAACGGATGAGATGAACACAATTTTAAATATCTATTAGCAGAATGCGTTGGCATTTATGAACATTAGTGTGTAGTTTACGTAATTCTGTTCTTTTTATTTTACAATCTTACACCATACCTCATTCTTTCTGTTCATTTTCCGATTCAGATATTAATTTTATTCCCTCTACTAGTGAGTTTATATACGTCAAGATGCTAGAGATATATTCTGTTTTTCACACTGAGTTAAAGTGCTATCCACATTTCTAGCATTATAGTTTTGGAGTACGATAAAATGTATTAAGTGCAATATTTTCCAAACTGTCCATAAAGATTTCTGCTACGATTGGCAATATTGGTGATCCCATTGCTACACCTTCTGTTTGTCTATATATTTTGCCCTGGAATTTAAAGATAGTAGATGTGGGGCATTATAACTGAATTCCTAAAATAATTTCTTCCGTGCGTAGCTTTGTTCTATGAATAATTTCAGAATTGGCAGTTGGTTCTCTTTTAACAGCTTCCAAGGTCACGCTGGTTGGTATATTAGTGTAAAGACTAGTTATATCAAAACTAAACATTTTAAAATTATTCTCTAAATTGAATGTCATTTAGTTTCCTTTTCGTTTCGTATGAATTAGTCTATGAATTATCCTGTTTTAGACTAAAATCAAAAGAAAGCAAAATCAAACTTAACAGCATCGGAAAGACTAGCTGTAATTAGTTTCATTTTATTTATTTTTATCTTATCTAACAAGACCTAATGTACACACACATACAAAAATATGAATATATGTATAAATGGGATTGTACAGCTGAGTGAAAGAATTCTCCGCCGAAAAAGGACTACTCTTCTCCGAAGTACGTGTTTTGTTTTCATTCATGTCTGGATGGAGATTATTCATGAACAAATAAATTAACATTGAACTTTCTGTCTTGATATGATTAAAGTTTCGCTTTCTCACCTAGTAAAAGCCGGGTTTCATCGAAAGGTCAGAAAACTCTAAGATAACGAAAATTTATCGCTTTTTGAAGCTTAATTAATATTCATTTTTGATGACCAGTTAAAATTCAAGTATTTCTTAAGGTCAAATGTTAACTTTAACTGTTTTCTGTATGTGATCCATAGGTTTTCCGTATTATATGAAGACGAATTAATACATAAAAGTATCTGTCTTGATTACTGTAATACTATTTTCATTTTGAATTTCTCATGGGTAGCTCTAATTAGAAATTTGTGTTTCTTCTGCACACAGAGCACTGGTTGTTTGAGGAGAATGTCAATAGCCTCTGCTGTTTGGAGTATGCAGTACCTGGGTGCTTTTTTCAATTTTTTGGTACCCGATAGACGATAGAGAATAATTCTTCAACGCTGTCTTTGTGACCGGTTTGCATCAAATGGTCTAATATAGAACTGTTAATGGTTTTCACTACACCTTCACTTAACCATAGTGGGAGATGTTCTCGAGCACGAAAAATCAAGTTCCTAGAGTAATGGTCGATATAAATCGCTCCACAGCCGCAGTTGAACTGGTAGATACAATTTGTAGTGGCTAGTCAAGGTACTTCATCCTCTAGTCAAGGAATTAGTACCGGTCGTGTGGGCGATAAGACGTGTAGTTTGCCAGCATTAAAAGTTCTTTGAACTGTTTTTTTCAACGTCTTCGTAACTATTTCATTTGGTATATCGCCCTTGAATAGCAGTCGTATATATAAAGGATTTTTGTTTACAGATAGTGAAAAGTCCCTTTCTGCTTTCTTTGTCATGTGTTTCTTGATAAATTTGTCGGGATAGCTATTTTAAATCAAGGTTTCATATATAGTGCTTAATTAATCTTCGATTACTTCTTCTGAGCATTTAGCTTTCACTTTGTGTCTCAGGGTCTTTACTGAATTTCCTTTGTACTGGAGAGGAAGGAAGCTATGAAAATGTGTATATTTTCCTGTCCATGTAATTTTCCTACGCAAATTTCTTTTAACGCTACTATCTGATTTTCTTGTAAGGAGGACATCCAGGAAGGCAATTCTATTTTGGGATTCTTCTTCACATGTGAAACCGACAAAGTGGTGTAATTTACTGAACTGGGTTATTATTATGTTCCGGTTCGAATCATTTTCCCAATGAATGAAGTTGTCATCCACATATATATCAGCAATAAAGTGAAAATTTTCTGATAAGGTTGTTCAAAGGACCATTTTTATCTGGTTTATTTAGAAAGAAATCTGCCAAGATAAGACGCGACGAGGAGCTCATCGCCACCCCACCCAACTGTCTGTAAATGGGCATCTTTAATAAGTTAATGTCAAATAACCTAGA
Organism: Trichobilharzia szidati; assembly: GCA_944472155.2. NCBI lineage: Eukaryota > Metazoa > Platyhelminthes > Trematoda > Strigeidida > Schistosomatidae > Trichobilharzia > Trichobilharzia szidati. Next base: position 18,157,095 of record OX235276.1, on the reverse strand, counting down.
AAAAAGCAGGGCTCAGCCATTTCACTGCATTCACTTGCATGTTATCACACAATAAAATGAGTGGCATTGCTTGAGAGTATTAAAAAGTAATATAAAAGTGATATATCTAAGATTAAGGGAGAGAGAGACATTGATCACTGAAGCTTTGTTTATCACTTCAACACCGCACACGTATAATCGGAATGATGCAGCGCCTATACCGAGGATATGGAAAGCAGCAACAAACAATGAGGCGAAGTTGGAGAAAGAGAGAAAATATATTTAGGAGAAACTGTGAGGGAGTGTGAGTAAATTGATATGCGATTAAGAGTGGCGATTATTTATGCTCGAAATCTTGTCATCCGGTTGTTAATAATACTGCATCATCAACACTGTTTGATATTTAAAATAAACTTATCTAATAAGGAAGTTTCATATTTGTAACACACTCTTCCTCATGCACCAACACCACCAAGCGCCCTTTATCAAGTCACAATATAATGATTTCGTCACTGTTATTAAGACCTTTCATTGCTCTTTGTTATTATTCAGAAAGGAGTTTTGAATGTGAGGTGAATGAAGTGAGGTATTGATTTGCAATATTTGGAAGACCTAAAACCTAGTTTATGTTTTTGGAAAGACTCAATCATCCATCTTGCATTATTCCGGTAACTTGACCTCTTTACTCTTCCTTTAATCTAGTTTCGTAAACACTTTGATCAAGCTCTTTCCATTTCGCTGTAAAGTAATTTTGGTTGTTTGCGATCTCCGTTGAAGTCATCGGATTGCCATCCGACTTATTAGTTGATTTTCATTCTATCGATCTCTGGCGTTTACTGCATGAATATTTTTCCATTGCTTCTAGATATTCATTATGTTTAAGATTTGATTTTGCCTAAACTTGAACCTTCTATGTGTAAAGTAATGCAGGTCATATCTCTGAAAACTTTCTTTATCCAATTTTCGAGTCTCATGTTAGCTAACATTTTGTCGCCTTTGCATATGGCTTAAAGTTATTCTGTACATATATATATTAGCTGAGTTTGTAGATTTTGTGCAAGCTGATAGGATAAATGATGGCACGAGGTTATCATGCAGATGACTGTTGTTTTATCTTTGTTCAAATTCAAATCTAGGAGTAATCATCAGGAAAATGTATCCCCATGTAGCTTGATCACTAATCATTTAAATGAACGCAAGGAAAATTATTGTTCCAGCACCAGTTACCATCAACGGGAGAGATCTGACAGAGGCTTCTTCCTTCATTTATCTGACCACAGGAAGCATTGTTTCATCTACAAGCATTTGGACAGCAAGGATGAAGATGTCGAAGCCAGCCATTCAGTCAGAATCGAAAATCCAAGTAACATCTTCATCAATGTGATATCAGTTTGGGAATCTTCTGCAACCACTCAGCCAGTATAAAGAAAAAGATTGGGATTCTATTCAACACAAATGTGAAGCCAGTCATTTCCTCCACTATATGGGTCAGAAAGTTGCATTGCGTATGAGTTACGTAAGGCATTTCCAACAAATGTCAGACCATTATCTACGACTGCCTTCAACCCCTGGCTCAGTTTTGAAGATCAAATGGCCGGCCAGAGAGAAACAGCGAGCAATAAGAAACTCCGGCGATGAACAAACCAACCAAGAGCCGATCATTCAACAAGTATATAGGTGAAAATAGAAATGGATCGGGCACGCACCACTGAGGAGGCCGTCGGTTGAATGAATTAGCACGCAATACAGGCCATTGCTGGAGTGGAATCCGAATGCGAAGCGATGAGTGGGTAGTCAGCGCAAGGGTGACATGGAGAAGATGAGAGATTATGGGCATTCGTCTACAAAGTTGAAGAGGACGGTAGAAAATAGAAGAAAGTGGATATGTGTCCTTGAAACCGTATGTTCCACTCAGAACCCTAGGGAATAATAATAATAATAATGCAATCATAAGAAGAAAATCTTATTTCGGTAAAGTCTCACAGTGTAATACAGTAATATTTACTGATGACGTTTCAAGAACAATTTATTGCCCATAATCATATCAAGGTAGACACACACACACACAACTTTATGACTTCGTTTATGTACATGAGTGAAAAATTGATCAGACATCTGAAGGAATAAATAAAATCAATATAAAGTTCCATAGACATGCGTGAGACGGATTATAGGAAGATAAAGTATATTTGCAAATAATATTAGTGTGATCAATAAAATATAATACGATGGGATATTAGACGAGTGTTCTTAGTCAATAAGCATTTTAGAGCGTTATAAAGTGAATTTGAGTAAAACAAATTTTAACATTACTTATTATCCTCTTCTGATTTGACCGGTGGTAATAATATCTTCCATATCTCTGGTATTGGCGTTGAGTTATTTCTATCGCATGTTTTGGGTGTAGACTCGATGAACCAGGCAGGATTCAGTAATCAATCTCTCTTCTCTCCACCTACCTATATTAATTTTCAGAATTTTAACTCGCTCCCACCCTGTTGTGTGGTTGTGTGTTAAGGCATTCAGTGCAAATACTGCTGAGTTTTTTCTAAATTACTCATCTGTCTTCGTGAGATCAATTATTCTAACCTTAGCCACTAAATTCTCATGTTCTGATAATCTCACTACTCCTGATCCACTAGTTTGACCTATGTAGCTGACCTCACGCACAATCATTGCAAGGTATTTTGCAAATTATATTATTTTGTCTAATTGGTCAACCTACAGGATCCTTTAGCCTACAGAGCTTGTCCTGCCTAAAGGGAGTTTGTAGGTTTGAATGCCACCAATCTAATTCCTGCTTTATTAAGAATCCTACGTAGGGAGGGTTTCAGATGTCTCCTCCTTATGCGGTAAATCTAAGTTGATGACTTATATTCTTTCTCATTTATGTCATCATTATTAGTTTCATCAATATTTTTATTTTGCTTTTGACCGTTTTTGATATTCCCTACTTAATTTTAAAGGACAGCTATTAAACACTAACGCTAGTTCGATCTGTTAAATTTCATCATTTAGGTTTTTTGTACTACTTCATGCACTGCTTAGCAAAAACAGTCATTATTCGATTTATTCGATAAAATCGAAGACGGACAAATTCTCATTCACGTGATCTTCATATTTTCTTTAAATTTGAATTAGTTCGGGGTTAAAAAAGCTTTACAGAAGGAGGCGATTCTGTTTTATATTATGCCAAAAAACGCCACTTATAGTTAACCGTGATGTGTGACGGATGAGTTTGGATTCGCGGAGGCTTCATTAACAGTAAAAATCCAATACGTATGTTGGAATTCGTGATGACAATAAAACTCACTACGGTAAAATCATTGAATCCCTAAAATACAGAAAAATGCTTTAATTGGACGCTAGTTAGTAACGAGTGTAATGTGTATAGTCCTTTGTTTGGTGCAGATTGAAATCTATCAGTCAACTTAACAATGTGACCACCATGTCACCAGGTGGCTCGCCATCATGGTGCACTTTGAATTGGAGTCAATCGGCAGGTAGCCCCTCCTGAACTAGATTTCATGCTAGTTGATTGGTACTCACCAGTCAGCAAGGCGTATCTGCAATCATGAGGAGGCTCATGCTATTTCTGAGCTTCGAACCCGCGTCACCATTCAGTGCTAAAACCGGACGCTACCTCCTAATATCAGCAATTCAAAGTGAACTTCAACGGCGAGTCACCTGGAATGGAGGCCATGTTGCAAACGTGACTAGCATTGTTCATTCTGCACCAAAGATAGGACTAGACACATTACACTAGTAACTAACTAGTGTCAAGTCAAAATATCCGATACAGTCCTACAGGAAGTCGGTTTCCAGCCCGAATAGCTCAGTGGTAACGTCCCTGACTGATTGCAGTTGGCAGTGAGTGAAGCTGATTGAAATCTCAGCAGGGACATTAGTTCCTTAAAGGTGCTTGCAGATACACTTTTCTGACCGAATGCCTCAAACCACCTAATATCTATAAAGAGGAAAATAAGGAGGTAAAATGATAGTTATGTTTATGGTAGTAAGCGGTGGTAACCATTAAGAACGGTAACTAAGTTACACTGCCAGTGAATTCGCAGCAGTCAATCCATCTGGAATTTGTAAAGTAATATCGATACCTGTACGTGATCAAGATTTATGAATTTGTAGTTTTTGTAATAGCTACCTGTTTTTTTGAATGAGATGAGGTTCTTGAGTTTTTTGGGGAAGATTTGTAACTTGGGTGAGTGATTTTCCTCTAATCTTTATGTTCTTTCTATGTACATCACTACTTTTTGTGAGTTTTGCAGTTGTGTTATGTTTGGTATTCTAGTTTTTCTGTTTGATTATAGGTCTGATGCATTAGCGTCTTCTTGAATATCAATGAATGTAGACAATAATGGACACCAATTTAATTGAAAAAAATGTAGAAATTTCATACTGTGGAAACATCCTAAACTGCCAGGAAATTTTCGGAAGCCTGATGCTTAGATGAAACAGATATTGAACAAGAATGTCTTGAATACCGGAAAATCGATACCCAATTTAAAAGATCTTCCGCTTCGATGCACTTTGAATGTTCAATCCACATTCAATGGTACTATTTACAGACAGTAAGATGGTGTAGCTATGGGTTCACTTTTGAGTCCGTTACTTGCAGATATTTTCATGGAAAGTTTGCAAAATAGTTCGTTGAAACCGATCGTCGACAACTTCTCCCTTTACAAAACGTACACCGATGCCACTTTTATCGTTTGTGGCAACAATTGTAACCTAAATAGTTTCCTTCCACCCATCAAATTTACAACTGAAGCAGAAACCGGACAGACAATCTTATTTCTAGACGTCCGACTAATAAAGGAGACCTATGGGACTTTAAAGAAACCAGTGTACTGAAACCTTCGTTGAACCGCCAGTTGACAAACTTTAACGGTTAAGTACACATCAATCGAAAGCGGAAGCTGATAATATCTCTTGCTACTAGAATCCGTAGAAGCAGCAACCCTGAATCAGTGGGAAAAGAGATCATTCCATTCAGGAAGACACTACTTGAGAACGGCTACCATCACGCCTCATAGACAAACGCATAAAGCTAAAAATCAACAAAGAACAACCTATCTCTGTGTCTAAGAAGATGCTTTACGTGAATGTAGAGTTCAACAGAGACCTTCTGTTCAACATCCTAAAGACGAGAATATCTAACACACTGAAAAGAACAGTCTCTGCTGCTAAATTACGATTGGTATTCTCACACCACCCATTGTTCTTCAGCAACTCTAAAAGTAAACTGTCGCATTTGACCACTTCCATTTGTATCCATCAGTTCATCTGTACATGTGGAGCGAGCAAGATATTTTGGTCGTTCTATGTGTGTTTTATCTGAAGGAGACAAAGAACATTATCCCCTTTGACTACGTAAAGATAACAGTGGATCAGTGAGGAGTGCTAAGCTTGAACATAAAGTCAACATTGGTCACTCAGTATGTCAGGAGAATTCATTGAAAGTCATCTACAAAGTTAAAAGAAACCTCCTGAAAACGATAAACCTCCGTATAATTTGCATTTCCGAGGCCTTAGCGATCCGGCTGCCAAACTCTGATTTATGTAGACAGAAGAAACTTCTCCATTCCCTCCTTCTATCTCGGATAAAATTCCAAGTTCGAATTCTTTGGTACCGTTACTATTTGTGGATGTTTTGTATGATATTTTTGTGATACCTTTTTCTTAACTAACCCCTTTATTTACTTCTTCTACCTATTGCATAATTTATTATGGACACTTGTCTCCACGCTCCTTCACTAACATCTTAATTTTCTGGGTGTCTCTCATATTACGTAATCCCTGTCAATACCTACCAATCTTCAACCCATTCCACCCCTCACTTAGTTACAAACTGATTATTCATCACATTTCTTGAAACATTTTGATGACGTAAACAATAAGCCTATCCAGTTTCTATTCTTGTCTGACAAACCTAGTTCACACACACATAGAAATAATTATATACAATTGTGATTGTACAGCTGAAAACAGACTCTTCTCTGAACTGTTTGTTCTTAGATTCCTGCCTGGATGGGTATTTTTTGGTGAACACAGATTAACAGACACTCTTTACTAGATGAAATTGACAAAATACCAAAAATAAACTACCTGACAAAAAAGTTCAAATTTCAAGTTAATTAAAATATTTAAATACAGGTGGAAATCGACAGTCAATCACGAAAAAGATTGTTAGGAGATACAATCTTATCATGTCAATGTGTAGATCTCCAACCCACAAACTTGCACAGTGGTTATTGGAAATATTAGAGATTATTAGAAGAAGCTTTGTATATTGATAGATACTTTTGAGTTAATTGATTGTCTTGATAACGTTGATATAAAGGACAAAACCACGTTTTCCCTAGATATTGATTCTTTATTTACAAATTTACCCATTTTACAGACGGCTGACGTTATATGTGATTACATCTTTGACAACAATTTCCTATCACCATTGTCCATATCTTATTTAAAAGAGTTACAGCTTCTATGCACCAGCAATGTTAAGTTTACATTCGAGGGCGAGCATTATCGCCAGATCGATGGTGTTGCTATGGGAAGCCCCCTAGGACCATCGTTATCTGGAATATATATGTCGCATGTTGAGAACCTAGTGGAGGAAGAAATTAGAAAAGTTTGTTTTTATAAAAGATATGTAGATGACATAATAGTCATTTGTGATAAACCAACAGACGGCATAGAAATCCTGAACCAGATCAACATAGTAAAAAACAGCATATCGCTAACTCACGTTAGATAGAATAATGGTTGCCTGCAATATTTAGATGTACTCATAACCCGCCGCCGACGAGATGGGTTAGTAAAACGATCTGTCTACAGAAAGTCCACATGGACGGGACAGTATCTAAATTATCATATTTTCTGTCCACTATAGTATATAAAGGCGTTGGTTGAGTGTTTTTTCAAGCGCATTCACCGAATATGTTCTGCTGATACAACTGAAGAAAAAGGACAACACCTCACTTAAGTACTGTTAGGTAACAATTACAAACTAAGATTTATTAGTTTGAAAAGAGAAAGAACGAACATATTTGCAGGATAATACGAGCTCGTTTTATTTCGTGGATTCTCATCAAATTATAGGTTTCAAGAAAGTTGTGGAACATACTTTTTCATAAATACTTTGAGTTATAGATAGAAGGCATAAGGAACATAATTCCAGAAATTGATGTAGGTAGACAGATTATTCGGTGTCAAAAAACAACTAATTATATATAGTGGAATTGGATAAGAGGGGTAAGAGTTCAGATTTCAATTGGAAAACAACACAGATTGGTTAGAGGCATATTACAGGATCAGGGTCAGAGAACAAAGTAAATTTACACATCTTGTGGTGGAGAGTTTAAGAGGGTGGGGGTGAATAGTGAAGTGACACTTATAACTTAACCCACCCTCTTAAACTCTCCACCACAAGATGTGTAAATTTACTTTGTTCTCTGACCCTGATCCTGTAATATGCCTCTAACCAATCTGTGTTGTTTTCCAATTGAAATCTGAACTCTTACCCCTCTTATCCAATTCCACTATATATAATTAGTTGTTTTTTGACACCGAATAATCTGTCTACCTACATCAATTTCTGGAATTATGTTCCTTATGCCTTCTATCTATAACTCAAAGTATTTATGAAAAAGTATGTTCCACAACTTTCTTGAAACCTATAATTTGATGAGAATCCACGAAATAAAACGAGCTCGTATTATCCTGCAAATATGTTCGTTCTTTCTCTCTTCAAACTAATAAAGGGAACCGGTTGCATGAAATTTGAGATTTATTAGGCGTTACGGAAGTGTCAACCATAGAGCTCTACCAATCCAATCAGCTCCCAAAAGCGATATTTACATATCCTTGGTGTTCAGAGGCGATCAACGAAGTCTGGTCACTAGACAAAGACTCAAGGCCGCAATTAATAGAACATATTAGGCAGATAAACTTATCTTCATAGAGAAAACGAGAACTATGCTGTCCTGTAAACCCTCACATAATCTGACCGAAATCGTATCACATCCCACTGTGTTTATCGATTTACATGAATGTGTGGAGACACGTGCATAGAGAGGACCCATCGGTCTCTGCAGGTTAGGGCTACAGAACGCATTCCAAAGAAGTGGCTGCAACAACAAATAAAATCGCCGAACACAATTAACTCCGGAAATATATGTCCGACATCGTCTATAGCGAAGCACTCACTCACGCTCCTTTGTCTTCATCTTCATCTCTATTATCTTGCCTTCCTTCTACTAATGCAACTCCTCTACTTAATGGCTCTTCACTTCCTCTTCACTCTGTGTGCACTGATAACGATGGAAGCCAAAATGCCACCATCGATAGTCTCCTAAAGCCACGCCACCAATTTCATATGGGAGCATTTAATGTTGGGACACTTTGCCAAATAGGACAACAAGCATCACTAGCCAAGACTCTGGCATCCCGAGCCATTGATGTATGTTGTGTTTCAGAAACACGCATACAAGACCCAAGTGTGGTTATTCACCTAACTCCACCTGGCCAACAGGATGAATCTGCAAAATTCACCTTTAGGGTGTCAGGAGATTCGACGGCTAGCTCACGAGGATTAGCTGATGTTGGGATAGCTTTGAGTACTAGGGCAGAAAAGACATTACTTGACTGGATCCCGGTAGATAGCCGAGTGTGTGCTGTCCGTCTAAACGGATCAGTGAAAAGGAGAAAGGACTGCACTACTCGCCGATGCCTTTTCGTAATCTCCACCTACGCCCCCACTGACTGCAGTTCGGATGAAACGAATGATAAGTTCTAACGAAAGCTGTCTAGTTTGCTGCAAAAGGCTAAACGCTCAGATATAGTCGTTTTAGCTGGTGACTTTAGTGCTTAAGTAGGGAAATTGTGTCAATCTGAGAAGAATGTCGGTGGCACATACGGAATTCCGTGCCAGCGAACCGACAACGGTGACCGTCTCCTACAGTTCTGTTCAGATAATCATTTGTTCCTTGTAAGCACTAACTTCAAACACAAGGAGAGACACTGTATGACCTGGCGACCCCCATCATCAAACCAACGCTGGACACAAATAGACCACATAGCAATAAGCTATCGTTGGCGTGGGTCGGTAGGAGATTGCCACTCCTTCTGGAACACGTGTGTAGATACCGATCACGCACTGGTCCGCGCTCGTGTATGCTTACGACTGAACGGACGTAGGAAACAGCTGGCGATAAACCCATCACGTCCCCAGCTCGATCAGAAAACTAAGTCCCTATTTGAGGAAGAACTAGCTAAACACATATCTGAGTTCGACAGCTGCGCTCACCCTGAAGAAGCCTGGAAGAATATTCAGTCAGCCATAGATACAGCTGTAAAAGCTGTGAATAAGGTAAATCCGAAGGTGAGTAAAAACCATTGGATTTCGACTGCCTCATCCGAACTGATAGATGCTAGAAGACTTATTCCGGCGAGCTACGAATTCATTGAGGAGCGAAAGCTGCACAAAAGGAAGCTTACGAAAAGTCTCCGCAAGGACCGTGAACAATGGTGGTTGACAAAGGTGAAAGAGATGGAAAAAGCATCGGCAATAGGCAACACCAGGCAACTATTCAGGCTTATCAGGGAAACAGGTGGTAGAAGGCAAATGATAAGCGAAACAATCTCTGAGAAAAATGGCACCATAATTAGCTCTCAGGATAGACGTCTGGAGCGCTGGAAAGAACACTATGTGGAGCAGTTTAATTGGCCCACAGTCACACTTAACCTGCCGGACATCCAACACCTCCCTGAATGGGATATAGACACAGGTCCTCCGTCCTTAACTGAGGTTACTAAAGCTGTCACTAATCTGAAGCAAGGCAAAGCAGCGGGACCTGATGGATTGACTCCAGAGGTATTTAAGTACGGAGGCGACAGTTTACTGTCTGCGTTAACGGAGGTTCTAGGCAGCGTCTGGGAATCAGAGGAAGTCCCATCGGGTTGGTGTAAGTCACTGATCATCCCGATATACAAGAAGGGAGACAAGTCTTCTTGTGATAATGACAGAGGGATTAGCTTGACTAATATAGTATCTAAAATCCTAGGCTCCATAATACTGCGTAAACTAAGTGGTGCTCGGGAGACACAAACACAAGAGAACCAGGCAGGTTTTAGGCCAGGTAGAGGGTGTATTGATCATATCTTCACCCTTCGACAGATTCTAGAACATAGGCATTCCTACCGGCGTCCAACAATCATTATATTTCTTGACCTAAAGGCGGAATTCGATTCTGTCGACCAAGAGGTTCTCTGGCGATGCTTGGCTGTAAAGGGAATGCCGAGAAAATACATTGCACTGATTAAGGCACTCTACTCGTACTCATACAGCCAGGTGAGGGCCTATGGCGAGTTGTCATCTGAAGTGGTGACGACTAGTGGCGTCCGTCAAGGATGCCTATTATCCCCATTCCTATTCAACTTCATCATAGACGTATTAATGGACTTAACCCTAACACACTCCAGCGACTCAGGGATTGAATTGCTACCAGAGAATAATCTTGTCGACTTAGAATATGATAACGATATAGTCCTTCTTGGCGAGGACGCTGACAAAATGCTGAGTCTTCTGAACACCTTGAGCAACAATCTTCGTATGTTTGGCATGCGATTCGCCTCTGTAAAATGTAAGATGATGCTGCAGGATTGGACTTCACAGACCCTTAGATTACAAATAGGAAGTGAAGTAGTAGAGCATGTTGACCGCTTTAATTAATTGGGAAGTACCATCAGCCAGTGCCAACGGGTTGATCTCCGACGAAATCTCAGCACGAATACAGAGGGCTAGTTTCGCATATGCCAGTTTACGCCGTATCTGGCGTAGACATGATATCCGACTATTGACAGAAGGGCGTGTGTGCTGCTCAACAGTCCGCTCCGTCCTCCATTCTCTTTTATGGCTGTGAGACATGGCCATTGAGAGTGGAAGACATGAAAAGATTAGCTGCCTTCGATCAAAGGTGTCTGCGTTCTATCTACCGCGTGAAGTGGTATAATAAGGTGAGCAATATTGAGGTTAGGTGTCGAGCGCTAGGTAAGGCAGGGAAATCAATCGACGAGACTGTGAAATTACATCGACTGAGGTGGTTAGGACATGTATTACGTATGCCTAGTCATGGCCTTCCTCGACAATGGGCAATGTTAGCTGAAATAGGGTCAGGCTGGAAAAGAGCTAGCGGCGGTCAAATGAAAACATGGCACCAGTCAATGAAATCCACAACAGTCAGTCTAAGCCACGTAGGAAGGTGTAGACTTTCTGGTTGGGTTCCTCGGGACGGTAAAAACCAATGGTTGGCAACAATTGGTGACATGGCTCAAAATCGTTCTCAGTGTCGAAGATGCATCCACTCCTTGTGACTCATGATTTCCAATTAAACTGTTTTGTTCTCCGTTATTACTATTCCTTTGTTTCACACCTCTGTTTACTGTCTATATTATGCATTTCTTCTACTTTCTTCTCTTGCTTTGTGTGCTACATGGAGTGTGGCGACTTGAACTGCCGCACATATGTGCAAAGTTCTATGTCGAAAACCGACCGATAGCGAAGCACATTATAGAGACGGGTCATAAAGTTGATTTCAACAATGCCTTTAAGCCGATATATATAAAGCAAGGTTGGGCCACATACTTAAGACTTAAACCTGTCTTATGTGTCCAAAAGTTATTTGTTATTACCTTAGACCAGCCTTGGTAATCCAATCTAGAACCAAGGACGAATTTACTTCATAATATTTTCAACCCCTTCATTGCTTTGTTTTTTCTCTTTTTCTCTTTCTTAACCACACCTTTGCGTCTCACTACCCATTATTTGTAACCTTGACCGGTGCACAATCTGACCTGTATTGTAATTGTTCATACCTTCTTGCCTTCTATAAAACCTGTGTATGACAAGCACGTATGTGTGTGCTCAGAATGTTCGAAATGTGTTGCACCAATACATCACACATTTCAGATAAACTACGTCTTCTTAATGTGTTGTCAAAATTCATAAAGGAAACAAATTGCTTTAAATCATTTAATTCTTGGGGAATTAGAAAACTTTCATTCCACCTTATAGCTTGTGCAGAATTTGTTGTCTGGAAGGCCAACGAAATTTTAAAATTTAAATTAAACCAGCACAGCGAGCATGACCAAATAAAAGTCAACCACCTAACCTACAAATCCCTATTGTTTCAAAATCTTGCTAAATTTATACTCGTCCATCAAATTTGAAAATCGGAGGACGTTTTCAAGAAATATAGGCATGCAGTAAAAGAGCAATTATTTTTTCTTCATTGAAGTCTACGCCAACAACTTTAACCTAGCAATTTTAAATGTAAACCACAAATTCACTGCCATCTTAGGTGAAGGTTAACAAAACAGTACGGGAAACAAACACGGAAACTTATGATCACTGATGTCCAGTAGCGAAATTAAAAATGTACGCATATATTTTTTAAAACTTATTATAGTATGTTTAGTACAACTTTGGAATTTTCAGCATATGATATCGGTAGCCTAAATTTACCAGGCCGACCACTGATATCAGGTGTGCGTCAGCCGGGGTTTGAACCTCCGACCATGTGTATGGTCAGCGAGCGTCCTAACTGCTGTACCACCAATTCACAACAAAGGGAGGACCGTGAGGCCTACTCACTGACATAACTACAAGCCACAGCGCACCCAATTAGGGTTCATCTTGAGTTTCAACCCTACAAGGTGCAATGGTGAGCCTCCACCTGGGGTCAGAGCATTCTTGATCACCATGAACCCGGCGCCAGGTAAGTTTGATTAGAATTCAAGAGGAAACGAGGAACGACCGTTCAGCTGAGAAAATCTATCAGTGTTGAACACCACAACTAGAACATAAAGCCAACGACACAAAAAGCGAAGACAGCTCATCCTCAAGTAAACATTAGCAACGATCTTCAAATAACCATCTGAAAATATACTGAATTATTGCCTGGTGTTTAGGAACATAATATGTGACTGAGTGCCTCAGTCGTTTCTCTAAATTCTGAAAAAAGGACGTGTGTTTTTGGTCATTACATTGTACAAGATTTCTAACTGCAAGTATGCATACCAGAAAAAAAAAAATCATCCCTTACTCAGTTAAATTTGCACTTTCTCGTTTATCGACTGAACCAAAGTGCTCGGCCTCAGATTGACATGTCGGCTCCTTGTGTGGATGCTTCGACGATGTATGATTATTTAACCTGAAGTAAATTTGTGGGTGATGACTAGCAGTGGAATCCAGGATAATGCGCATTTCATCCAATTTAGGACTCGTCAGCTATTGCGTGTACCTGCATTCCCTAGTCTCTGAGTGGAGGTTTACCCATTGAGGCTCGAATCCAGTACCCACATAGATTCAAACTCTAAAGCGTTCACTTAGTCAAACAGAAGGTACAAGCAGCAAGTGTCTCTCTTGGTTCAAGTGGTCTAGTGGATAACGTTTTGGCGTTTGGAACTATGGGCACTAGGTTTGAACGACAGTAGAAACACCATCACTCACTGACTGCGGAATGCAAGTACATGCAATAGCTGGCGAGCTCTAAATAGGACAGAAACCTTGGAGTACTAGATGGCCAGCCTTTGTGTCAGCCTAGTTTGAGACTTTTCAACAGCACGTGCCAACCAGGGTTAGAACTCAGGACCTTCTCGTTACAAGGCCAGAGATCTCGTAGACCATTAGGCTGCCAGGACCCTCCAGCCCTATGGCCTGTCCGTGAATTCAAACATCTACCACTTCATGTGCGACATAGCACGACCACTTGGCAATGTCTTCTTCGATGAGTTATTGTTTCACCTTCAACCTCCTATACCCTACTACTCACTGCTTCCCACTAGAACCCCAGGTTAACTACCTGAATAGGGCAAGTCGCTAGTTACCATCAGATTAATTTTAAAGTATTGGTTTTGTAGGGAATTTTATTTCATTTGTTGGAGGATTTCATCGTGAGCTGACATCAGTTAGCATTATCAGTAGGGTACAGTAGGTTGAAGGTCAAGCAGTTACTAGTCGAAGAAGATATTGCAAAGTGTTCACTCTGTGTCATAAATTGCCAGAAGTTTGAATTCATGGGCTGGCTATTATATCGGGTCCCAGTGTCTTAATGGTCTACGCGGTCTCTCGCCTTGTGACCAGAAGGTCCTGAGTTCGAATCCTATCGGTGGTTGCGCACTCTAAAGTGTCCCAAACTAGGTCGAAACAGGCGCTCAGTAATCCTTGATGGTTTTCGAATGGTTCTCCAACCAATAAATCTTTTCAGTTACTTCAACTTGCACTTTCCCGTTGACTGACTGAACCAAAGTACTCAGCCTATATTGACATGTTGGCTTCTTGTCCAGATGCTTTGATGATGTCTGGGGATTTATACTGAAGTAAATTGGTGGGCGGTGACTGGCAGCGTAATCCAGAATAACGCGCATTTCGTCTTATTTGAGATTTGAATGGGTATTTCAATCGCTTTATCATCTTATTTGATATACTACTTTCATCATAAGATGATATACTACTAATTAATATCGACTGTTTATAACATCCATACCAACGAGTTTTGCTTGCTGATGGTTCAGTGGCAGAAGTCAACGGCCAGGCAACAGATCATTAATTGAGAAAATCAACAGATATTTATAGATGTTTGTGTACATTATTGTTAGAGAGAAGCAACCTCTTCTGACTGGTTGTTTTCCCGCTGAAGGTTATTCTGTCATCTCTTTGTGACTGTCTCTTAGACAGTCCATTGATATATCTGCGAATCGTATCCGCCTACGCTAAGTCTGTTGTGATTGGTTGTTGAGTTCTTCAAGTTTAACCTTTGTTATTGTTTTTTCTCATGTCCCTGATTTGGGATGTAAACACTGACGTAAATTGTTATCTTCAATTTAGCTACCAGACAGCTCTCACCACAGTGGTTTGAAGTAGTTTGGCTCTCTCTGTCTCTCTAAACTGAGTTAATCCGGGTACACCACACTGACTAGCTGGTCCTGAAATAGGAAAAACGATTATTCGGTGTTTAGATGACCTCCATAAGGCAAGCAAGTACTTTTGACTGGTGTGAATGACATGCAACTATTAGTCTAAATGAAATCGCGATTGCATAGCATTCCATACAATTCTGCTTGTTTTCCTGACTGCCATTTACGATATTATTATCGAGTGTTTGTTTGCAGTGATTTGATCGGGAATGATCACGGGCTGGTTTCGGTTACAGAACCATTAAAATACAAGCACCGGAGTGCGGGACAGCTAGCTTTTTCGTTAGCCTGGTCTGGGACTCTTAAAAAGCAATCATGCAACCCACACCTTCTGGTTACAAAGCTAGCTACCCTATAGAACATTAAGGCACTGAGACGCGTCAACGCAATGGCCACTCAGTCCATGAATTCTAACTTCTGTCAATTCAAACATGATTTAAGCGTGAGTGGCACTAGCCAAGGTCATTGTTGGCGAGTATTTGTCCTCACTGGAACCCAGGTGACCATCTACCTGAAAATGGACAGTCGCTAGTGAGCATCATATTGATATTGTAACCAGAAAGGTGTGTGTTTTAATCGCAGCAGTGGGATGAGTTCGTACTGCAGAACAGTCTCAAGCTTGGCTGATGGAACCTCTGGCTGTCCAGTATTCCATGGATGATTTTCCAATGGTTTTCTGACTGATGTGTCATGATGAAATCCTGTAACCAATCAGATCAAATCCCTGCAGATCGAAACTTGAACATTCTTAATTATTTTGATCTTAACTACCTCGCCTCTACTGGCCACGTCAAATTTATGTGGATATCCTTGTATGACTTGGAAACACATGAGTTTTTGTTTAATATTCTTCATGATCACTGTATTTCTCTTGTTTTGAGGCATTTGATTTTTTACAACGTTATCAAATACATATGTCTCATTTTGTTTATCCTCTCATTTATTCAGAACTCCGACAATTATTTATCTCCAACAAACAATTTATTGTTTATGTGACTGCGATTGGGCTTTATTTAGTCTGACAAATCACTTTTATAACGTTTTCGAGTATAGACAACAAAAACAGACGGTTTGAGTGAATATAATTCTTGATAATCTACTTTTTACCATTACGTTCTACAGTAATACATACATCTATATTAATAATGAAAGAATTAGGGTTATTAGCAACATAAATGTGTTGTTTAAATAACATCAAATCAATCAGTAATATCAATTTTCTGCAATACCGGTTGTGATTCCTCAAATGAAAAAAGGAAGCACTTAGACTAGCTAGCCATCTCTAATTGTATCCACCAATTCAACCACACTTGTGGTGGAGCAAGTTATATATTGACCGTTGCTCTACGCACTTGATTGTTTGTGCTCAATCGAGAACATCTACCAGTGTTTTTTTTCCTTCACTTTCCCCAGTGGAACATAGGGCCTCAAGCTAGTGGCATGAATTTTCTCTAGCAGTGTTTGTTTGACAGGATGGAGTTGCTAGCCTCATGCACAACCTTTCCTCTGGCTTAGCGAGGTAAAGGAGTGCGTCAGCCGGGGATCGAATCCCGGACCGTGTGCATGGTCGGTGAGCGTCCTAACTGCTGTATTATTATTATTGTTCCCTTGGGCTCCTAGTGGAACATAGTGCTTCAACTGCACGTCTCCACTTGCTTCTGTCTTGTGCTGTACTTTTCACTTGCATCCATGTTAATCTATACTGACTCAGCTCCTCTTCACACGATCTCCTCCATGTCACCCTTCGACGTCCCACTCGCCGCTTCCCTTTTCAGGTTCCACTCGAGGGTCTGACGCGCGATGTCACCCAATGGCCTCCTCACCGAGTGTCCAATCCATCTCCACTTTCTCCTGCATATTTGTTGAGCGATTGGTTCCTTTTTTGTTTGTTCCCATATCTTCTTGTTGGTGATTCTTTTCGGCCATCTAATCTTCAGTATAGAACGAAGACAGTTGTTGATAAAGGTCTGCAACAGGCTGTTGGAAATATTCTTTGTAACCCGCCAAGTTTCTGATCCGTATAGCGAAACTGACTTGACGTTTGTATTGAAAATCCGAATCAGTTTGTTGTTGATGCAGGCTGAGTGACGAAGATTTCCAGATTGGTTTCAGGTTGATAAATGTGTTTCTCGCCTTCCCGATTCTCGATTTGACATCCTCGTCCGTTCCGTGTGCCTGTAGTTGAGACAATGCTCCCTAGATAAGTGAAAGAAGTAACCTCTTTCAAATCCCTCCCGTTGATGGTGATTGGCGCTGGATGTTGCTGCTGTTGTTGTTGGTTGGTTATTTTCATAACCTCCGTCTTGTCTATGTTCACCTGCAGTCCTGTCTTCTCTGGCTGCTTCTTTGAGCAGTTTGTCGGTTTTCGCTTGTAAGTCTTCGATTTTGTGTGACATCAAACATAAATCATCCGCAAAGTCCAGGTCTTCTAGGTTCTTCACATCGGTCCAGGATATCCCTGTCTTCTCATTTCCCACTGACTGACGACGCATAATCCAGTCCACCACAATTAGGAATATCATTGGTGATAATTAACACCCTTGTCTGACTCTTGTGTTTACTCCAAACGCTTCGCTGAGTTTTCCGTTGTGGATCACTTGACATGTGCCGTTGTCGTACAGTTGTTGAATGAGGTTGATGAATATTTGGGGTACGCCGTAGTACTCGAGTAGTTTCCAAATAACTTCGCGGTCAACGCTGTCGAAGGCCTTCTCAAAGTCTATGAAGTTGAGGTAGAGATTTGATTGCCATTCCATGCTTTGTTCGATGATAATGCGTAGAGTTGCAATTTGGTCAGAACATGATTTGTTTTTCCTGAATCCAGCTTGTTCTGGTCGGAGTTCTGTATCCAGTGCGTCCTTGATTCTCTTCAGGATGATGCGACTCAGGATTTTACTTGGCGTCGACAGGAGCATGATTCGTCGCCAGTTCTTCCAGAGTCCTAGGTCACCCTTCTTTGGTAGTTTCACTAGGTAGCCTTTCTTCCAGTCAGTAGGCACCTTTCCCTCCCTCCTGATCTTTTGCAATAATGGAGTCAGCATATCTGCTGTCGTTTCTGGGTCCGCTTTCAGTGCTTCCGGGGGTATTCCATCTAGTCCAGCTGCTTTTCCAGCTTTCAGAAGCTTGATTGCATTCAAGACTTCAGCTTTCGTTGGAAGATTGGTGTCAACTTGCAGTTGTGCACGTGCTGTTGTTGGTATTACTGGACGGGTTGTAAGTGGTGGTCGGTTCAAGATTTCTTTGAAGTGGTCCGCCCATTGTTTAATCTATCTTTCTTCCTTGGTAATTGGGTTCCTTTGGTTGTCTTTGATAGGTTTCACTTGTGTTGATCTCTTCCCGGATAGGTACTTGGTTATCTGATATAGTGTCCTCAGGTCCCTTTTGCCTGCTGCCTTCTCAGCTTCAGTGGCCAGGTTGTCGTAGAATTGTCTTTTGTCCTTCCTGGCACTCTTCTTCACTTCTTTGTCCAGTGCTGTGTAAGTTGAGCTCAGCGTCTCTTTCTCTTGTCCATCTTTGCATTGAATCATTTTCTCTTTCACCATTCTTCTCTCCTCTATTAGCTTCCAAGTGTCTGTTGAGAGCCATTCCTTGTCTTGTTTCTTCTTTCTTTCTAAAACCGTTGAACATGTTTCGTTGAAAATTACCTTCGGAGAGTTCCAATGGTCTTCCACGGATGATTCCTCAGGGGTGCCATGTAGTGTTTCCTGCTTTGCTCTGACAGTTGCAGTGAAAATGTCCTGTGTGATTGTGTCCTTCAGTTTTTGGGTGTTGAACTTGCATTGTGGCCCATCCCCAGCTATCCTCGAGGCTTTTAGCTTCACCTTGAAAGTCCCTTAATTTAGATAGTGATCTGAACCCATATCTGCTCCTCTCCTCGACCTTGTGTCCAGTAAGCTCCGCCTCCACTTCCTTGAGATTGAAATGAAGTCTATCTGGTTTTTTGTGTGTCCATCTGGTGAAATCTATGTTGCCTTGTGTGTATCCCTGTGTTTGAACACACTGTCACCAGTCATCAACTCATTGAAGGCGCGGAAGTCTGATAAGAGTTCACCATTTTCGTTCATTTCACCGAGGGACTCACGACCCATGGTGAGTTCTCTTCCTGTATTGTCTCCTTCCAGTTTCGCATTCATGTCACCCATCAGGATTTTGATATCGCTCTTTGGGACGTTGTCCATTACTGCTTGTAGTTGACTGTAGAAATCCTCCTTCTTCTCCTGTTCTGAGACGTTTGTAGGTGCGTAGCATTGAATGATTGTAACCTTCCTTCCTTTTGAGTTGAACCTGGCTGTCATTATCCTGGAGGAGATTGGTTCCCACTGCATGAGAGCTTTAGCCGCTGCTGATGACATCATGATGGCTACTCCCTCGGTGTGCTCGTGATTGTCCTCTGGATGACCGGAGTAGATTATTGTCTCTCCAGTTGGTAGTTGGCACCTTCCACATCCGTTCCATCTGCTCTCGCAGATTCCCAACACTTCTATTTTATATCTCCTCATTTCTGCGGCTACCTGAGCAGCCTTTCCAGTTTCGTACATTGTACGAATATTCCACGTCCCCATCCTTATTTTTGCTTTCATCGAAAGAAGGCACATCGGCTGACTGGCTTCCCGAAGGCTTTCACCAGCTTGCGTCATTTCACTTCCCCGATTCCAGTGAAAAATAAGGTTATTGTTTGTATTTTAGAATTTTGAATATATTTGTGCGTTGAAGTTTTAGTAGCAATTTGGTTAAGTTTTGGGGGTGGAGTTGCTAGCACCACGCCCCAACCCTCCCTCTTTATCCGGGCTTGGGACCGGCTAGAATACTAGTGACCTAGTAATCTAGGCGAGGTTGTCCTAACTACTGTACCACCGACGAACCTAACAGTGTGGTGTGGCTAAATAGAGGTTTAGTGAAAGCTGTCATCAACAGCTAGATATTAGACCACCTGATCCAAAGTGATCGGCCATAATGCTAGCAAGCATTAAAGAATCCTTCTCCATCATCCTTTATCAGGCACCAACCAGCTCAAGAAATATAACTGATTCCCAAGAATTAGGGTTGTTGACAACAACAATGTGTTGTTTCAATAACATCGAATCAATCAATAATATGAGTTGATTGCAGTTGAATAGCGGTTGGAATTGTAATGATATGCAGCAACGTAATACCCCACAGGATATCATGCGAATCGGAGAAATTAATAATAATAAAAATACAGAATTCATGAACTTATAAGCTCTACAGAAGGCCAGCCAGCATAGTAGTAGTGGCTGGCTTGCTGGCTGGACCTGTTTCTTCTGCACACAAACAGAACACCGGTTGTTTTAAGCGAAATTTAATGGCCTCTACTGTTTGGTAGAGTATTCGGTTCCTGGATGATTTTGACAATTTATTTGGTACGCGATGGATGGTGATGCAGAAGGATTCTTTGTGGCCTGTCTCTTTGAACCAGGTGGTATACCTTTAATTAGCCACACCACACTGGTAAGTGTTCCCAGGTGATCACGAAGAATCAAGTTCTTAGAGCAACGGTCAGTAAAACTCGCTCTAACATAAGCTCCGTTGGATTGGTAGATACAATTTGGGAGGGGGTTGGTCTAGGTACTTTATCTTTCTATTGAGGAATCACAACCGACCGTGTAAAAAATATAAGTTGTAGTTCACTGGCATTAGAAGCTCTTCGAAGGACCAGGATACAAAGGACATCTTCACTGCAAGCATAAATGACAAAGCCGAGACACAAATCAACACCAACGAAAAGGTCAGCGTCGAAAAGCACTGGAACAAATTGAAGACAGTGTGGAGTCAAACCTGCATGGAAGTTACAGGCAGAAAGAAGAGACAGGACAAACAGTGGCTCACTACGGACACTTGGAGACTGATAGAAGACAGAAGGATGGTGAAACAAAAGATTCTCCAGTGCACCGACTAGCAACAAAAGCAGGATTTGAACGCAAACTACAAGACACTGAACAAAAGAGTAAAGAAGAGTATCAGAGAAGACAAAAGAAAGTATTATGAAATCATGGGAAGTGAAGTAGAACAAGCTGCAGGCAAAGGAGATGTCGCAACACTCTACCAAACAACTAGGCACCTATCGGGCAAAAGTTTGACACAAGGCGGTGAAGGATTCCGATGGAAAGTCAATCACCAAAGAAGTGGAGCAAAGGAAACACTGGGCTGAACACTTCAAAGGACTCCTAAATCGACCACCACCTACAACCCAACCAACAATACCAACAACGGAGACAGAGCTACCAGTGAACACCAACCACCCGACGAAATCAGAAGTCCTGAAGGCAATCAAGATGCTAAAAGCTGGAAAAGCAGCAGGACCAGATGGAATCCCAGCAGAAGCATTGAAAACGGACCCAGAGACAACAGCGGACTTGATGACGCCACTACTGGAGAAGGTGTGGAAAGAAGGCAAAGTACCTGAAGATTGGGAGAAAGGATACTTATTCAAACTACTTAAGAAAGGAGACTTAAGTCAATGCAAGAACTGGCGCGGAAATATGCTCCTGTCCATCCCAAGCAAAATACTAAGCAGCATCATCCTGGAGAGAATCAAACAAGTCCTGGATGAAAAACTCCAACCGGAACAATCTGGATTCAGGAGAAACAAGTCATGTAGTGATCAAATCACCACACTACGAATCATCATTGAACAAAGCTTGGAATGACAGTCACCCTTCTATCTCAACTTCATCGACTTTGAAAAGGCTTTTGACAGCGTCAATCGAGAGGTGCTTCGGAAACTACTTCGCTACTACGGGGTGCCACCGACAGTTATACATCTCATCGAACAGCTGTACGACTTGGAGGATCTGGACTTCGCCGATGATTTACGTCTGATTTCACACAAACTGGAAGATATGCAAGCGAAAAGCAACAAGTTGGCAGAAGAAGCATCAAAGATAGGACTTCAGGTGAACACAGACAAAACAGAGGTGATGAAGATTCTTGGCCAACACCACCAACAGCAACAGCAACAATAAACAACAATCAACATAAATGGGAGGAACCTGAGAGAAACAACCTCCTTTACCTACCTGAGAAGCATCGTTTCAACTACAGGTGGAACTGACAAGGGTATAAAAGCAAGAATCGGAAAAGCAAGACAGGCTCTCACTACTCTCTAGTCTGTGTGGAGGTCAACAGCACTCAGAATCAAAAATAAGATCCAGATTTTCAACTCCAATGTGAAGTCAGTGCTACTATACGGATCAGAGACTTGTACTGCGAGTCATAACCAGCATCTCAAACAAATTACAGACCTTCATTAACAGTTGCCTTCGCTCAGTACTCAAGATCAGATGGCAGGCCAGAAAAGATCAGCAACAGGGAGGCATCTCCGGGAGCGAACCAACCAGGAACCGATTGCGAAACAAATAGCCGGGAAGAAATGGAGATGGATTGGCTGGTCATACTCTGAGGAAACCATCAAGTGATATCACTAGACAAGCCATCGCGCGAGTGGAATCCGAAAGGGAAGCGGCGAGTTGGTCGTCAGTGCAAGGGTGACTTGGAGGAGGTCATGTGAAGAGGAGATGAAGGTGTGTGGGCAGACATGGAGCCATGTGAAGACTCTAGCAGAGAACCGAACGCAATGGAGACGCACGGCTGAAGCCCTATGTTCTTCTAGGAATTAAAGGAAACAATAATAATAATAATAATAATAATAATAATAATAACTTGTTTGTAGTTATTTCACTTGGCACTTCACAATTAAACTGCAGCCACTAACCAACTAAGATTAATTTCACCTCAAGATGTCCTCTACTACAAAATGCCTAGTTTTGCCTTTGGAATCCACCATTGTTAAGAAGCTTGACTTGACTATCCAAAAGAAGAAGTTGGTTGGACACTTTTCTTATCCTCGTGGGTACCAAGGTTTTAATGACCCTTAATTTTTGTTAGCGCCTTCCGTCATTTTATTTAATATTCTATTTACTATTGCATTTTTACGCTTATAACGTATGCTTTTTTCTTTGAACTGCAATAATTTCACTGTGATCTTAAAAAATCGGTATAACTTAAATGAACCACCAATATTATTAATGATGCTTATTCTAAAATATTCTGTTTTCGCTTCAAGACTAGCGAACTATTTCAAATCTGATAAGACTATCTAAGACGTAATCTGGCGAACGAATAATTCGCAGCAGGCAACTTCAAATAGGCCTTAAACAAACTACTTCCCTCTTTCTAATTGATTATCATTCAACTGGCGATAAAAATACTTGATTAGCGAATAGCTATGAAGCACTAATTCATATAACAACTAGCCAGAATGATTAATGACCATAATAAAATTAAGATCTGGTTACCAGTTGAATCATCTAGATCAATCTGTCTGTCGATTCTAGTAGTGACTTTATCTCCAATTATCATCAAATGATTTAATTTTTGTTCAACTACCACCATTTATCACCAGTATCACGTGTTGGATGGCTGGAGGCAATCGTCAGGAAGTCCCGCCTGACCTAGGTGTCATGCTTGTTGGTACTCATCAGCTGTGTCACTCAGTGCTGCAGTCAGAGACTTCACCTATTAGCCAGTCAAGCTGGGGACTAACCTCTTGTAAGACTGGATTGATTACTTTGGTTGGACACTGTGTAGTGACTAACTTGACTGGTAGAATTCAGCCTACATTGCAGTCCTTCAGGAGATCGTGATCCAGAATAACTCTGTGGAAACATCTGTGGTCGCAGCGTTGGATGATTTGAGTTCAGACCTCAGAAGGGACATGAGTCCTTCAAGATCGCAGAAACGGCTGGTTAGCAGCCAGTATCGCGCGTCTTTTCCTTTGTTTGGTATAGACTAGTTACTGACAAGTGTCCCAACAATGAAGTTAATAGTTTCCATGTATTATCCGGTCAAACAAACAAAGTTTGAAATGAATTATTGTTTTTTTATTATAAAACTAGTCGATCCCGTTGTCACTGAATTTATTTCATGCTGTGGTGACAGCTGCCTACAAGTCAGAACTGTAGACAACAATTTACGTCACTGTTTACGTCCCGAATCATGGTCATGAGGAAAAACGACAACAAAGCTTAACCTTGAGGAACTCACTAACTAATCCCAGCAGACTTAACATGTGCAAATACGATTCGCAGATATATGACTTAACTTTTTAAGAAACGGTCACAAAGAGATGACATGATAACTTTCAGCGCGAAAACAACCAATTAGAAGACATTCCTTCTCTGCTAACGATAACGAATAATAATGCGCATAAAAATCTATAAATAGCTGTTGATTTTCTCAGTAAACGATCTGTTGCCTGGCCCTTGTCTTCCACCGTTACATATATATGCGTGGTTGTAGATCTGAACAGAGAAATGACCGAAAAGAATATTCTTTGCTCAAATTTTCTTTTGTCTTCTAATCACTAATGTTGTTGATCACCTTAATTCTTTCAGCGGGATGGATACATAACTGCATAACCTGATGAAGACCAGGTTACCGAAAAGAATATTCTTTGTTCAATAGTAATCAATCTTTTAAAAATACTAATGGGCATTTTTCATCAGCCTGAGACAAGTTTGTAACAGTCGAATTCAGACTTACTAGTTTGTAGGGGTTTCCGCCTTATTCTGATAGTGTGAAAATCTGGTTTGAAACTGATCGACTTGAGAAAAGACAAATCATGGCTTAATAAGAAACAATTCCCTTTGGATATAAAAATCCAAACAAACAAAGGCGACCAGTTGATGGAATTGTGAATCTACAAAAATTAGCCGTGTATGTACTAAACTGAAGACGGATTAATGCTGTAAAATTAAAGTTGCTCCACATAATGAGATCGTTTAAGTAAGTTGTAGATGCCTTGGTGATTCAGATGGCTTTATGACGATTACCTCAATATTAGACAGGCCAAGTTAAAGAATTACCGATCCAGATGTGCGAACGCACGACAAATGCCCTTGAACACATACAATTCATTGGATAACGAGACCCACCATTATTACAGCACCACTATGAACTCTGTGCATGAAATGAGGTGCAAATTTCATCTCAATCTCCCTTTTGGGTGATGGGTTGATAACTACGGTTACGATTAGGGTTAAGATTGAGGTTAGGGTGTTTTATCGTAAGTCTTATTTTCTATTGAATAGATTTATAAATTATCTCTATTTTTACTATTTTTGTGAAATAATCACTGATTCTTTTAAGTTTTACACTAAAACTTGCACTGAAAATGTTGTCTAGAAGGTCAAAGAAAGCTTCGCAATTAAATCAACCAATCAAAATCATTTATCTGAAGTACAAAATGCTATTATTTCAAAACTATAGTTTTCAAGAAATGGTTTGTAAGGAATAAATTCGTTTGTACTAGTTTGACGATGGATTGATACCAGTTGGAGAAGCATTGAAAACCGCCACTGGAGTAATGGACATCCGTTTCATCTTAGTTTGGGAATCATCGGCTGAAGGCATCCGCTGTCGTTAAACCCAGGACATTCAGATTACAAGGCAAGCTATCTCAGCCACTGGGACCCGATTCATTTGCCATCCCATGAATTCCAACTTCTACCAATTCGTGATTTTGCGCGACTAGCACTTCCATCCTCACACTTGACTAGATGGACCTCACTGATCACGATGACATTGATTGGTGGTCGCGCTAAATCATGAACAGGTAGAAGTCAGAATTCGTCGGCCATTGGATCAGGTCCCAGTGGTTGAATGGTATACGAGCTTGCCTTGTACCCAGAAGGTCCCGGGTTCATACCCTTGTGGTGGTTGCGTACTGCTGATGATTCCCAAACTAGGCTGATAAAACTTCTGTCCATTACTCCATTGCTGGTTTTCAGTGGTTCTCTAACTGACATCAACTCGTGGTCAAACTCGTAAAAACTCTAGTTATTTCAATTAGTCGCCTCAAGGTCAGTGGTGTGTTAACATTCCTTGGATCAATATACGTTAACTTTGACCTTAAGCAAACTGTTGTTCTCAAAATTTGACGTAACTACAAAGTAAAACAACTGACTAAGCATCTACATATATACGTAATGTGAAACATTTCAACTATATGGCTTAAGCATTCACGTTGTAGTATAGAAAACATGTTAGACATTCGATATGTTAAACGCATATACTTAAGTGATTTGAAGGATTCTGCAGGTAGTCGATTTTTCAGAAATTTCGTACATTGATTCCCCTTTATTAGTTTGAATAAAGCAAAAACAATAGTAGTTTGTGCAGAATAAAATAGTACGATCACTGTTTCACATTCGTTGACTTCTCATCAGCTGCTTACAGTTCAAAGACATTATTAAGTTTATCTACAGAAACAGTTTCGACATACTTATCCAGATAGAGTTCATTTTTAAGCAAAAAATCACTATATGCGCACAATGCTAATCAGAAAAACAAACACCTTATCCCACTAAATGGAGTCTTTCGGCGTTACATAGTCAGATGAAACAAGGAATGGAAACATCCGGATACTAGGATGTGCAAGAAAAGCCTTCTCAACAGATAAATAGGGTTTTAGGCACTTGATGGAGATTGCTTCAGGAAACTTTAGGAGAACTGAACTCTTCTGCCTATTGATAATTTTGAACGATCTTGCTACTTTGACCTTTTTACTCATGTCAAGCAGATACCTAGCAATGGCACTGCTGAAAGTTTTTGTTCCTCTGACACGTAGGCTTTTTCGTACATGTTCAGAAAATCAGAGATATGCCCTTCTTCTTCTTTCTGTTCTTCTAATGTAACTGCTCCAACAGATACATGTAAATTTGTATACACAATTGGATTTGTTAACATGAGAAGGATATCTGTCAACTTGCTTGAAATTTATTCATTTTCATATTCCGTTGACATTTATTGCGTTCTTTTTTCATCGGAATGATAATATCAACTGCTTACGTCATCGACTGGTATAACCAACTTTCATTTATTCCTTAATGACCACTTATCAGTGAAATTCACTCTTGCAATTAACCACCAATAAGACAAGTCTTCAGTTTTGTAATACATTTGACATTTGCGCAAAGAATTTCGGGATGCTAACTGTCATATTGTTAGTTACTAGTATTATTGTTTTTAATAATAATAATAATGGCAATATTATCAACACTGATGACACAGTATGGCATTCGTTTTCCTTTCCTAGACTTTGAGGGGAAAAAAAGAAGATGGACATGACAAATAAAATATGACAATCATTATTTATTTCTGACAAAGTGCCATCCACAAACAACATTTTGACTAATTTTGTTGCATACAACTTAACGCTAAAAAAATGTATTTCTATTGAATGCTTTTAAAGAGTTTCTAGTAATTTGAACGTGTGGAGAAGTCTTTATGTGAAAAAAAGTGAAGGTTGTCAAAGGTTGTTGGTGTTTTAATCCACTTCTTAGCTATTTTCAATCTTCAAAAGGATGGATACTGAACAAAGAGTACTCTTTTCAATAACTTCATCATCAGGCTCTACAGTTATGTATACATTATCGTGAATGAATGAATTAGTGTTATGAACAACATTAATGCTGTTTAGATAACATCGATTCAATAATATTGGTAGATTACAGTTCAGTAGCATCAACATAAAATAAGCTGAATGTCAGAAGAATTAGGGCAGATAATAATACAAATTCATGAATTTATAGTCTCTACTGAAGGCCAACCAGGGCAGTATAAGGGGCTGGACTTGCTTCTTCTAAACACAAAGCACTGGTTGTTTGTGGCGAATTGAAATAGCCTCGGATGTTTGGAGCATGCAGTGCTTCGATAATTTTGGCAATTTATTAGGCACCCGGTAGATGGTAGACAAGGATTCTTAAATGCTGCCTGGTTTTGTAGCCGGCCGGTTCGGGTAAGATATAGAACTGTTAATGGTTTTAACTACACCTTTACTCAGCCGTAGTGGGAGATGTTCTCGAGTGATCAAGAAAAATCAAGTTCCTAGAGCAACCGCCAATAAAACTCGTTCCACAAGTGCAGTTGAATTGGTAGATACAATTTGAAGTGGCTAATCCAGTCTAGGTACTTCATGTTTCAGCCGAGAAATTACCATTGTTCGTTTAGAGAATAAGACGTGTAGTTTGCTAGCATTAAAAGTTCTTTGAACTGATTTTCTCAATTTCTTCGTAATTATTTTACTTGGTATACCTATTTAACTGTTCATAATGATTTGATATTTGTTTCCATGATCTAATGATTTTTGTAACAAAAAAACTGGTAGTTAGACAAAATTGACAAGAAGTGTGCATTCATCAAAAATCAATACTTGAATCATGCGGTCTGAGGTCTTACAGACTACTTGTCTTCATTATCTTTATTCATTTATGGATATCTGAACCGCTGTCGCTACCACGGTGGGGAAGTGACTATATTCAGATATCAGAGCTATTCAAGAACTGACATCACTTATTATTATTAATATTTCCTTGGGTTCAGAGTGGAACACAGGGCTTCAATAACACATCTACACTTTTCATATATTTCCTGCTCTCCCAGTTCACCTGGGTCCACGATTGTCAACAATCATCCATCCTAGCACTGACAACCCACTCATCACAAACAAAATATGACAGTCATTATTTATTTCTGACAAAGTGCCATCCACAACATTTTGACTAATTTTGCTGCATACAACTTAAAGCTAAAAAAATGTACTTCTACTGAATGCTCTTAAAGGGTTTATATTAATTTCAACGTGAGGTGAAGTCCTTATGTGAAAAAAAGTGAAGGTTGTCAAAGATTGTTGGTGTTTTTTAATCGACTTCTGGACTATTTTCAATCAATTTTAGCCAAACTTAATTATGCTATATGGCTACTTCGGTAGAGAATTGACAATATTTAGATAACAGAGCTGTTTAAGAATTGACTTCATTTATTATTATCACTATTCCCGTGGACTCCGAGTGGACAATAGGGCTTCATCTACACATCTCCACTCTGTTCTAGTTTCTGATGTACCTTTCATCTCAGTCCATGACTATCCATAATCTCTCATCTCCTCCTCCCCAACACATGATCACTTCCATATCACACATAAGGACTCCAATCAAGGCACTGCCTAGCTCGCGATGCCATTCCACGGTCTCCTCAACGTGTGCTTAATCCAACTTCACTTTCTCCATAATATTTAATAAACAATCAGCTATTCTGTGGTTTGTACCACTGCAGGCCATTTGATCTCCAGTATGGAGCCAGTAGTTAATAAAAGTCTGTACTTCGTTGTAAATGCTATTCGTGACAGATACATAGTGCAAGTTTCTGACCCCTAAAGAAGAACTGATCAACTGACTTCAAGCTCATGTTGAATAGAACAAGAATCGTCTTCTTTATGCTGAGGTGCAATGGAGACGATTTCCAAACTGATTTCAGACTGATGAAAGTGCATCTTGTCTTTCCGAATCTGACTGGTCTTGACATCTTCATCTGTTCCCCCCACCTGTGGTTGCAACAATGCTGATTGCCTAGATAAGTGGAGGAAGTAATCTTTGCCATATCTCTCCCGTTGATGGTGTTTGTTGCTGGTTGTTGTTGCTGTTTGTTCGTGGGTATCTTCATCAGCTCCGTCTTCTCTATGTTCACCTGGATTCCTATCTTCGCTGCACTGCTTCTTCTGTCAGTTTGTTGGTTTTCGCCTGCCTGCAGGTCTTTGAGTCTGTGTGTGTGTGTGACAACAAACACACACATCCACACGCTAAATCCAGATCTCTTAGAGTCTTCTCATCGGTGAATACAGCGTTGTCCTGTCTTCTCCCCTACTCCAAGACGCATAATCCAGTCAATTCACCACAATCAGTTATATCATCGTTGGTAATAATAGGCAACCAGCCTTGTCTTATTCTTGTATACACTTCAAAATCTTAGATGAGTTTTCCATTGTGGATCACCTGATACATGCAGACATTGTCATTCAGACAACCATTAAAATCCAGGGGGTTCTGGACTAATGTTTTCCTCTTGTTTAGGATTTTTCTTCATTACACAGTCTTAACCCCACTATGGATAGTAGCTAGGTTCTTCAGGTTACAAAGTGAGCTGACTGATTATTCACTCACTGAGATGGAAAGAAATACGCCATCAGTTTCAACTCCTGTCAAATTGAGTTAGGCGGTGTGGGTGCCACACAATATTATAGGTGGGTATTTGTTCTCGCAATCACAGTTCAGTCGACCCAGCCGATCAAGACTACCTACTAGAACTTCAGTCAATCTCAACTGTAAGTCAGACACTGAAGAGTCTCGAACAAAGAATTTGCTGATGATGTAATAATAATAATAATAACAGCTTTATTCCAAACAGTATTTTTGGTACAGGTATGGAAATTTCAGCGTGCATTGCAATATTGCATCTAATTACCTCATAAATTTTATAAGATTTCAAAAATAAAAAGCAACAACAACAAAAAGAAAAAGAAAAATAAAAGAAATAAAAAAGAACAGCATTGCATTCACATATTTAAACAACGCACCACAGGATATGAAATATTAAATTAGTGTGTAATAGAATATGTGAGCAACAATATAATAGTAACAAAGAAAGGAGAACAAAAGCTAATGGGAACTATTTGTTAGAGTGCCACAGTAAGTTGATCGTGTCATACCTAACGGATTTTTCATCACATAACAGCTGTACCAGATAAGGTATTGTGGAGTTTTTGTACTTGGTAGTCCTGGCATATTGCCTCCTATAGTTGCTTCTAGTTCTACCAGATGAGATGCAAGTAGAGAGCTGCGTATAGAGAGGGTGTTCGGGGTCTGACAATATCGTATTCGCTAGTTTCTTGCATGACATTATATGTCTATCCACAATAGTGTTAACCAGTTTGTTTAAAGAAATCCCGCTTCCCATTCTAACAGCTTTTAGTGCCCTACGCAGCAAAGCAAGATCTTTCTTAAGTAATCCAGGAAAGATTAATGGGGAGCAGTAAAGAGGGATGGGTAGAATACAGGAATTGACAAACTGAGAAAGCGAAGACTGCTTTATACCAGACTGTCTAAACTTCCTAACGTAGAACGTTAAGCGAAACATCTTTCTACTCACTAGCAAGATGTGAGAGGACCAGGAAAGATCGGAGGAAATACTGAGTCCAAGGTACTTGACATTAGATATAATTTCAACCTCTGTGCCATCAATGATAATGGGACCATGTGAACTAGCTAGTTGTTGTAGGTCATTTGCTAATTATTAGTATTATTGTTCATTTTCTTTCCCAGATTTTGAAGGAAAAAAAAATAGAAATGACATGACAAACATAGTATGACAGTCATTATTTGTGACAAAGTGCCATTCACATTCACTTACTTTAAAACCAACATTTTGACTGATTTTGTTGCCTATAACTTAACGCTAAAAAAGTTATTTCTACTGAATGTTCTTAAAGAGTTTAAATTAATTTCAGCTTGAGGAGAAGTTTATATGTGAAAAGTGAAGACTGTCAAAGACTTTTGGTATTTAAATCGACTTCTTGACTATTTTCAATCTATTTAAGTGTACATAGTGATGTACTAATTGTCTCCGTGATCTAGTGATTTCAGTAACAAAGAAACTGGCAGTTAGACGTTGAATCAAGGCTTAATTTGGAATTGGCAAGAAGTGTGTATTCATCAGAAATCAATACTAAGGCGTTACAGTCTGAGGCTCTACAGACTACTGGTCTTCATTATCGATATTCACTTCGGGTTATCTTATCCGTTATCGCCACCATGATGGAGAATTGACTGCGTTTAGATGCCAGAACTTTTCAAGAACTTCGTTTATTGTCATTTTTATTAACTCCCTTGAAGTCCGAAAAGAATATACGGTTTCAACAACACATTTTCACCCTCTTCCATTTTCTGATTCACTATCTTATGATGTAAATCGAGGATATCCTCACAGTGGGCCCAGTCCAACTCCATTTTCTCTTACAAATTTGTTGAGCAATTGGCTCTTTGTTGGTTTGTACACTGCAGAGTTGCCTGTTCATAATTCTCTCACTCTGTCCATTTTATCTTCGGTATGCAGCCATCTGTTGAGAAAAGTGTGTAACTCGTTGGAAGTGCTTTTCTTGATGGGCGCACAGTGCAAGTTTCTGACCCACATAGAAGAACTGATTAGCTGACTTAACTTTTGTGTTGAATAGAATAAGAATGTTGTTCTTAATGCTGGCTGACGGAAGCAGAAGATTTTAAAACCTGTTTAAGGTTGATGAAAATGTATCTTACCTTTCCACTTCTGGATGGATTTGACATCTTCATCCGTTCCTCCCATGTGTAGTTGAAACAGTACTTCCTAGCCAGATAAGTAAAGGAATCAACCTTTATCAAATCTCTCCTATTGATGGTGATTCGTCCTGTTTGTTGTTGCTTCTGGTGCGTAGGTATCCACATCACCATCGTCTTCTCTTCGTTCACTTGGAGTCCCGTCTTCGCTGCACTGCCTCTTCTTCCAGTTTGTTGGTTTTCGCTTGCATGCCTGTGGGTCTCCCAGTTTGTGTGTATGACATTAAACGTTAATCATATGATAGAGAAGATTTGTAGCTCAGGTGGATGATTTTGATGTTGTTGTGTTCTCTGAGCTGGATAGTTAATTTGCGAAGCTTTCATCACCCTACTGGGTGACATCTTCAGCGCATACTTCAATTTGAAGTGAGCTTTTAGATTTCTCCACGAGTTTATTAATCATCTCTCCTGGCGACCTTGGACGTGATTGGTTGTTTTTGTCTGTTTTCACACCTTCTAGGTTACTTGTATTGTCACTCATTGTTTCTTTGGCTTGAACTTTGACCCTTTGTGTGTGACGTTTCTTTCTTATCGGTTGATAAATTTTGTCTATCTCGATGTGTCTATTGATTGATGATTCACTGGAATGCCAAGCTTCTAAAAATTCTCTAGCATTCTTGTTGTTTCCTCTGTCTAGTATTTGAACGTTGTCCCAGTCGAATTGATGTCCTTGGTTGTCTGTATGTAGTGATATGAGGGAGTGGATATCATGTCTTTTGACAGCTAGCTTATGTTCGTGGATACGAAGACGAAGGGGACGTCCACTTTGGCCAATGTAGTGTTTTTCGCAGTTGATGCAATCTATTTTGTAGATGATGTTGGTTTTATCTTCCTTCGCTGTTGAGTCTTTTGGTTGACATAGAATTGAGTGAAGTGACTTTGTTGGTTTGTGTACGACGTCAATTCCTAAAGGTTTGAAGAGTCTTGTAGTGATTTCTGAGATGCCTTTTATATATGGTAAGGCGATTTTCTTTGTGCTTTCCTTGGGGGCTTTTGGTTTGATAGGTTGGCTTGGAGGTATATTTCTTTTGATGAAATTCCTTGGATATCCATTCTTTTGGAAGACGTCCATGAGATATTTTTCTTCAATTTTCCTTGAGGTGGGAGTGCTGCAATGAGTCCTGGCTCTCTTGAATAGTGTTTGTATGCAATTCCTCTTGTGTGCTATTGGATTGTTGCTGTTGTAATTCAGGATTTGGTCTGTGTGAGTTGATTTTCTATAGACTTGAGTTTCTAATTCCCCTGTCGTTGTTCGCTTGACTAAGACGTCCAAAAATGGGATTTGGTTTTCTGATTCCTCTTCTCTGGTGAATTTGATGTCGTTGAAGACGTTGTTTATCAGGTTGTGAGCTTTATCTAACTCGTTTCTTTTGATAATTACAAATGTGTCGTCTACGTAGCGTATCCAAATCTTGGGTTTGATCTTTGGTAGAATTATGTTCTCGAGCCTTTGCATCACTGCTTCTGCAATCAAACCTGATATTGGTGATCCCATAGGTGTTCCTTTGACTTGTTCATATATTTGGCCGTTGAATTGGAAGTACGTTGTTAGACATAGGTTTATGCATTCCATCCAACTTGTGTGTTGCATTTTTGATTTTTGTGGAAGGTGTTCGTCGTTGCTAAGTAATTGCTCCATGGTTTCTTTTGCTAGTTTTTGTCCGATTGAGGTATACAATGCTGTGACGTCAAAGGATATCATTATCTCTTGTTCATCTATTTGGATGCCTCTGATTTTCTCTAGGAATTGGATAGCGGAGTTGATGGAGTGATCACAAGATTCCGTTAGGTGCTTTAGTTTTCTGTATAATTCTTTGGATAAATTGTATGTTGGAGTTCCTGGTAGTGATACAATTGGTCGTAACGGGATATTTGGCTTGTGTATTTTGGGTCTGCCGTAGAATCGGGGTAGGACTGGTCCACTGGATTCCATTCGCCATGATATCCACTCCCTCATATCACTACATACAGACAACCAAGGACATCAATTCGACTGGGACAACGTTCAAATACTAGACAGAGGAAACAACAAGAATGCTAGAGAATTTTTAGAAGCTTGGCATTCCAGTGAATCATCAATCAATAGACACATCGAGATAGACAAAATTTATCAACCGATAAGAAAGAAACGTCACACACAAAGGGTCAAAGTTCAAGCCAAAGAAACAATGAGTGACAATACAAGTAACCTAGAAGGTGTGAAAACAGACAAAAACAACCAATCACGTCCAAGGTCGCCAGGAGAGATGATTAATAAACTCGTGGAGAAATCTAAAAGCTCACTTCAAATTGAAGTATGCGCTGAAGATGTCACCCAGTAGGGTGATGAAAGCTTCGCAAATTAACTATCCAGCTCAGAGAACACAACAACATCAAAAACGTTAATCATCCACACGCTAAATCCAGATCTGTCAAGTTTAGATAATCGATTAGTTAATACAAGAATGATGTAATATTGAAACAAAGTTAATCAGACAACAACTAAAGTAAGATTGAGTTAGTAAGCTAGATGACTTAATATAATTGACTAAAATGTTTCAACTTAGATCAGAGTAGCAACAGAGGTAATTACAGGTAGAGAATAAGTAGAAGTGAAATTGAGCAAATAAGTTGGATGACGTAACACAAATGACTAGAAGTTGAGCGTTGTTCAAGTCAGTAACAGTGATAGTAAGGTGTAGAAATTGAATCGGGTGGGGGTAGAGAACAATAAAGTTGAAAATGTAAAATATTACAATTGTGAAGACAAAATAATACTAATGAAGAGACAGCAAGAAAGAAATGGAATTTACCCATCGGGCATTAAGATAGATTACGTCCATTGCAAGTGTAGTGATTGAACGAACTTCTTCTATATGCAGAGTTCAGGATAAGGCAAGTGAATCGCCATTGCTTCTGCAGTTTGAAGAAGTCTGATTCGTACACCTTTGGGAAGACTACTTCTTACTCTGTAGACGACTTTGAAGTTTGTTTGCGGTGTAGCTTGGTGTCCGGATTCTATCAGATGTTCTAAGATAGAACTGCTGATGCATCGATTTTCTCCTTTGTAAAACCGTGTTGGTAAGTGTTCGGTGATACGTTTGGAAAGCGAACGCTGGGTACGGCCGACATACCTGGCTCCACACGAGCAGGTGAATTGATAAATACATATTGATGAGACCGGCAGTGATAGCTTATCCTTCACGTTCACATGAATCATAGGTTTTGTGGAGAAGGTTAGTCGTAGTTCAGCTGCGAACAAGGTCGAATTTTTAGTGTTTCCGCAGATATATCTCCATTGAATTGAATGTTCATGTAGAGTAGTTTTCTCGAGACGCTAAGCATGGGCGGCTTTTCTGGTCTAGGATTCATAGATTTTGCAATAAATCGTTCTGAATAACAATTCTCGACGAGGATTCGCCTGAGATTGTCCAGTTCATCTTCTTTGGTGTCCGGGTTGCAAATTCTGCGAACTCTGTAGCTGAGTGAACGGATCAGGTTTGGTTTGATGTATAGGGGGGCCAACTGTGAAAGTTAGTAAGCTGTCCGTTCCACTTCGATTTTCTGTGGATAGACCTTTTCAGTGTTCCATCCTGTTCTCGTCTTGTTAGTTGGATGTCAAGAAAGGATATTTTGGAGTTGGACTCTTTCTCCAGCGTGAACTGAATCGCAGGGTGGCAGTTGTTAAAGGACTTCAAGATGTCGTCTAGATTTTCTTCGTTGTTGACGATAATGAAAGTGGCATCGACATATCTCTTATAGATTTCGAAGGTACCGATCATTTTCTTCAGGCATGTGCTTTCGAGTTTTGTCATGAAGAAATCTGCAAGCAATGGGCCTAGTGGTGAGCCCATTGCTATACCATCCTTTTGGCGATATATTTCGTTGTTGAAAGAGAATTGAACATTCAGGGTACATCTCATTAGGAGTCCTTTAAGACGCTCGGTGGGTATACCGATGTTTATTCCTTTGGAGTGAATAAGTTCGCATATATAGCATATTGTTTCAGTCAGTGGGGCGTTTGTGAATAGTGATGTGACATCTAATGAAATCATGGTATTGTTGGATACGCTGGTGTTTTCGATTGAGTTGATAAAGTCGAATGAATCTCGAACTGTGTGGCAGAAAACTTGTCTTCTGATTGGTTCAAGTAGATCTGCTAACCATTGGGCTGTGCAGTGATAAGGTGAATTGGTCATGTCGAGGATCGGTTGAAGAGGGATACCCTTCTTGAGTACTTTCGGGAGTCCGTAAAGTCGTGGTATATTTGAGCCAGATGGTCTAAGGGATTCGAACGTTTCGCTGCTGATGAAAGATTTAGTCTTTAGCTTACGGAAGGTGTCCGTTAGCTTTTGTTCGGTCTGTTCAGTCATTGTTTTCTCGTTGGTCGGTTTTGTGAATTTGCATTCGTCGGATAGTATAGTCAGCATTTTACTGATATAGTCCTTGCGATTCATGATTACGATTCCTCCGTCTTTATCAAGACGTAGTATCATAATCTCTTCGTTTTTCATAGGTTCTTTCAGCTCCTTATAGTGCCTCTTCGTCAAGACGGACCTTCTTTTGGGTTTGGTATTTATAAACTTGTGACAACAGTCGAGGATTGATGCTTTGACTTGTTGTAGGTTTTCGTTTGACGTAGGTGTGAGATCGTAAGTTTGGTTTATTAGATTTTCAAACTGAACCTGGCATTGTAGCTTGTCAATACTTGGTGGTTTTACGCAGAAGTTTGGACCTAGAGATAGTGCCTCTAGTTGAGTAGTAGACAGTGTGATGTCTGAAAGATTGAATACATACTTTCCTGGATTGCTCGGGAACGGAGATTTGGTATTAATTGTAAGCTTTAGGCTTTTGAGAAGATCTGCTTTAGTCTTGTTGCATTCTTTCTGAGTGACTTGTTGTACATATTCTTCGAAGGAATGGCGTAGTTCTTGATCTAAGTCTTCGACTGCATAAACTCTTGAATAGATCTGCTAGAGTCTTCTTATCGGTTAGTGTAGCATATTCTTGTCTTCTCACTCTCAACACGGAGTCTGACGCAATGAGGAATATCATAGTGGAGGATAACAAGCAGCCAGCCAGCCAGCCTTGTATTCACTTCAAAATCAGGATTTACTGAGGTTTGCGTTGTGGATCGCCATCAGTAACCAGGGAGTGCTGGACAAGTGTTTTGCTCTTGTTCGTAATTATTCATCAGTTACACCCTTGATCCCACTGAGGATCGAAGCTAGTTTACAAACTGAGCAGGGTGACAATTCAGTCACCAAAATGGAATGAAATAGCCAATCAACTTTAACTTCTGCGGTGCTACCGGCATCCAATCTCATGGGTGAGTATTTGTTCTCTCAATCATAGTTCAGTTGACCTGGATGGCCATGAATTTCCCTAGAACGTCAGTCAATCTCGACTGTAAGTCAGTCAATGAAGAGACTCGAACAAGGACAAAACATCTGTACAATTCTGCTTGATTCTCGATGAACTTCTAACTGAAGTTACTTCCTCATCAATCTTATGATCAGCGAAATGCTCGAAAACTGAAGCTTAACTAATTAGATATCATTGAAACCCATGAAATATGAATACTATCCGAGTAGTAATTCTATTTTTGTTCTAATAAACCAGCTTCACTAAATTTTTGAATCAACTATCTATTGCTTATCGACCAAGTGTTCTCAACTAACTTCTAATTTATGACATAAGTTTTCATGTTATCTAATTTAAAAGCAATGAATGCATAAAATATATATAATTCACATTCCATTTTATCAGATATGTTATTCCCCTCTGATTTTGATATATATCTCATTTGAAAGTTAACATAACGAAAACACTTCACCCCACCCATGTACGTAGGCTACTCACGTCTGAGTTGATACTATCAAAACAATTTATCATGCAAAATTGGTTAGAAGGTACAATAAATGTTTCGCTGAATCAACTGGAATTGAAACATGTTCAATAATATTAATATTATCATTCTACCCTAGAGGTTCTCATCAGCTGCTACAAACTACCTGAAATTAAAATTTGAATAAGGCATTAAGAAGACAAATTTTGCGAGGTGATATCGTTATTTCGTAGTTTCTTTACAACCACTTTACAACTAACATGGTTAATAATAATAATAAAATAAATTTCATGACAATTACTCAGTTAAATAAAAAAACAAAAGTACATACTGATGACCAATCATATTTAGATAGGTCAAGTAGTCCATGGTAGGCGAAGGTTGAAGTCTATTGTTTTTGTACACACAGTTTAGGCTGTATGTGATTAATCCAAAGTGCTTCCATCACCTTCAATAACGGACCTCGAATTAGAGTTATGTGAAATAATTGTGAAACAGTCATTAATAGTGATTTTGTGACCTGACATTATTAAGTGTTTTGCAATGGATGATGATGGATTTCTATTCAGATTAATCACGCTGGGATTTTCTATATGGTTTAGTAGCCATTTTGGAACATGTTCTTTTCGACGACATTGGAACATTCTGTTGGTTCTATCTATATAGGTGTCACCGCAGCTGCAGGTGAACTTGTAGATACAGTTTGAAGTAGAGTCCATAGAATTTCGTCCTTTAATCGTAGGTACAGGGATCGAAAATGTTCGGCAAATGAGAAAAAGAGATGCGGCGTAGAATGTGCGTTTGATGGCTGATCGAAGTCTTTGAGCTAGCTGTCAACTGCATAGTCTGGTCGCCCTTGAATGGTAGGTTAATAAAGATAGCTTTCTTTGGTACAGAAGCTGTCTTTTCAAGATGTGGTCTATCCTTACTACTGTGAGAAGTTATGAAGTTCTCTGGATAACCATTAGCTAATAAAACTGAATGTGTATTTTGAAACTCATCCATCAATGTGTCACTCGTGCATATTTTTGGGTTCCTTGAGAACAAACATTTCACTAGGGAATGTTTATACTGGATAGGAACAAAACTGGTAAAATGAAGATATTGTCCACTCCATGTCTGTTTAAGAAAAATAGATCGTTGAATCGTTCCATCATCTCTCCTAGTCATAGTAATATCCAGGAAACCGAGTTTGTTATTCGATTCTAGTTCGGAAGTTATAAATAATGACAATAATGTGATAAAAGAAACCTTGAACTGGGCAATATCTTCACTACAACAACTTCTGTCCTATAAGCTATAAGCATGGATTAGTAAAGACATTGTACCACAGAATCAAGAAGTCATGTTCACTTAACAAGGTGGAATAAGAACTAAGCCTTGTTGAAAAATGTCTAATGAAAAAGGCCTATGTATCCAAAAGTACAGCAAAGAAAAATAAGAAAGTGTTTATTTTTCTCCCATTCACAAAGGAGAAGCAGTATCACAAAAGATTTACGGAAGAATGAAAGGTGCAATAAAAAGATGCTTTCCACCTGCAGCTCAACTGGTG
Organism: Trichobilharzia szidati; assembly: GCA_944472155.2. Taxonomy (NCBI): domain Eukaryota; kingdom Metazoa; phylum Platyhelminthes; class Trematoda; order Strigeidida; family Schistosomatidae; genus Trichobilharzia; species Trichobilharzia szidati. The sequence goes on along the minus strand of OX235276.1, from coordinate 18,117,521 downwards.
ACACTATACGGCACTACATGCACTATAAGCCATTCGAAACTGGATAGGTACCCTACTGATGTAGCCTCCAAATGCATTTATAAATTCAAATGTACCCGTGGCAGCAAGTACATTGGAAGGAGAGAAAGAAGGACTGCTCTCCGGTTTTCAGAGCATATTCCAAGGAACTTATGTCTAAAAGGAAGCAGATATTTGCAAAGTGCAATTACCAGACACACCTTGTGGATACGGATCATTTTGTTGAGATTTTTAATCCTTCAAATTATTCAACATACTAAGGACAGCGAATTTACTACGATTAACTGCTGAAGCAATCACAATCAAGCGTTTTATACCAAACTTATGCACACAGAAAGAGAGTGAAGTCAATCTCTCACTCGCTTCCTTGGTAACCGTATTACTTTCATTACACTGATGAGTTATACACATTAGTGAGCTCAGTTCACTGAGCGGGTTTTCAATTTGATGAACTATAACCTTCTGGAGTTGCTACGTAAACTTACGTGATAACACTGTTTATTAATTTTTTATGTTTTCTATCTCCTCCTCAGCCCCTTCCTTTACTATTTCCAAAGTACATAAATTGATGGTAACTTAAACTAAAATTTGTAATACTTATATTCCGGATACGTTCATCTTTTAATGTTTTCACTATTACCTTTGAAACATTAAAATATGAAATGTTATTATTTATAACCATTGTGTGACAGACAGCGGGCAATGAGGAAACAGGCATAAAATGGACTCACGCAAAAACTTGGAGGATCTGAACTTCGCCGATGATATATGTCTGATTTCACACAAACTGGAAGATATGCCAACGAAAAGCAACAAGTTGGCAGAAGAAGCATCAAAGATACGAAGGACTTCGGGTGAACATAGAGAAAACGGAGGTGATGAACATTCCTGGACAATAAAAACAACAACAGACAACAATCAGCATAAATGGGAGGAACCTGAAAGAAACAACCTCCTTTACCTACCTGGGAAGCATCGTCTCAACTACAGGCCGACGGAACTGACGAGGATATCAAAGCAAGAATCGGAAAAGCAAGACAAGCTTTCACTACTCTCAAGTCTGTGTGGAGGTCAACAGCACTACTCAGTATGAAAAATAAGATCCGGATTTTCAACTCCAATGTGAAGTCAGTCAGTGCTACTATACGGATCAGAGACTTGGCCAGCGCGTCATAAAGAGCATCTCAAACAAACTACAGACCTTCATTAACAGTTATCTTCGCTCAATACCCAAGATCAGATGGCCAGAAAAGATCAGCAACAGAGATCTCTGGGAGCGAACCAACCAGGAACCGATTGTGAAACAAATAGGCAGGAAGAAATGGAGATGGATTGGCCATACTCTGAGGAAACCATCAAGTGACATCACTAGACAAGCCATTGCTCGAGTGGAACCCGAAAGGGAAGCGGCGAGTTGGTCGTCAGTGCAAGGGTGACTTGGAGGAGGTCATGTGAAGAGGAGATGAAAACGTGTGGGCAGACTTGGAGCCAGGTGAAGACTCTAGCAGAGAACCGAACGCAATTGAGACGCGAGGCTGAAGCCCTATGTTCCTCTAGGAATTAAAGGAAATAATAATAATAACCATTGTAATTTCAGGTAGTTTGCAGCAGCTGATGAGGGGAACCCGTGAAATAGAATGATGATGACATCATTTTATACTGCAAATCTGGTCTTTCCTTCCTTCTTTATTGGAACTTATCAAGGGAACCAGATGTATAGGATTTTAATATTCCTATTATATATTACATAAAAATGAATAAGTTTCTTTCCCTAACTTCCATTACAGACTACACAGTAATAAATTTATGACAGTTGTTGTGATCATTAATGAACATAATTATTATTATTATTATTACCTTGGGTTCCGAGTGGAACGTAGGGCTTCAAAAACACATCTGCATTTTCTTCTGTTTTCTGCCGTTCTCTTCAGCTAAGTCCGCGACTGTCCAAACTCTCTCATCTCTTCTTCACACAATCTTCTCCAAGTCACCATCTCGTCGCTTCCCCTTTGAATTCAACTAGAGGGCCTGAAGGGCGATGTCATTCGATGGTTTCCTCAGTGGCGTATGCCCAATCCATACCCATTTTCTCTTACATATTTCTTGAGCGATCGGCCCTTGGTTTGGTTTGTTCCTACAGTTTCTTATTACTTATGCTTTCTGGCCATTTGATGTTCAGTTTGGACAGAAGACAGCTGCTGATGAAAGTCTGCAACCTAGTGAAAATCCTTTTCGTTACACACTGGCCACGTTTCTGACCCCTATAGAAGGACTAACTTGACATTGGTGTTAGTTTCAGGTTGGTTAAGGCATATCCTGCCTTTCGGATTCTGAATTTGACATCTTCATCCATTCCGCCTATGGTTGTTGATACGACGATCCCTAGATAAGTGAAGGAGGTAACCTCTGTTAAATCTCTCCTGTTGATGGTGATTGGTGCTGTTTGTTGTTGTTGTTGCGGTTCGTTGGTTATCTTCATCGCCTCCGACTTCTCTGTGTTCACCTGGTGTCCTGTCTTCGCTGCATGTCTTCTTCTTCCAGTTTGTTGGTTTTCGTCTGCCTACAAGTCTTCGATTGTGTGTGTGTGTGGCATTACTCATAAATCACCTACACGCTAAATCCATATTTAATAGAGTCTTCTTATCGGCGGTCCAGCGTATTCCTGTCTTCTCACTCACTCACAACCCACAGTCTGACGCATGATCCAGTCCACCACAATTAGGAATATCATCGTGGGTGATAATAGGCGGCCAGCCTTGTCTTACTACTGCATTCCCTTCAAAATCTTAGTTAGCTGAGTTCACAGAGTTTTCCGTTGTGGATCATCTTCCACGTGGCAGTCAATATCATATAGCCAGCTGCAGAATGAGGTTGATAAATATTTGGGGTACTGCACACCATAGTGTTGAAGTAGTTCCCGGCTTACTTCTCGGTCAACGCTGGCTGTAGAAGGCCTTTTCAAAGTCGATGAAGTTGTTGGGTTAGAGAGTGATGGTTGACTGCCATTCTGTGCTTTGTTCTGTGATGATGATGCGTAGAGTTACAATTTGATCAACACATGATTTGCCTTTCGTGAATGCAGCTTGTTCCGGTTGGTGGAGTTCTGCATTCAGTGTATCTTTCATTCTCTCCAGGATGACGCGACTTAGTATTTTAAGCGGCGTAGACAAGAGCATTATTCCACATCAGTTTTTGCAGAGGCGTAGTAGCAGAAGGTAGTCTTTCTTCCAATCAGTAGGCACATTTCCTTCCTTCCCAACATTTTGCAATAATAGCGTGGGCACATCTGCCACAGTCTCTTGGTATGTTTTCAGTGCTTGGAGATGCTGTTAGGGTTCCGTTCGGCCCTTTTGCCTAGACTTCTGCTTTCGTTGAAGGATTGGTGTCCACTGACAATTCTGTGCGTGTTGTTAAACCCATTATTGTCTTCAATTCATCATATTGAGGAATACCACAAGTTTTAATTTATTTCGTTTACAAATGGATTACAAACATTTGTCCAAATGCTTACTTATATCTTGTATGTAGTATGAAGAAGAAGTTAATAACATTAATAAGGTAATAAATTAGATTAAATTTGCCATAAAACATGTTTATATCAAGAGTGCATATTAACTGCTCAAGGGAATGCTGCGTTTTTTTTCCATTGATTTTTTAACACCAGTTTCAATTATGCTCATAAATAAGTCAAATAAGGTCGCTGAATTTTTCCTAAATTCTTTACTCGAAATATAAACAATCTGTTCGCCATTTATGCACATAAATATAGAAATTAGGCTATGCAGGAAAGCGCTTTATCGATGATATCCAAAGTCCTATAAAACGATGACGGGGAAGGATTGCGTATACTAAGCGATAGTTTATCAGTGGCTTTAGTTATTCAGTTAGAATTGTAATTCTGATTGAAGAAAATTTCGTACCAAAATAATATATGTGTAAAACTTGGGCACTGTGGTAGTAAGTAATTCCATATTAGTTCGTTTATTAGATATATCACACAGTGAAAAAGCAGTATTATTTACTGGATGACGTTTCGAACAAAATTCATTGTTCATAATCATATCAATTGTAATCACACGACTTTGAAACTTGAATTTTACAGTTTTCTTTGTTTTCTCCTGTTTGTCGTGGAGGTAGTAGAATTTTCTAGATATCGCGGACAGGCGATGAATCATTCCTATTACATGTATTTGCAGTTGATTCGAAAAACAAAGCTTCTGTTATCAATCTCTCCCTATACCCTGTGACATTAGATTTTAAAACTTTCATCCTATCCTATCCTATTGTATGGTTGTGTTCAATTGCATGTAGTGAGTGCTATAGCTGAACTATGCTCCAGATTTCTTATCTTATTTGGACCAACCAATCTAGATTTTGCTAAGTTTTTATGTTCGGCTAGTCTGATTGCCCCTGTTCTACTAGTTTGACCTATGTATTTGATCTGACAATCATTCCAGCAGGGTATGAGATAAACTAAATTGTTTTGTTTTAAAGGCTCCAAAGGATAGATCTTTTACCGACAAAGCTTGTTTGTAATTGAGTTTGTGGGTTTGAATGCCGTTTTTATTTCTACCTTGTTAAGAATTCTGCGTAAGGTGGTTTCTGTGGTTCCTTCCTTGTATGGAATTACTACTGATGATTTAGATTCCTTATTGTTGGTATCGTCATTAATATTACTATTATTATCACTATTATTATTATTGGTATTATCACTATCGCTACTATCATTATTTATTTTATTTTTATATTTCCTTACATATCTCCTGAATAATTTATTAATTATTATTATTAATTTGTTTATCGAATCAACTGCAAATACATGTAATAGGAATGATTCAACACCTGTCATTGATATCTGGAAAATTCTACTACCCCCACGACAAATAGGAGAAAACAAAGAAAACTATAACAGCAGGTTGAAGATGAGGCAGTAACTCATCGAAGAAGACATTGCGAAATGGTCGCACTATGTCGTCAATTGGCAGAAGTTAGAATTCAAGGACTATTTGATCGAGTCCCAGAGGCTAAATGGTCTACGAGCTCGCCTTGTAACCAGAAGGTCCTGGGTTCGAACCATGGAGGTGGGTGCGTACTGCTGAAGAGTCCCAAACCAGCTGTCCAGTACTCCCAGCTGGTTTTCCAGTGGTTCTCTAACTGATGTCAGCTCATGACGAAATCCTTCATGCAATCCAACAAAATCCCTACAAAACCAATACCTGAAAACTATAAAACTCAAGTTTCAAAGTCGTGTGATTACAACTGATATGACTGTGAACAATAAGTTTTGTTCGAAACGTCATCGTGTAAATAATACTGTTTCACTCTCTGTGTGTTATATCTAATAAACAAACTGATATGGAATCATACCATAATGTAGATTCCTTATAATATTTTGGAAAAAAAACCTCTTTGATAACATAATTCACTTGTAAACAGTCGGTGGATTGTATCATGCTTTGGTTTTATTTTGAAGTCTCTAATGGCTAGCTTTGTTCACCTTGTTCGGTGATGATTTAGGCAATGAACAAGGTGAGCTGGTCGTACTAGACTGTGAACAAAAATAAAAATATGACAGTGAGTTAGAAAACTGCTTTAATAAATACGAAGACTTTAATTCATCTCACCCAGAATCCGTTAACGCAGGTTAATCTTATTTGATTTGTTTGTAAGGATTAGATTTGTTTTTATGAGTTGATCACTGACTGATATCAGTTAGAAAACCACTGAAAACCAGCACTGGAGTAATGAACAGCTGTTTCATCGGTTCAGGAATCATCGATAGTACGCACTCACCACCATGGTTCGACCACAGCACTTTCCTTTTACAAGGCAAGCTAGCTCGTATACCATTCATCCACTGGGACTGGATTCAGTGACTCACGAATTCTGACTTCTATCAGTTCGTGATATAGAATTTATGCGCTGGCCATTATATTGAGTCTCGGTGGCTGAATGTTATACGAGCTAGCTTGCCTTGTAACTGGAACGTCCTGTGATCGACCCCAGGAGGTAGATTGGGGGCGTACTGCCGTTGATTCACAAACTAGTCTCATGAAACAGCTATCTAGCAGTACTCCAGTGCTGGTTTTTGATGGTTCTCTAACTGATATCAATCCGTGATCAACTCGTAATAACACAGGTTTAGTTAGATGTCTGTATAATACGGCCAAGAGTCTAACTAGTAAGCCAGAAGATTTAAGTAAAGAAATCAAACAAATAAAATGAAGTTTTTTGATTGTCTCCAACCATCTAATACCAACAATTCACAGTGCACCGTAATGGCGAGCCACCTAGCATGGTGGCCACATTGCAAACATGACTGATAGAATTCAGTCTGCACCGAAGATAGGACTAGACACATTACACTAGCTACTGACTAGTGTCCAATCAAAAATATCTAATACAGTCCTGCAGAAGGTCAATCGCGAGCCTGAATAGCTCAGTATGACATCTCTGACTCCAGCACTGGGTGACGCGGGTTCGAATGTCCTAAGGGACTTGAGGTTGCATGTACGCCTTGCTAATGAGTGCCAACTAGCACGAAAACTAGGTCGACGGCTTTTGTGGCTGATTGCCTCCAACCATCTAAGTAAAAGAAGTATTACTAGTGAGTAACTACCCACCAGAATTTATTCGAAAATATATGAAGAACCATAGGAAAAATTAGATTCGTAGGGAAAATAACGAAAATAATATAGAATTCAAAGCCTCTGTAGCACTGGCGTATAAAGAAGGACCGTCAGAGGCCTTACGTAGAATTCTCAACTCGGCTGGAATAAGGATGGTATTTAAACTAACCATCCAACCAGCCAACTCTTTCAGAGATAAACTTTGTCAGCTTAAGGACTCAATTGATCCAATTTAAAAAATAACAGAATTTACCAAATACCATTTATTGAATGTTAGCGAGGTCAATTACACAGGCCAGTCAAACTAGTTGAACGAGGTTAGTAAGATTATTGGAATATAAAATTCAGCTAGACACCTAGAATGATTGACCCTGATAACTCAAATAACCTAGAAAAAACATAGCTCGACAATTCCCCTGAATCGCATTCAATTGCATAGAATCACGTAATGGAGTGAGACAGAGTGAAAGTAATAATATTCGCCGATGACACTGGCCAGTACCAGTTGCGCTATACCGTGTGTGAATTGACAGAAGTTGGAATTCATTGACGATTGGATCGGGTCACAGTGGCTTATTGATCCAGGAGCTAGCTCGCCTTGTAACCAGAAAGTCCTAGATTCGAACCCAAACAAGGCTGACGAAACAGTTGGCTGTCCAGTACTGTCCAGCGCTGGTTTTCCAATGGTTCTCTAACCGATGTGTCAGTTCATGATGAAATCCTGTAACCAATCAAATCGAATCCTTGCAAACAAACACTTAAAGAAAACATTATTTTCGAAAGTTGGTTTGTAAGGATTAGGTTTATTTTTACGAGTTGATCATGGATTGATATCATCAGTTAGAGAACCAATGAAAATCAACACTGGGGTAATGACTCCATTATGGATAAGATTTTATTTTGATAAAGTGTCACACAGTGTTGTACAGTTATATTAACTGATGACCACATTTTGAGCACAGACTATTGCCACTCATAATCATATCAAGTCACTCACACAACTTCCTTGCTTCATTTATATTATTATTATTGTTCCCTTGGGTTCCTAGTGGAACATAGGGCTTCAACTGCACGCCTCCACTTGCTTCTGTCTTCTGCTTTACTTTTCACTTGCATCCATGTTATTCCATAGTGTTTCAGTTCCTCATCACACGATCTCCTCCATGTCACCCTTGGACGTCCCATTCGTCGCTTCCCTTTCGGGTACCACTCGAGGGCTTGACGTGCGATGTCACCCAACGGCCTCCTCAGCGAGTGTCCAATCCATCTCCACTTTCTCCTGCATATTTGTTGAGTGATTGGTTCCTGTTTTGTTTGTTCCCATAGCTTCTTGTTTGTGATTCTTTCCGGCCATCTGATCTTCACTATAGAGCAAAGACAGTTGTTGTTGATAAAGGTCTGCAACCTGTTGAAAATACTCTTGGTGACCCGCCAAGTTTCTGATCCGTACAGAAGAAATGACTGACTTGACGTTTGTAATGAAAATCCCAATTTTGTTGTTGATGCTGAGTTGAGTGACGACGATTTTCAGATTGGTTTCAGGTTGATGAATGTGTTTCTCGCCTTCCCTATTCTTGATTTGACATCCTCGTCCGTTCCTCCTGTGGTTGAGACAATGCTCCCTAGATACGTGAATGAAGTGACTTCTTTCAAATCCCTCCCGTTGATGGTGATTGGCGCTAGGAGTTGCTGCTGTTGTTGTTGTTGTTGGTTTGTTATTTTCATAACCTCCGTCTAGTCTACGTTCACCTGGAGTCCTGTCTTTGCTGCTTCTCCGACCAGTTTGTCGGTTTTCGCTTGTAAGTCTTCGATTTTGTGTGACATCAAACATAAATCATCCGCGAAATCCAGGTCTTCTAGGTTCTTCACGTCGGTCCAGGATATCCCTGTCTTCTCGTTTCCCACTGTCTGACATATAATCCAGTCCACCACAATTAGGAATATCATTGGTGACAATAATAAGCACCCTTGTCTGACTCCTGTGTTTACTCCGAAAGCCTCGCTGAGTTTTCTGTTATGGATCACTTGACATGTGCCGTTGTCCTACAGCTGTTGAATAAGGTTGATGAATATTTGGGGTACGCAGTAGTACTCGAGTAGTTTCCAAATTACTTCGCGGTCAACGCTGTCGAAGGCCTTCTCAAAGTCTATGAAGGAAGTTGAGGTAGAGGTTTGACTGCCATTCCATGCTTTGTTCGATAATAATGCGTAGAGTTGCAATTTGGTCAGAACATGATTTGCCTTTCCTGAATTCAGCTTGTTCTGGTCGGAGTTCTGTATCCAGTGCGTCCTTGATTCTCTCCAGGATGATGCGACTCAGGATTTTACTTGGCGTCGACAGGACCATGATTCCTCGCTAGTTCTTGCAGAGTCCTAGGTTGCCCTTCTTTGGTAGTTTCACTATGTAACCTTTCCTCCAGTCAGTAGGCACCTGTCCCTCTTTCCAGATCTTTTGCAATAATGGAGTCAGCATATCTGCTGTCGTTTCTGGGTCCGCTTTCAGTGCTTCCGGGGGTATGCCATCTGGTCAAGCTGCTTTTCCAGCTTTCAGAAGCTTGATTGCATTCATGACTTCAGCTTTCGTTGGAAGATTGGTGTCAACTTTCAGTTGTGTACGTGCTGTTGTTGGTATTTCCGGACGGGTTGTAAGTGGTGGTCGGTTCAAGATTTCTTTGAAGTGGTCCGCCCATTGTTTAATCTATCTTTCTTCCTTGGTAATTGGGTTCCCTTGGTTGTCTTTGATAGGTTTCACTTGTGTTGATCTCTTCCCGGATAGAGACTTCGTTATCTGATATAGTGTCCTCAGGTCCCTTTTGCCTGCTGCCTTCTCAGCTTCAGTAGCCAGGTTGTCGTAGAATTGTCTTTTGTCCTTCCTGGTACTCTTCTTCACTTCTTTCTCCAGTGCTGTGTAAGTTGAGCTCAGCGTCTCCTTCTCTTGTCCATCTTTGCATTGAATCATTTTCTCTTTCACCATTCTCCTCTCCTCTATTAGCTTCCAAGTGTCCGTTGAGAGCCATTCCTTGTCTTGTCTCTTCTTTCTTCCTAAAACCGTTGAACACGTTTCGTTGAAAATCACTTTCAGAGAGTTCCAATGGTCTTCGACGGATGATTCCTCAGTGGTGCCACGTAGTGTTTCCTGCTTTGCTCTGAAAGTTGCAGTGAAAATGTCTTGTGTGATTGTGTCCTTCAGTTTTCGCGTGTTGAACTTGCATTGTGGCCTATCCCCAGGTATCCTCGAGGCTTTCAGCTTCACCTTGAAAGTCCCTTGTACTAGATAGTGGTCTGAACCCACATCTGCTCCTCTCCTCGATCTTGTGTCCAGTAGGCTCCGTCTCCACTTCCTTGAGATTGAAATGAAGTCTATCTGGTTTTTGGTGTGTCCATCTGGTGAAATCCATGTTGCCTTGTGTATATCCCTGTGTTTGAACACACTGCCACCAATCACCAAATCATTGAAGGCGCAGAAGTCTGAGAAGAGTTCACCATTTTCGTTCATTTCACCGAGGGCCTCACGACCCACGGTGAGTTCTCTTCCTGTATTGTCTCCTCCCAGTTTCACGTTGATGTCGCCCATCAGGATTTTGATATCGCTCTTTGGGACGTTGTCCATTACTGCTTGTAGTTGACTGTAGAAATCCTCCTTCTTCTCTTGTTCTGAGACGTTTGTAGGTGCGTAGCATTGAATGATTGTAACCTTCTTTCCTTTTGAGTTGAACCTGGCTGTCATTATCCTGGAGGAGATTGGTTCCCACTGCATGAGAGCTTTAGCCGCTATTGGTGACATCATGATGGCTACTCCCTCGGTGTGCTCGTGATCGTCCTCTGGAGGACTGGAGTAGATTATTGTTTCTCCAGTTGGTAGTTGGCACCTTCCGCATCCGTTCCATCTGCTCTCGCAGATTCCCAACAATTCTATTTATATCTTCTCATTTCTGCGGCTACCTGAGCAGCCCTTCCAGTTTCGTACATTGTAAGAATATTCAACGTCCTCATCCTTATTTTTGCTTTCATCGAAAGAAGGCACATCGGCTGACTGGCTTCCCGAAGGCTTTCACCAGCCTGCGTCATTTCACTTCTCGGATTCCAGCGAAGAATCAGGTTATTGTTTGTATTTTTAGAATTTTGAATATATTTGTGCGTTAAAGTTTTAGTAGCAATTTGGTTAAGTTTTGGGGGTGGAGTTGCTAGCACCACGCCCCAACCCTCCCTCTTTATCCGGGTTTGGGACCGGCTAGAATACTAGTGACCTAGTAATCTAGGCGAGGTTGCTTCATTTATATACATGAGTGCAATTGATGATTAGACATTTGAATAAAGATCAATATGTGATAATGTACATTCAGAAATAATAATATGAGTGTTATTGATCAATTACAATCAGATGGGAAATAAGACGAGTGTTTTTATAGTCAAAATAAGTAACTTGTTAGAACTTGTTATGATGTACATGAATTGAAATAGAATTTTAAGATTATTTATTATCCTCCGATTTGACTGGCAGTAATAATATCTTCCATGCATATTTCTGGTATTTGCATTGAGTCATTTCTGTTGCATGTGTTGGATATAGACTCGATGAACAAGGATTCAGTAAACAACCTTTCCCTCCACCTACCTAGATTACTTTTTAGAATTTTAACCCTCTCCAACCCTATTGTGTGGTTGTGTGTTAATGCATGTAGTGCAATTGCTGAGCTTTTTTCTAAATTACTTATCTTCTCGGGGTCAACCATTCTTCCCTTAGCTAAATTCTTATGTTCTGACAATCTGACTACCCCTAACCTACTAGTCTGATCTATTTAGTTGACCTCACTCAGAGGGATTGCAAGGTATTTTGTAAATTATATTATTTTGTCTAATTGGGTCAACAGGGTCCTTTAAACTACATAGCTTGTCCCTGAGTAAGTTTGTAGGTTTGAATGCCACCCTAATTCCTGCTTTATTGAACATCCTACGTAGGGCCCCAGATGTCCCCTCCTTATATGGTTTAACAGTAAATGACTTATATTCTCTCTTATTTATGCTATCACTACTAGTTTCACAATTATTTTTATTTTGCTTTTGGCCTTCAGTGTTCTTCTTAATGAATTCTAGAGGGTAGCTATTTGATAACAACGCTTTTTCTTTCTGTTTTATTTCGTCATTTAGGTCTTTGCTTGTGCTACTTAGTGCTACTGCTCGGTTTGTTGGACACTTAACTAAGCCTGCATTAACAGTTAACGGATGAGACGAATTAAAGTCCAAAAATATCTATTAGAATGCGTTGGTTTTCTATAAACACTAGTATGTAGTTTACCTTTTTCTATTCGTTTTATTTTACAATCTAACATAGTTAATTCTCCTTGCTCATTTTCGGCTTCAAATGTGAATTTTATTCCCTCCGCTAGTGAGTTTATGTGTGTCAAGAAGCTAGAGATATGTTCTGTTTTTAACACTGTGAAAGTGTCATCCACATATCTCCACCCTATTTTTGGAGTACGACTAAATGTACTAAGAGCACTATTTTACCAGCTGTCCATGAAGGTATCTGCTACGATAGGGGATATTGGTGATCCATGCCATTGCTACACCTTCTCTTTGTCTATATATTTTGCCTTGGAATTTAAAGATATTAGATGTGAGGCATAACTGAATCCCTAAGATAATTTCTTCAATGGGTGGCTTTGTCCTATGAGTGAGTTCAGGATCTGCAGTTAGTTCTTTTTTAACTGCTTCTAAGGCTGCCATATTGATTGGTATATTAGTATAAAGACTGGTTATATCAAAACTAACCATTGTTTCATCATTCTCTAGTTGAATGTCATTTAGTTTATTTTTCATCTCATATGAATTAGTCAGCTGGCCTAGAGTTTGAACGATTTCTAATGAGGCATAATATTAGAGCTAAATCTTTTGATAATTCATAAGTAGGGGTATTCCTAAAGTCTACTATTGATCGTATGGGGTAACCTGGTTTATGTATTTTTATAGTACCATACATTCTACTAGCATTATTAGTTTTAGGCATTAAATTAATGGACAGCTGTTTCGTAGGCCTAGTTTGGGAATCATCGGCAGTACACACCCACCAAATGTTTGAATTCTTCACTTGGTTTTTTCAACTTGAAAAGCTATTAATGAGTTGTTTTAAAAAAAAAATAAAACCAGCCATATTTGTACAAACATAAAGAATTATCCAACCAATAAGCAGCGATTATTCCTGTTAATTAATCTAATTTTCATTGGTTAATTACATACAGTACAAGCATTACACACTAGAATCTTGTCTAAAAGGCGGATTAATTTAATCCCATTATTATAATTCAATGTAAAAACGAATTAAATTACAATTATTATTATTATTACTACTATGATCGAAAATGAATCATTTAAATGAAGAGCATTCAAAATATATACAGATACAATTATTGATTTAATACGTCATTAAATCGGAAATGATTCATATAGTGATATGCACATTGTATGTACTATGCTTAATGCCTAAACATATTTATGGATATAATAATGCAAGACAACATTCGTTATTAAAAACTATGAGGAATCTTAAAGAAGGTGGGGAGCATTGGAGACTAAGAAGTCTTGATCTCGGTAAGTCTTTTCTCACTACTGATGATTGAATATTCTATGAAATGTTATCAAGCAGGTTATTGTCTTTTATATTAATTTTTATTTACATTAAATAATATTCCATCGCCCCTCGATTGAGACTTGAAAACAAAGAATTCAGGGAAGAAAATCCTCTTTTCGACGATTTCATCCTCATAGCTGTACAATCGTTTATGTAGACAGGAATTAAAATACACGATAACAGTCAGTTTCCTTGATTAATTAATTACGAATGACCTACTCTAGCCGTCCACTAGCCCATCTTAATATCAATGAAAACTTAACTCGATTGTCTAATTCCATGTGTATTCATGCGTTCGCCTGCTCTTGCGGAGGTAGGTAGGACATGGGATGTTCGTCGGGAAACATATCCCACTGCTGCGTTCGAGAGCACTTCCTAGTTTGGCTGAACAAAAGAGAATGTAGAGGTATTAATTCATCGATATTGCAATATATTGTAGATATTGACTAACCATGCAGCATTTGATACCTATTTTATTACAGTCCATGAAGTCCGACAAAGTTTGCTGAAAGGGAAAAGAGTGCATTTTCTTTGTATAGCAGAGGTATTAGCGATATATAACATAAAGTCAGCACTTTGTGTACAAAAATAATTTGGACGATCGCTTGAGTTACCCCATGGTCTTGATTTTACTATGTAATTCACATAACAACTTTGTAATCCTTCTTTATTCCATGTTCCAGTTTCCTTTTGTTTGATGTGATGTCACTTTATGTTATCGCATATTCTAACATATTATCTATTCTACTATTTTGACAACATTTCACTCATCTTATGTTTCCATCATATTATATTCATATATTCAGATTTCCGAAGGCACTTTATTTTCCGATCATCTATTTCACACATGTCGTCCACTGAACTTTAGACTGACCTCTGTTTATTTAGTTAATCATTCGTATATCGAATCAAAGGTGACTAATAATCCTATGCAAATGATATCCTTACTAACCAACTATTGAAAGTTAATCTGATGCTCACTAGTGACCTTCTATTGGACGGAGTTTTCTGGAGTTAGTTCTAGTGAGAAGTCGTGACCAGTGAGGTCCATCCAGTCAAGTGTGTAAGGATGGAGGTCCCACCGATGACATTGGTTGGTGCCAGTCGCCCTATGTCACGGATTTGTAGAAGTTAGAATTCATGCGCTAGCTGGACACTGATTGGTATACGAGCTAGCTCGGCTTGTCACAGGAAGGTCGTTGGTTCGAACTGTGGTGTTGGGTGCGTACTGCTGATGATTCCAAAACTAGGCTGAAGAAACAGATTTCTAGCAGTAATCCAGTGCTGGTTTTCAATGGTTCTCTGACTGATATCAGTCCGTGATCAACTCGGGAAAACAACTATAATCTTTACAAACCAACTATTGAAAATAATGTTATATTTAAGTGTCAGTTTGCAGGCATTTGATTTGATTGGCTACAGAATTTCATCATGAACTGACACATTGGTTAAAGAACCATTGGAAAACCAGCGCTGGTTAGTACAGGAATGCCAACTGTTTCGTCAGCCTAGTTTAGGTTGGAATCTAGGACTTTTTGTTTACAAGTAGAGCTAGCTTGTAGATCATTAGGCCACTGAGACCCGATCCAATCGTCAATGAATTCCAACTTCTGTCAATTCACACACGATATAGCACAACTGGTACTGGCCACTGTCATCGTCGAATACTATTAGTTTCACTCTATCTGACTCCGTTACGTGATTATACAAATCTAATCCTTACAAACAAGCAATTGAAAACCTTTTCACCAACATTGTTGTAGCAATTTAGTATTTCCACTCACTGCAAACTTTAATACACACATGCACAAGAAAACTAACTATAATTCCTGTATACATACACAATTGTGCAGCTATGAAAATGAAATCGTCGAAAAAAGAATTATTTTATCACTGATAAAGGACTGATACGCTATCAGAATTTTGACAAAATATTAACTATAAACCAGTGATTGATTTGTTATCCTTAATTTCCTAACCGGTTCTGAGTGCAGAAAAAGATGAACGTTTTGGTGTGTGACTAATGTCCATATTAAGGGAAAATCAATCCGGTCGTTATAAGAACTTCGTTAAACCACTTGTAGTTTTTCAAGCTATTTTTTTGATTTTTATTCTTTTGTGGTTTCCCAGTAGAATATACTTCTCAAGGCTTGTAGTCCTGGCCTTGATGTTGTTTTTTCAGAGTGGGTTTCCTAGACCAACGAGTACGTTTCCAGGCTTACTATCAGGAAGTATATTGACGAAGGTTTAAGACTGTGTGAGCTGGGGATCTGACTCCCACATTACCGTTCTCACTTTAGCGGTACACTTACAAGAGAGCCCCGTCTCTCCTTATCTCATTTATAATTTATATTCATCGGGAACTAGACACTTTAATGCTATATAGTTTTGTCTACGAAATGAGTGTTTATGTCAACATGACAGGGTAAACATAACACGACAGTAGGTGATATTTTGATAGAAAACAGGTACTTGAGAAATTGACTATTCTGCTTGTAACAAATACTGACAATGAGACTGTGCTATGTAATGGTCATGAGTGAAACTCAAATGAAATGTGACTGCTTAGAATTACCCGTAATAATAAAGTTGAAATTATCACCCAATCCGGTAGGTGGATCCCCCATAGGACTATTAGTTTGGAGGCTACTTGTTTGAATCCTATTCTATGTACTATTTTATTCTCTTACGTTCTAAATAGAATATGGTTTGGCAAAGTTCACCCATAGCCTCACAAGCTATGCGAACACACGAGTGACCTTGAGTCTACCAATCATAAAAATAAGAAATTTTCTCCGAAACAATGACGCTTATTTAGATGAAAATGCATGAAAGCAAATTAAACAGGGTGTCTTTGTCTGAAATGACCTAAAAATACGCCTCAATTATGATGAGGAGTATCAGTTTTTAAGTTAGATCAGTTTCTGCACATGTATTCACCTAGGTGAATAAAGGTGAGCATATATTTTGTGCCCCTTTTATCGCTCTTATCCTGTTTTGCAGTCTTCCTCAAAAGCCGTCGGTTGAATTACTATAGTTTCCAGTAAGAGGATCGACGAATACTTACTAGGAAAATGTGGATGATAAAAGAGATCAAAATAAATAATACCAACTTAATCCTCACACTAATAACAACCCTTAACCTAACCGTAAACCTTACCTAACCTAATTATGCCCTGATCCTACGTTAACCCAAACACTTACCTTAGCTCTAATTCTAACCCTAATGAGCTATTAACACATTGTCCAAACAGTACTTAAAAACGTGATCTGGGTGAAATTTGTTCCTAAGTTGGTAAATAGCGCTGATATTTCAGCTATGATAATGACAGGTGCCGTTAGCCAACGACTTGTATGCCTTCAAGGTCATTGGAGCGTTCGCACTCCTAGGACGCTATTGTTGAACTTCGCCTATGGGGCTTCAAGTTTTGAATTTTCAGTAGCAGTGATGTTATTCTTTTATTTTACGAGGTGAGTTTACTCGCCTCACGTCCAATCTTCTATTTTTTTCCGGTTTAACTATTGACCAGTAAACTAGATGAGGTTTAAAAGTGCGCCAAACGGTGATTGAACATTGAACCACATGTGTAGTAGGAGAGTATTCTATCGTCAAATCATTGGCGCATAGTTTGAATCCTGCTTTGACTCAATTTTTTTCTTTTCAAAACAGCTTCATTCATCACATACTACCAAAAAGACTAGAATTATTCGATTTATCATTTCATCTTTAAGAAAGGGACAGCATTAAAGGAGATTGTTATTCTTAGGTAGAATTATTGTTTATAGTCAGTCCTTGTTTGAATGAATTTGTTACCATGGCGTTATCCAAATTTTTTTCAAATCGTGGAAAATACCCATTGAGACATTAGAGGGAAAAAAACAAGATGTTCAGCATAGATAATTTTTCGGTGAAAAATTCCCATTCGAACATTAATAGACAGAAGACAAGTAGTTCAGCGAAGAGTCTCTTTTCGGCGAATTCATTTTCATAGCTGTACAATCGCAAATATATATGGTTGTTTTGTATGTGTGTGTACATTAAATTTGTCAAACGAAAATACAATTAGTAAGTTCAGATGAATTGGATGTTGATATAAGAGAGTAGTAACGAAAGTGATGAGTTGTCACAAACGACTGTTAAAGAAGAGTTACGTAATAACATGAATAGTTTAATGAAAGAGTTGTACTCAGGGTGTACATGGAAACAAAATATACGGAATTACTTTTTCTTATTTTTTTCTTATTTGCTTATTTTTCTACTTAAAACCCTTGTGTAATTCCGTATATTTTGTTTCCATGTACACCCTGAGTACAACTCATTCATCAAACTATTCATGTTATTACGTAACTCTTCTTTAACAGTCGTTTGTGACAACTCATCACTTTCGTTACTACTCTCTTATATCAACATCCAATTCATCTGAACTTACTAATTGTATTTTCGTTTGACAAATTTAATGTACACACACATACAAAACAACCATATACAATATTTGCGATTGTACAGCTATGAAAATGAATTCGCCGACGAAAAGAGACTCTTCGCTGAACTACTTGTCTTCTGTCTATTAATTTTTCGGTGATTTTATTCTTAAAAACAGCTGTACAATCGCATTTATATGCAGCATAAGTTTTCATAGATACAATTATTATTTAATTCCACGTAGTAAAGAAGAGGATTAAAAGCCATAATAAGTTTCAAATTGACATGAAATTTTCTAGGTGTGTATATAGATAGATTACAAGCGGCTTAGAGACTAAATTATACAGGATTAGAAAATAGTTTTTTAGAGACTAAAGTTGTGAATAGGATGAGCTCGGAAACAAGGTGAAAGAATAATATTTTATAACTGAAAAGAAAGCAGACAATTGAAGAGGATGATAAAAGGAGACCTAAGGAGACCAACCGAACTAGATCCATGATAAATGTAGACGTTGGACTAGTTTCTTTCGAACACACAGCTCCGGCTTTTCGATGCACCTGGGCGAGGGCATCTGCAGTAGAAAAACGTCTGAAACACATTTCCTTTGTTATGTTTTTATTTACGTTGTAAATGACCTTGCATGATAAGTCAGTTGAGATGTTGTGCCAGGTCTTGAAGAGGTGTTCAATTATGACGCTCCTGGATGAACCAGTGCCTCCTCTTTGCATTTCTAGCACGTTTTGATAGGACCCGCATAAAACGACCTATGTACTTAGATGCACACGAGCAGATGAACTGATATATGCACACTGAATTGGTCATATCTAAATTTCTCAAGGGAACTAATTATTTGCAGACTGTGGAATCGTTCTAAAAGTCTTTGCTAGCAAACAACTTGACACATAAACACATGCGCACATTTCTGAAACTCCATATTGCCGAAACGTTCTTTATCCCAGACAGGCCTACTGAAACTGCCACGGAAAAGAAGCACGAAAAACGTTAGACAAGATTTGGAGTGTAAAATAATGTCATTTAATTTCAAAGGTTCTCATCGCCTACAGATTATCTCTGAAGCTACAATCCAATAAACAGTGTTAGCTTATACAGCTAGGTAACGAGCCAGTTGAACCCCGGTGGGTGCGTACTGATGAAGAGTCACAGTGTGGGCGGACGAAATAGCTGTCCAGGACTCCATGCAGGTTTTTCAATGGTTCTCTACCTGGTATTAGCTCATGATGAAACCTTCCAACCAATCAAACACAATCCCTACTTTGAAATGCATTTGCCAAGACAGTGAGATATGTATCACACACTATGTGTATGTGAATAGGTTTGGTTGAAAATATTTGATTGCATTCGTTTCTGAAAGTCTAAGTTAATTTAGTGACCTTTGAGTATTCCGTATTTTTAGCAAAACTAAGGTCTCAGCTCCTTCCCCACCCGTTCTACTTTCTACTTTGAAATCCATATAAATGAATGGGAACATAAACCAACACCCCACCAGAAAGAAATGTAATGCTTACATTTTGGATGTTTTAAATTAATCACATTTTCTACGCTACTATCTCAACATTAAGGTATAATATTTGAAATTCTTCTATAAACAACGTAATTTCAGTGGTTAGTCTGTAACTGACAGAGAGCCCCTAAGATAAAACCCCTTTATTTCACTCGGCGAATTCTCTCTGCTTTTCTTTATCGAAATTTATCAAGGTATTCAAATGTACAATGCTTTTTTTGTTGGTGAAAACTGAACTTTATTCGATCCGCTCTTTGTATATTCCTGGTGTTTATAGACGATTATGCAACCACATATAGGCATACTTGATTTTATCTATGGCGCAGAATGATCAAACTGTAGATAGTAGTAGGTGTGTTGATGATTCAGCGGTAGAATGCTCGCCGACCACCGGTGTGGTCCGGGATTCGGTCTCCGGCCGACGCACTCCTCGACCTCGCTTAGCTGGAAGCAGATCCGGTAAAGACAAAAGGTTGGGCATGAGGCTAGCAATCCCCCACCCAAGTAAAAATAAAAAAATATACTACTACCGAAACTTCAAAACTCTAGCCTGAAGCCTTGTGTTCTACTTGGAACATAAAGGAATAAAGAAAATGATAATAATAGGATGTTATTTTAGTTAATAGTGACTGACTGACTGGTTTCAACGTAGAACTTTGCACAGATGTGCAGCAGTTCGAGTTGCCACACTCCCTCCATGTATCGCACAAAGCAAGAGAAGGAAGTAAAGGAAGATTCAAAAGCGAGATGGATAATAAACAAAAATATGGAGGAACAATAGAATTTTATTGGATATGATAAATCACAAAGAGTGAATGGAAATACGCCAGCCATTGAGAATGATTCTGAGACATATCACCAATTGTCTCCAGACTCCCTGCATTGGTTTTTACCATCCCGAGGACCCTAACCAGGAAGCCTATATCTCCCTACGTGGCTTGCTGGTTGGCTTAAACTAACCGTTGTGGATTTCGTTGACTGATGAAGCTATGTTTTAATTTGGCCACCACAAGCCCACCCTTTTCCAGCCTGATGCATCTTATGTCAGTCAGCTAACATTGCCCGTTGTCGAGGAAGCCGATCGATAACTAGGCATGCGTAACACATGTCCTAGTTAACAGTGACTATCACAGGAATCCAGGATACACAACTCCTCACATTCCAGTCAGTTGTCTATGTATATATATATATATTGTTTCCCCTTGTGACTTGAAACCTGTACTATCCTTTCAAACATCACATTACCTCTAGTAATAATAATAATTAATTATAGGTAGTCTGTAGCTAGTCAGATGGATTATTCTGTTCAAAACCCATTTTCATCCTTCCAGTAGAAAAGATCAGAAAAAACAACAAACTACATCAAAAACAACAACAATTGTAAATGGTTCATTGGTTCCTTTCGCTTGTTTATTTATACTCATGGATTCTTCCTAAAATTCAATGATAAACATATGTATATAAAGAGAACTCAATATATTAATATACTTAAAGGTAAACAGCACCTATATGTATATATATCAAAACATATAATTCACTATAGAGGACCGGAAGAGATGAATTAATTCCAAACATTCACTTATTGGTTTATTTGTGATAACAAAAATATAACAAAAAAATATTAGCAAAAAATAAAGGTATGTAGATGGGGACTTGAAAATAGCTAAGCATTAAAGTAGATAGATACATAGCGAGAGAGAGAGAAAAAAAGAGAGCTATTCTGTTCAACTGAAATAAATTTTTTCTAAAACATCATCAAACTATATTTTTTTAATATAGCAAAAATATTCATTCAGACATCTATAGAACACAAAATGATTGAGCAAAGAATATCCTTTTCGATAAATTCCTTCTCTTCTGGCTCTACAATTATATATATGCATGTTTATATACATAGAATATTCTAGATTAGTAGTCAATAACAATATTGGTGTGTTTTTTAAATAATATCGATTTGTAAAGTAAGATCACAATGGAATTACAAACCAAATCTATTCGCAGCGCTATTCTATCTCATCTTGTGGATACAGAACACAAGATTGATTGGTCAACCATGCTTTCAGGGTCATTTACCGCATATCTACGAATCTCAATTTTACCTTAAGAGTTCGACTACTAAATATTGCTGAGGCTGGCTGTTGGGATCCATATTAACAAGCCTAATTTTTGTGTCCAAGAGATATAAGTTAGGACATTATCCTTACCTTGGCCATCTAGGTTTAAATGGTCATGAATTTTTGTAGAATTTTCCTAATTTTAGTTGATATTCTATTTGCTACTATATCTTTATTATTATTGTTATTATTATAATTTAAGAATCTTTAATGAACTGTAATTCCATTGTGATCTTACTTAACAAATCGATATTATTTAACAAACACTAATATTGTTATTGACTACTATTCTAGAATGTTCTATGTATATATAAACATATATATACATATAATTGTAGAGCCAGAAGAGGAATTTACCGAAAAGGATATTCTTTGCCCAGTCATTTTGTGTTCCACATTTTTTATTTTGGAAGGTAGGTAAACGGAACTTTAAGGATATTTTAGTTGTTCATTTCTCTCTTTGGTCTTTTAATGTGTATATGAATAAGAGAATCACCTTCAGTTGTTAGTTTGCAGGCATTTGACTGGTTTCAGGATTTTATCATTAGCTGATATTGGGTTAGAGAACCATTGGATAACCAGCACTGAAATACAGGACAGCCAGCTGTTTCGTCAGCCTTGTTTTGAAACCGACTCTTCATCAGTACGCACCCCAGACTGCTGGCGTTCGAACCCACAGCCTTCCGGTTACAAGGCGAGCGAGCTATTGCGCGCCGCCAATTTAATGGCCAGTCAGTCCATCAGTTCTAGCTTCTGCCATGTTAAATTTACGCAATTTGAGGCAATCAGTGAGAAGCAGTGTGTTAACTTAAGCTTCAAGTTCATCACCACTCATCAGCTGTGCGTATTTGTTCAATTTCAGAGGAAAGTAAGTCTGCTTGTTAGATTTGAGGCTTAGTCAACCAGTGCTCAGTAATATGCGTGAACTCTTGTTAGGCTGTGATGATTTTACTTACTCGTCAGTGGGTATGTAATGAGTTTTATGTGTCAAGTCTTCAGGAGACAAGTAATCGCGCCATATACACTTTGAATTATTGTTAGATAAATAGGATTATTCATTGTTCAATGTCTGTTTGGTTTTTTTATCACTTGAATGTGGAACAGTTATAATAAGCACGAATATCGGTAAAGTTAAATTATAGCAAGGTAAAATATTTAGTCCTGTCATTATGGACACATTACAGGATGATCTGGAAGCAGAGTTCTACCTAGAACAGGCTGGATTCAGGAAAATCAAGTCATGCGCGGATCGAATTTCACAACTCTGAGTATCGTCATCACAAAAAAATGCATGGAATATTAGTCAACCATCACTATCTACCTCATAGA
The DNA here is from genome assembly GCA_944472155.2 of Trichobilharzia szidati. Classification (NCBI taxonomy): domain Eukaryota; kingdom Metazoa; phylum Platyhelminthes; class Trematoda; order Strigeidida; family Schistosomatidae; genus Trichobilharzia; species Trichobilharzia szidati. The sequence continues at coordinate 18,094,857 of OX235276.1, read as the reverse complement.
CAGCGAAGTTATTTGGAAACTACTTCAACACTACAAAATGGAGTGCAGTGCCCAATTCTTTGTCAATCTCAGTCAACAGCTGGTTATATAACAATGCTTGCTGCATATGAGGTGACCCACAACGTAAAACTCAGCCAATTCATATTTTGAGGTGAATACAGGAGTAAGACAAGGCTAGTGGGCTACTTATTATCACTCGTGATGATATTCCTAATTGTGGTGAACTGTATCACACGTCAGAATGTGAGGTGGGAGTGAGTGTGAAGGTAGGAATACGCTGCACTAAACGATAAGAAGTCTTTAGAAGATCTGGATTTCGCGTGTAGGTGATTTATGCTTAATGTCACACAAAGTCAAAGATTTGTAGGCGAAAATCAACAAACTGCCAGAAAAACTGGCGCAGTGGAGACAGGACTCCAAGTGAACATAGAGAAGATAGAGGGGATCAAGATAATCAACAAACTACAACAAGAACCAATCGCTAGCAACGGAAAAAATTCCGGAGATGTTGCTTCCTTCATTTATATGGGCAGCATCACCGAAGAAAGCAGAAATGTACTAGATCCACTTTGAGGATGCCGTTGAGTAACAATACCCACAAAGCCCTCGAGTGAAGCACAAGTGGGTGACGATATTTTGGGCGTCCGAAGGTCACTTGGAGGAGCTCGTGTGAGGAGGAGATGAGAGACTACGGATAATTGTGGGGACAGCTGAAAAGAACCGCATAGAATGCGACAAAGTGGAAATGTGCTGCTAAAGCCCTATATTGCATTCGGAATAAAAGGGCAAAATAATAAAAATACAACAAATTATAGCAGCAACTCCATCACAAGACTTCTGACAGGTAATTAGAGTCACAGGGGATTACACCAAATAAACTGTTCTTCTGTCTTGAAGTTGCTAAATGAGTTTCAGGAAGATCGAATGTGTCTATTGCTGCATAAATAAGGGATTTTAACTAGAGTTATCAAGATATTGATATGCGGTGAAGCTTGACAGGATGACTGCTCTTTTTGGGAGGGTTAAGATTTTGCGGTAAACTAAAGAACACCGAAGGAAATGTTAATCGGATCTCAGAATACCATGATCATTGGTCATTTTGTCAGCAGGTTTTTTTCCATAGTTTTATTGTCTTTTTAATCCTGATTAGTTGTTCAGGGTTAGTGGAAAAGTCGATCACAGTGATAGTTTAATTTCACCCGTATACTTATCACGTCAAGTGTCGTATGTAGTTCAAATAGCCATTATTATAATTAGAACTGATCTCGACTAGTAATCAGCATGTCACACTAAGAAAATAATTCAATCTTCATTCATTGCTTTAAATTAAATATGGACTCCTCATTAGATGTTGAATAAAAGCACATCCAAGGTATTCACACATAAGACATCTATCAAGAGGCTAGTATTACATGTGCCATGACGAAACTTGTAGATGATTGTCAAAATGATCAAAACTGCCCATTAGAAGTTTCAAGAGACTGATTACTACTGAGCAGAGAATATTCTTTTCGATAACCTGCTCTTCATCATCAGGTTCTACAGTTATATATCCATCCATCCATACTAATAATGAAAGAATAAGGGTTATTAACAACATTAATGTGTTGTTTAAATAACATCGAATCAATCAATAATATGAATAGATTACAGTTCAATAGCATCTGTATGTGTGATAATATGCATCCGCATAACACTGCGCTACACTGATTATCAAACAAATTGGGAAAAATAACAATAATACAGTTTACGCAGTACAGTCAGATACTACCTTATTCGTATGATCGGAAAAGGTTAAATCTGAGTATTTTATCCCGAGATCTCTGACAGTGTTCAGTTTTGAGATGGGCTTACCGTACATATATAGGCACATTCTCGGTTTCCAGCATCCAAATTGGGCTATATCGCACTTGTTTGGGTGGAAAGTCAGTTGCAACTTTTCGCTCCAATCGCCTAGATTGTTTAAGTCATGCTCGATTTTGCTTTCGACGCTCATATCATCGTACCCACCATCATATACTATTTTGAGATCATCTGTGTGATACACCTAATAAACAAACCAATACTGAATTACTTACTACCTTAGTGTCCAGGGCTTACACATATATTATTATGTCTTTTAGAAAAGGACTGGCTGCCTGGATACAGTTTGCTAGTCTTGACCAACCAGTGCAGTAGTAATAGGTGGCTGAACCTGGTACTTCTACACACAGAGCACCGGTTTTTTCAGGAGGAGGCGTCAGTGCCTGGATGCTTTTGGCAATTTATTAATTCAGTATCTGGAAGATGATAGAGAAGGACTCTTCAGAGTTATCTTTGTGGCTAGTCGCTGTGGACTCAGAGGTCTAAAATAGAGCTGTTGATGTTTTTCTCTACACCTTTATTTCACCACACCAAACTGGTAGGTATTAATGAGACAGCACAAAAAATCAAATTCCTAGAACAACAGCCAATATTACTCGCTCCACCACAGGTGCAGTCAAGTTGGTAGATACCCCTGTAGGTGGCTACTCTAGGTACATCATCTATCGTCTGAATAATCACAACGGGTCGTGTAGAAATCGATGCTATTGATTCGATGTTATTTAAACATTCATGTTCTTAATAACAGTAATTCTTGCACTTTTGTAGATGCACATCACTACAGAACCTGATGACGAAGAGCAGGTTTTCGAAAAGAAATATTCTTTGTTCAGTAGTAATAAGTCTTTGAAATTGTTGAGTTTCTGAAGTTCGACTGCACGTTAAGAAAGCAGGGACGTAGGCTTTGCATGTCATACACCTATCCATAGTGGATCAGATTTATCACGCAAATCACCATCAAAGAAATCTGAATCGTGTTCTTCAGATCTACAAGTATCTCAAATTTATATTGTATCTTACCTTGTTTATATTTGTTCTGCAATTAAAACACACACCAATATCCATGGAAACGTTTTGTTTAAAACAAGAAATAATTGTGGAAAATGCAGTGCTGAAAAACAAAACACATAGTTCAGTGAAGAGTCCATCTCCGGCGGTGAATTCCTCCACTTAGCTATACAATCGCAATTATATCTTTATACAATAATTTTTTATGTGTGCATCGGTAGCACAGTGGTAGAATGCTCGCCTCACATGGTCTGGGATTCGATCCCCGGACACTGAACGCACTCCCTTACAGCGCTAAGCAAGTACTAAGACTGGTTGAGCCAGGTGAGGCTAGCAACCCCATCGCGCAAAATTAAACACCACTGCTACTGAAACATCAAAGCGCTCTAGCTTGAAGTCCTATTTTCCACTGGGAACGTATAGGAATAAATATATTTTTATATTTGCGTGTGCGTTAGCCAGACAACAATAAGAATTACTTAGGCTTATTGTTTATGCCATCAAAACATCTGAAACAATGTGATGAATAGTGAAATTGTAACTGAAACGAGTGGTGAAGACTACAAGTATGAGGTAAGTGGTGATGAGTTGTCAAAAATACATAGTAGTAAGTGTTAGTCAATGCGTAAGAGATGTTGAATAAGTGTATTGTAGTTACGTAATAAGATGAATAATTCAACGCATGAGTTTTGATTAGAAATATAAACACAAAAACGAAAAATAAAACTACCAAACTATGTAAGAGTTGTGAAGAAATGCAAATGTGTTGTAAGGAGTTAGAAAAGCTGTCACATCAAAATTTCAGTTGAGTAGAAATCAACGCTGTTGTTGTTGATATAACTCTGGTTTTTCCAACTGAATGACTAAATCTTTAGCAAAACAAAATAAGGAGACAGAAGTGTATTGCTTTCGGTAGGTTATTTTTGACTCTGTAGATTACTTTGAAGCAGGAGGAGTTTATTGAGATGGAAAGGTGCTTTTCGACAAGTTATCATCACTAGCGACTTCCTAATCTTCACCATCCCCTCCAGTGACAATTTGATTACTCATCACACACTATTTCATATATTTTGATGGTGTAATCAACAATGACCCTAAGTGGTTTTTCATCTTGTCTGACAAACCTAATTTACACACACACATAGGATAACAATTATACATTTAATTGTGACTGCACGGCTGCGTGAATGCATTCGCCGCCAAAAAGAGACTTTTAACTGAACCGCTTGCTTTGTTTATATTACTGAAGTATGACATAGTATTTTTGACATAAATTGATGACAGATAGATAGATTTATGTGGCAATCACTAACAATAAACATTTGGAGTCGGTAGGCATTTCTCAATGTTTTTGGAACATTAGATAGATGTTCTGATCGTTTATAAGTCTAGCTAGTTTGAAGTGTACTTGGATTGATTTGAATTACGGAGAAAAATAGCCCAAGACCACCGCACTTATAACCGACTACTTGGACATTTGAACATCAAAATGAAAAATGCTACGTTGGACCATTGATTTGGTGCTAAACTGTGTCATCCGGGAAATTATACATATCGGTATTTCCTCAATTATGGAGTGGAGTGAATTGTAGGTGGAGAGAGATTGATTACTGAATCCTGTTTCATTGAGTCTACATCCAACACAACACATGCAACAGATATGACGCAGTGCAAATACCAGAGATATGCATGGAAGATATTATTACCACCAGTCAGTCAAATCAGAGGAGGATAATAAATAATCTTAAAATTCTATTTCAATTCACTTACATCACAACATTCCAACAAGTTACTTATTTTGGCTGTAAAAACACTCGTCTTATTTCCCATCTGATTGTATTTGATTGATAACACTCATATTATTATTTCTGAATGTACATTATCCCATATTGATTTTTAGTCAGGTATCTAGTCAATTCCACACTTGTATTTAAATGAAGAAAAAATGTTGTGTGAGTAACTTGATATGATTATGAGTGGCAATAGTTTGTGCTCCAAACGTCATCAGTTAATATTACTGTGTAACACTGTGTGATTTATCAAAATAAAATCTTATCCCTAATAGAGTTATACTCTACCACAGTGCCCAAGTTTCATACTTATATACAAATAACTGTGGTTGTGCAGCTAAGTGAATGAATTCACCGCGTAAGAAAAGAGACTCTTCGCTTAATCCATTATGTATCCCGCAATTGTCGCCTGTTTCAAATTTATCACAGCAAGCAAGTGTTTTCAAGACTTCTCCGTAGCGTACATATATACACGTAGCTAAGTGACTAAAGAGGAATAGTACTGTCTGAGTGTAAGTCACTTTTACAATCAGAGATTTCGTGTACGCGAGCAGATGGTATGAAGTCACCAGACAAATAGCTGCTTACATTCTCTTCCAATATCTGCCTTTTTCCTGTGCATATAAATAGAGACAAATAACAAGCCATCTAGTGTGTTTTGTATGAAATAAAAATTCACTCAGTATACCTCACAGTGATAAAGTTTGATTTAACTGACTGAGGTTCTGATTATTAAAAATTGTTCATCGTCATATTAGTAAATCCAGCCAACTTCATAACTTCCCTTGCATAACTCTATTCCTCTCTGTGTCACAAATGCAATTTTTCATATATATATATATATGTATATATATATGCATATATATTCGGTAAAGACGTTACATCACTTCGATTTATAATGAATCAATCTTATTCAGCGCTCAAATTATTCCGGGAAATTAGTAACATCTACGATCTGGAAACTTATAAAAGTACACTCTGTTCAAAGTGTTTAACAAAAGTAGACTAATATTTATCAGACGTGTAAGGTAAAACTCTAATCACAGTTCGTGCAGTTTTGTTTATTATCATATTTTGATGCCTGTTTCATGAATCATATGATTCGACAGAGTTTTTAAAAACAAGAGAACCTCTGTTGTTTTAATTTCGATTAATTTCCCTAAAGAAGATTGTACCAGTTAGCTGAAAACAAGAAAAGTTAGAATTACTCATTTCAATTTCTCTAAGATTTTACAAATACAATTTTTACAAATATCTACTTCTCACTTGGCGCCCAATTATACTTTGGAACTATTCGGTCAAGTCTTGATCACAGCTGATACGAATATGAAATATCGAGTTCACAAGAATACTTGGAGCCAATGTTATTTCACAAGCTTTTATTGGTTTCACAAATAGCATACTCATGAAAAATACCTAACCAGACATGAATATGAGAAGAAACACAGTTCAACGAAGAGTCTCTTGTCGACGGCGAATTCCTACACTTAGCTGTACAATCTCAGTCATGTATAATTACGTTTGTCAGACGAAAATAAAAAATTAGTTAGGCTTAATGTTTAATGCCATCAGAATGTTTCAAAACATGTGATGCATAATCAGATTATAACTAGATGGGTGGATCGAGTCTGAGAAGATTAGTAAGTAATGACAGGGTTTACGTAATATGAGAGACACTCAGTAATCTAGGATGTTAATGACAGAGCATGGAGACAAGTGTTCAAAATTTATTATGTAATAGGCAGGAAGAGTAAATAAAGGTTGTTAGTTAAGAAAACAATGCTGCTAAAATGTCAACCAAAAGTTCACAAATAGTGTTAGTAATAAAGTCTTTGTACTTGGAATGATATCCAACGTAGAAGGAGGGGATGCAGAAATTACTTCTGTGAACATAAATCAGGGTTTTCTATACGGGTCGTTAAGATCTCAACAGTGCAAAGTATGTGGAAGCTTACTGTTTTCGGGAGACAACCTATCATCACTACCCTTATACTAATCTTCACCACCCTCTCTAGTTACAATTTGATTACTTATCACATTGATTGAAATATGTTTGATGGAATAAACAACAATAACCCTAAGTAATTTCTATTCTTTTTTGACAAACCTATGGTACAGATAAGTGAATGAATTCCCCACTGAAAAGTTACTCTTCCCTGAACTACGTGTTTTATATTTTTCATTTATTATGTGGATGGGGATTATTCATGTTATTGCAGGATTCCATGAATTCATAAATTTCGGTCAAAATTCATCAGTTGAATAAATCTACTTAAATATCTAGCAACTGTTGTCTGTTTCATATTTGTCACAGCAAGCAAGTGTTTTCAAGACTTCTCCGTAGCGTACATATATACACATAGCTAAGTGACTAAAGGTGAATAGTACTGTCTGATTGTAAGTCACTTTTACAATCGGAGCTTTCGTGTACGCAAACAGATGGTATCCTGCGATCAGTCAGCTATCTACTTACATTCTCTTGGAATAGCTACCGTTTCCGTATAAACAATAAGTGAGACAAAAAACAAGCTAACTGGTATGTTTTCTATGAAATAAAAGTTCTCTTAATATACCTCACAGTGATAAAGTATGATTTAACTGACTGAGGTTATGATTACAAATAACTGTTCATCGTCATATTAGTAAATCCAGCCAACTTCATAACTTCCCTTGTATCACTCTACTCCTTTCTCTTTTGTGACTGTAATTTTTCATACATAAAAGTGTATATAAGCAAATATATTCGCTATAGACATTACGTCACTTCGATTGTGTTTATTTTGTGGTCGAAAATGAAATATATAATCAAAATGAAGTTTTCAAAGTTTCACATATTGCAACAATTTTACAAATAAAAGAAGAAATAAATGCAAAATATGGTCTAACCTTCACTGTAGTCAAATTCTGACATAAAATATATGTAGAAACAAATAAACTGGGTGACAGTGGGAGAAGTAATATCCCCAATAGTAGTATTAGTGGCAGTACGTGTATATATTTATGGATATTTTAGAAAGTAAAACTGTCGGAACATTGAATCCTGTTTTTAGGTTCTGTTTGAAGATATGTGGATGACATAATCAACGTGTTGAAATTTGAACATAACTCCAAGTTTTTCACACGTATAAAAATTCAGTAGTAGAATTCAGTAGAATTTAATCCCGTTTTGAGTTGAAAAATGAGCAAGATGGGTTTACCATGTTAGAAAGTAAGATATGGCGGAAAGAAGGTGATGGATTAGATTATAGGATTTGTTGCAGACTGACACATTCTAAGAGGACTTAGACTATCATTCATCCCTCCAGAATTCCATAAAGGAAGGTTTAGACAAATGTTTATGTTTACAGGATTTCATCATGAGCTGACCTCGATTAGAGAATCACTGGAAAACCACCACTGGAGTCCTGAACTGCCAGTGGTTTCGTCAACCTACTTTGTTACTCTTCAACAATACGCATCCACCCCACTGATAGGGTTCCAACCCTCGACGTGTGCGTTACAAAGCGAGCGAGCTCGTAGAACTTTAAGCCACTGGGACCTACCAATCCACTGGCCAGTCGGTGAACTCCAACTTCTGCCAATTTACGCAGGATTAAGCGTGACTGGTACTAGACAATGTCATCTCTGACGAGTATTTGTGGTGACCAGTGGGGACAAATACTCACCACCAATGACACTGGCTAGACTCAGTCGTGCTATTTCGTGGATTGGCAGAAGTTGAAATTCAATATTTGGTCATTGGATCCGGTCCCAGTGGCTGAATGAATAGTCTGTGAGCTCGCTCAACGTATAACGGAAATGTAGTGGTTTAGAACCCTGTCATTGGAGTATGTGCGTACTGATGAAGAGTAGCAAATTAGGCTCATGAAACGGCTGGCTGTCCTGTACTTGAGTGATGATATTCCAATTGTTCTCCCAGCCGATATCAGCTTGTAAGAAAATTATTCAGTGGTAAAAGACTAACTATCTATATTACAACTGGACAGGGAGGGATTGAGTTTAGACTTCGCTTGGTAAGAAAGACTGACTAGAGACAAAATAGAAGACCCAACGGCTGAGTGAATTTATACATTTTTTAATTACAGCTTGATTCCAGACCGTAATTTTTGGTACAGGTATGGAATTTTCAGCATATGATATCGGTCGCCCAAATTTTGCAGGCTGACCATAGATTTCATGTATGCTTTTGCAAGGGATCGAACCCCGAACCATGTGCATGGTCGGCGAGAGTCCTAACCAATGTGCCACCAACACACATAATACATAATATAATGAAAAGTTCAAGAGGGCGAGGGTGAATACTGAAGTAAAATCATAACACACAAACAATTAAGTAAATTTTGATACTTAATAATGAGTTCAACTCAGTACTTGAGGGTTAAATTCAAAAATAAGCAGATTGTTACTGAGTAGAATAAAAACCACAAATGCACATGGAGAAAGCAATTACAGTGACCATTGTAGTGAGATATTGGTGGATGGTGACTAGCATTGAAATCCAGGATGTGCATTCCGTCTTATTTTGGACTCGTCATCTGAATGTGCTATTTTTCTGTATGCGGAGTTTGGGTTGAAGTCTTTTGATGGCAATGACTTCTGCGAACCGAAGTAACCATAGTTTTTTGTGCATTGATTATTTTTGTAGCCTGACTAATTTCTGCTGTATGTCCCGTATCATTAAGAAACTCACAATTCAGTTTCCGAATTTACTAAATTGACTGTCTGTGTACTAGTTTTACTTTACTTTCCGAAATTCCGCGAGTTGTGCACAACTACAGTCTCCACGTCGAAAGTATCAGAACGAGGTGTGATGTGATAGAATCCGCGACATTACTGAGCTTTAATCATTTATATTTATTAAAAAACTACCCCATCAATGCACTCGGGCAGGTACAATACGTATTGTACAACAGAATTAATTGATTGAATACTTATTGACTAATCTACGAAACGATGTCTTTTTTTAACTGTATGTACGATTGCCCATAAGCTCTCAACTCCTCCCCACACGATCTCCCCCCCAACTAGTCATTTTCCATTGGTGTCCCACTCGAAGACTTGATTAGCAATGTTACTAAACGGCCTCCTCAGCGTAGTGCCCAATCCTCCTCGATTTCCTTATGAATGTTCTCTGGACGATATATATTCTCGGTGTTTTCGTCGCTGGAGTTCTTGATCAATAGTCATTCCTGGTCATATGATCTTTAGTATGTAACTGGCGAACGAAGCAGTTGATAATAGTCAGTGCCCTGTTTGAAATGCCTTTTATGACGCATGAAAATTTTGAACCACTTAGAAGAAATGACCTTAGAATATTTTTTGAGAATCTAAACTTTATTATTCTTCATGCTCTACGTTGTTTGTGTCCGATAAACGTTCAAATATTCATTAATCTTGAAATTTTGTTGGATGCTGTCATGGAAAAGATTCCTGGCATATGAGACATTTTTGAACTACTTGCATGCCGCATGAAAAATGTGGCTCCCTTCATTGCTGCCTGAAGTATCAGTAGCCTTGGTCAGCTATGCACCCAAACATCTATCCTAACCTGGAGCTAATATTTTTTAGTGAATCACATAGGGTTTGAGAGTGCATCGGTGGAAGTTTAAACACGCACCACGTAAGTATTCGGGAAGTCCTGTACCCGCGAACCACTTACACATATATCACACAGTCATCCTTTAACTAAGAATCCGAAATCCTCCTTCTCGTGTTCGTATGCTTATACGTGACAGGTTCTGCTTCTTTCCCAGTAAATGTTCATTCCCCTTCCCCCTACCAATAACAGGTTTCTGTAAATAATTTTTCTGAATTTGAAACACACTGATTAACAGAACTTACCTAAAGTTTATACAAAATCAACTCCACTCATTGAATAAATACCATCTCTATGCATAGGAATCCAACATGGTTTCTTTAACATAAATATTCATTCAGGCATATATAGAACACAAAATGATTGAGCAAAGAATATCCTTTTCGACAAATTCCTCTTCTGGCTCTACAATTATATACCTGTATGTTTATATACATAGAGTATTCTAGATTAGTAGTCAGTAACAATATTGGTGATTTTTTTAAATAATATCGATTTGTAAAGTAAGCTCACAATGGAATTACACTTCACTGAAGATGCTTAAATTATAATAATAATAAAAATATAATAGCAAATAGAATATCAAACAAAATCAGGGAAATTTCCACAAAAATTGAGGATCATTCAAACCTAGATGGCCAGAGTTGTAAGGATAATGTCTGTACTAACTTCTTTTGGATGCACAAATTATGCCTGTTATTGTGGATTCAAACAGCCAGCCTCAGCAGTATTTACTAGTCGAACTCTTAAGTTGAAGTTAAGATTTGTTGGTATACCTTAAATGACCCTGAAGGCATGGCTGACGTCAATCTTGTGTTCTGTATCCACAAGATGAGATAGAATAGTGCTGCAAATAGATTTTGTTTGTCCTTTACTTAATCGCTATGCAGGGTGATGTTCGGAAATTTGACGAGTTACACGCCCAGGTGTACGACCTATGCAACTGGCTCACTTCACAGGAGCAGTTAAATTCGTAGATACACACGCTGATGAGGCGAAATTAGGCAGTTTATGTTTTACTCCTAAACGCAAAAGAGGATCGAAAAGGATATTCTTTGCTCAATCATTTTGTATTTTTTCAACATTCACGTGATTTTGAACCGAAATCAAGAAACTGTAGTCGGAGCAATCTTAACATGCCTTCCTTTCAAAGAATAATTTAACTGAAATAAATATTTTTGTGAATAGGATACAACCGGAAATTTTAAGACAATTCAATGTTCCGCTTATCTTTTTATCATCTATGTGGAGTGATGAGAAGAGCTTTAAAGTAAGAAAAAATTTTGAAAATATATTTTTTGAAAGGTACAGTAATAAAGATCTATATCATTTACAAGCATAGTCAGACTTCTGAAGTGTATTTTGATTCGGATGAGGGGGAGAAAAAATGGTTTCGCTTTCTTTAAGGAACAAATCTTGATGCTAGTTTGCTGACAATAAGCTAAAGTTCCTTCAAGGTGATTGCAGATACGCCTTGCTGACTGGTGTGTGCCGACTAGCACGAAACCCAGGTGGCGTCCAAGCCTTTCTGTGGCCGATTACCTCAGACTACCTAATTTTATCAAATCAATGTGCATCGTGATGGTGAGCTACCTATTGGCGTGGTGGCCACATTGCAAGCATGAATGACTGATAGAATTCAGTCTGCACCAAACACATAGGAGGACTAGACATGTCACACTAGTTACCCGTGTCCAATGAAAAAAGCTGAAGTACTGTTTTGTGGAACGTGATTTGCAGGTGAATAACTAAACTAAACCAATTATATACGTTTAATTGCATTTTAGATTTTCCCGTGGACTGATTGATTGGACCGAAGTGATCGGTCTCAGGTAGAAACGTCGGCTTCTTGTGCAAATGCTTCGACGATGTTCGGGCATTTAATTAGTATCTAATTTGTGGATGGTGACTAACAGTGGAATTCGTGATGCACATTTCGTCCGATTTGGGACTCTTCAACTGGATGTTATTGTTATTATTATGTACCTGCACTTTCTCAGCTGACGAGTCCCAAATCGGACAAAATCCACATCCTGGATTCCACTGATAGTCACCATCCACCAATTAAATACAATTATATGTGTCCAAACCAAGTTCACTTTTAACAGTTTGAAAAAACTTGGACATTGGGTATTTGATATTCATTATAATAAAGGTGTTATGTAATTCTCAATGAATGAAAAACAAAACGATATTGCTGTTTTTACTAATATTTCGCTATTTAATGGTGCTAATAGCTTTATCAAAGTATTATCAAACCAGAATTTACAAAATCTCAGCATATATATACATATATATATATATAACAACTTAATCATCGTTCCTCAACATAAGGTCACTTTTATGGTGTTTTCGAATTGGTCATTTGGTAAAGATAACAAAACTAGGTGTATATTGTTTTGATTTGATTAGTGTGTAAAATTATAAACCGAACTAAACTGCTTCAATCTACGACAAAGAGCATCTTATGAAGTTGGTTCCCCAAGTGAATGAGTTGGCGAACTGCTGTATTAAATTTAAAGAGGATATCTTCATGAATAGTTTTCGGTACATAGGGCTTCAGACTACAGTTTCGAAGTTTCATTAGCAGTGGTGTTTTTTATGGAATGGGGTTGCTAGCCTCACGATCGACCCTTCCTCACTACCAGGCGAGATAATTGACGTCTGTTGGCCGGATATTGAACCCTATACCACGTTGATGTTTGGCGAACATTCTACCGCGGAACCACCAACGCACCTCTTCGTGATTAAAAAATTAATAATATGTGAAAATATTTTCTGGACTGTCATTGCATTGTAACGACAGAAGATAAGGGTCAGGCAACAGATCGTTTATTGAGAAAATCAACAGATATTTATAGATTCTTATGTGTTATTATGAGCGTTATTGTCAGCAACGTCTTCTGACTGGTTGTTCTCTTGCTGAAGGTTATTCTGTACTGCTTATGACCGTTTCTTAGAAAGTTAAGCCATTTATATATATCTGCGAATCATATTTGCACAAGTTAGTTCTGTTGTGATTAGTTGGTGAGTTCCTCAAGGTTAAGCCTTCTAATTGCTTTTCATCATGGTCCCTATTCACAACGTTAACATTGACTCAAATTTTCGTCAACAATTTTGGCTTGTAGACAGCTCTCACCACAGCATGAAATAAATTCAATGACAACATGATCGACTAGTTTTATAATTAGGAAAACACTAATTCATTTCAAACTTTGTTTATTTGATCAAATAATACGTGGAAAGTGTTTACTGTTTTGTTAGGACACTAGCTAGTAACTAGTCTGTACCAAAAAAAGGAAAAGACGCGCGATACTGGCTGCTTACCAGCCGTTTCTGCGATCTTGAAGGACTCATGTCCCTTCTGAGGTGTGAACTCAAATCATTCGACGTTGTGACCACAGATATTTCCTTGGAGCTATTCCGGATCACTATCTCTTGAGGGACTGCAATGTAGGCTGAATTCTACCAGTCAAGTTAGTCACTAAATAGTGTCTAATCAAAAAAATCAATGCAGATATACAGGAAGTCAGTCGCGAGCAGTGAATAGCTCAAGGTTGAAGTCTCTGACTGCAGCACTGGGTGACAAAGCTGATAAATATCAACAAGAATGAAACCTAGGTCAGGCAGGACTTCCTGACTATTGTCTCCAACTATCCAACAAGTAATACTGGTGATAAGTAGTGATAGTTGAAAAATAATTATTCATTTGCTGATAATTGGAAATAGAGTCACCACTCGAATCGACAGTCAAATTGATCTAGATGACTCAACTGGTAACCAAATCTTACTTTCACTATGGTCATCAATCATTCTGGCTAGCTGCCATATAAATCAGTGCTTTACAGTTATTCGTTTATCAAGTGCTTCTATCGCTATTTGAATGATGATCAATTATAAATGGCAATTCGTTTGTTTAAGGCCTATTTGAAGTTGCCTGCTGTGAAATATTCGTTCGCCAGATTACGTCGGAGATAGCCTTATCAGATTTGCAATAGTTAGCTTGTTTAGAAATAAAAAAAGTCTTGTTATGTATCAAAACATGTACACCTTTACCTGGACTGATTTAACGTTGTCCGTTAGTAAAAATAACGAGAAAAACCAAAACAGTGAGGAAAAAACGCTTACAGGATATTTTTTAAACTCCCTTTAGAATAATTCTAAACTAAGTTAGATATTAGTTATTACCATCCAGAGTAGAAATCTTAAGGAAATTACCTCTTTTATTTACATGACCTTAACTGGATTAGTTCCACTACAGGTGGCATAGACTAAGATTTCAAAGGCAAGATATGAAATACAAGACAGAATTTCACCGCTCTGATATCAGTGTGGGAATCTGTTGCACTCAGTACAAGGAACAAGATCCAGATCTTCAACAATAATGCCAAATCAGTGCTTTCTGTATAGTCTAGAGATACGACGCGTCTTCAAAAGCATTCAGAAAACAGGACATTGTAGGCATTCACAAACAGATATCTTAGTTTCATGCCCAAGATTGAATGTCAAGAAAGCAAACGCAACAGATTTTTTTTCCTTCACCTTCCTCAGTGGAACATAGGGCTTCAAGCTAGTGGCGTGAAGTTTCTGTAGCAGTGGTGATTATTTTTACAGGATGGGGTTGCTAGCCTCATGCCCAACCTTTCCTCTTCACCAACATTATTTCTGGATTAGCGAGGTAAAGGTTTGCATCGGTCGGAGATCGAACTCCGAACCATGTGTATGGTCGGCGAGCATCCTAACCGCTATGCCACCGACGCACAGACGCAACAGAGCAGCCACAAAATACCTATTGCCCAACAGATTTGCAGAAGAAAATGAAGTTGAGTCGGACACATGCTGAGAATACAGGTAAGTGACGTCGCATGCAAGGTCCCTGTTTGAAGCGCTGAAGGAAATCAACTAGTTTAGAGGACCACCGAGAGTGACGTGAAGGAGACGAAAGCTTATTTACAAACATTCAGCAAAGCTAAAGTACAATACAAGTTGAAGGCTGGAATTCCGATGTCCTGCCAAAAAAATATGCTGATCAAATTGCAACTCTACACATTACCACACTCTACCTAAGCTTCCTTCGTCGACTTCGAAAAGGCTTCCGACAGCTAGCGTAGACCGCGAAGTAATTTGGAAACTACTTCAACACTGTGGTGTGCACTGCCTCAAATAATTATTAAGCTCATTCAATAGCTGGCTATGTGAAAACGTCTGCCATGTATCAGTGAGATGATCTACAGCGGAAAACTCAGCCAACTAAATTCCGGAGTGATTGAATGAATAAGATGAGGCTAGCTGGCTGCCTAGTATCACTCACGATGAATTCCTCATGGTGGTGGACTGGATCAGGCGTCAGACTGTGCGCGGGGAGTAAGTAGACAGGAATACGCTGAGCCAACTAATAAGAAGACTCTAGAAGATCTGGATTTTGCGTGTGGACGATCTATTTTTTTAATACCACATATACAAACTCGAAAACTTGAAGGCAGGCAGGCGAAAACCAACAAAATGGCTGAAGAAGCAGTGCAGAGAAGACAGGATTCCAGGTGAAAATAAAGAAGACAGAGGTGATGTAGTTAACCAACAGCAACGAAAACAAGAACCAATAACTATCAACGGAATAAATTCGAAGGATGGCATTCCCTTCGTTTATCCAGGCAGCATTATTTCAATTACAGAACAACAAAGCTATAATCAGGAAGGCACTGCACGTGAATCACGACAAGCATTTCGAACAGGCCATCGCAGACTTTTATGAACAACTGGCTTCAACTACTGACTCCTTATTGAAGATGAAATGGCCAACTGGCTGGCCAGAAAGAATTAACAACCAGAAACTATGGCGATGATGAAACCAACCAAGAACTTACCGTTCAACAAATATGTGGAAGAACATGGAGATGCACTAGTTGTACGTTGAAGAGGCTATCGAATGACATGGAGCTCACTGCAGTCCATCGCCGAAGTGGAACCCGAATAGGTAACAATAAATGGTTCGTTAGTGTGAGAGTGACCTAGAGGAGGTTGTCTGTTGGGGGAAGAGCTGGAGGAAATCAAAAAATTGAAGAAAGTGGTGATGTGTTTTCGAAGCCGTATATTCTGCTCGCAACCCTAAGGAACAATAATAATAATTATATCATTTAAATGAGCAATCAAATTTTCGCCTAACGTTTATTTTCACAAATGAAAATAATATTAATAAGTTAATTTTGAATTTAGTTTCAAAGTGAAAATATCCTGCTTTTTGCCTTCGTGAGCAGATGTGACGCAATACTGCAACACTACTCAAATAACAAACATTGCCGTGTACTCAAAATGTACGCTCCCACCCCTAAAAAATGGCGAACAATCTGATCACATACCAAAAAAAAAACAACTTTTCACTATCATTTCGAAAGCATATCTCTGTTTTGTAAAAAGATTTTAGAAATAAAAACAGACAGAATAGAGTAAAAACTGGAGAAATAGATGACAAATTTGTAATATTGAGTCGAAATGAAACACCCTACAATAATATCTACTTGTACTATCCAACGTACTTAGGTTCAGTCGTTTGAATTCTTTGATTTCAACCCTACATAAAAAGTGAGAGATAGTTAAAGTCAGAAAAAAGGGACAAAATATTCAAGGAAAAGTGAGTTAATCCTCTTCCTCCTTCTTCTCAGTTTACGTCTTCTATGTATTTTCTATTGATTTAGAATCTCTCTCGCTTTTTTCTGACATTCGCCTGAAAATAAGTAAGTTTTAACAAGAAAGAATAGTAGTATAGTGAGATTTAGCGAACCAGTTTAAATTTATATAGGCATTTAAATATATACCTGATTACTTGTATATTATAAGACTAAAGAATTACCTTAGTTTTTCTTACGCATGACATCATTAGAGGACGACGGATCTATTAGTCTGTTAGTGTGACTATCTGCGTGTATGTTTGTGTGTGTTTGTGTGAATGTGTAATAGACCAGTAAATATTAAAACTTGAATATATATACATATTACATCTTTAAAAAAAGACCATTTTCGTTAATCTTTACTCCAAATTAGATTATCATCTTCACTAATCGAATGAAGAATGAGGTAGAAGAAATAGATAAGGGAAAGGTTTCAGGTTGACAAATGAGGAGGATGCATAAACAAAAAGTCTTTACGGGTCATTTCATCGGATCACATACTGTAGAAGTGGAACAGCGTTAGATGGAAACGATTGCTGAATAGGTGAATTCCGCTTTTTTTTGGAGAAAATTTGAGAAAAAAGAATATGCTTTCCGTCTTCTGACTCTACAGTTATATACACACTTAAATTTTATTCCTTAACGTTCCCAGTGGTGGAACATAGAGCTTGAGGCTAGAGCTCTGAAGTTTCGATAGCAGTGCTGTTTATTTTTACAAGATTGGGTTACTAGCCGCCTCATGCCCAACCTTCCGTCTTTACCGATCTCATTAACGACATAAAGAGGCAAATGACATGAGTTCAGTGGCCTGGGATCGAACCCTGGACAACCTGCATGTTTGGCGAGCATTCTACCACTGTGCTACCGACGCACTATTCATATAATAGTACACCCATTGGCTGGGTATTGGTTCTCAGGAGAAGCGAATACACCTATCATTGCCTCTTGCAAGATGAGACTAGATACTATCGATTAGTGTAGTTTAAGAGAGATACATAAATGATAATCAGCATAAAAATATAATGATAAACAGAAAATGAAATAAAATTAAGGAAATCTCTGCAAAAAATTAAGGTTCATTAAAACCTTGTTGGCCACGGGGCTAAGGAAGGTGTCTGAACCAATTTCTTCTTTTGGATACATAAGTTAGGCCTCTTAACTAAGAAGTACACCAACAGCCAGTTTCAGTAATATGTAATAGGCGAACTCCTGATGCAAAATCAAGCTTAGGTGGTATATGGTAGATTACTTTGGAAAGCAGCCTTTCTTAAATCGATTTTGTGTTCTGTATCTACGAGATAAGATAGTATAAAATTATAAATAAACTTTGTGGTACTCTTACTTAACTATTATGCAGGATTGTGTTAGGAAATTCGACGATAAATACGCCTAATTGTCCGACCTATGCAACTAACTGGCTCGCCTCACAAGAGCAGTCAAATTGATCGATGTGCATAAAGGGAGGGGGTTGGTTTTGAGGGAACAGCACACTTCAGCAGCTCTGAGTGCTGTTTTTACCGCCGTATTCCTTAGACGTTGTCTTAATATCTCACTGGTGTGTTATCCCCGAGTAATTGAAGTTATAACTTTGGCCTGGCTTAACTTTTAATTCATATTCTTATCGATGAGTTTATCTGGTTAACCGTTCTCACTCAGCAACCGACCATCGTGTTTTCGTATTGTTCCACAGTCTAGCATGAACAACTTGCTCTGTTCGTTTCCTAACTCAGAAGTGAATTGGATTCTACTTAATTTTTATATATGTGACAAACTTGGAGTTATGTTTATATTTTAACACTGTGAGCTTGTCGTCCACATATCTCTATACATAACCTAGGATTAGAAATAAATATTTCCACAGTGTTACTTTCTAAAATATCCAAAAGTATATGTGCTACCACTAATACTACTTTTGGGGATATCACTTGTCCCACTGTCACCCGATTTACTTTCTGGTATATATATTTTATGTCAGAATTTGACTACAGTAGAGGTTAGACCATTTTGTGCATTTTTTCTTCACTTATTTGTAAAATTGTTGAAATATATAGAAGGATGCAAATTTCATTTTGTGTTTGGAAACTGATTGCTCGGAATAAAGGGATTATTCTTATGACTATTTATTTTATTTTCAACTAACAAACATACAATCAAAGTGACGTTACGCCTATACCGAATATATATATATATATATGTATATATATGTATGAAAAATTACAGTAACATTATAGCAAGGACTGCAGTTATACAAGAGAATTTATGAAGTTGGGTGGATTCACCAATGCGATGATGAACAGTAATTTGTAACCAAGACCTCAGTCAGTTGAATCATACTTTATCACTGTCAGGTATATTGAGTGAGCTTTTATTTCACAAAACACACTATTTGTCTCCCTTAATAGGCAGAGGAAAAAAGCAGATACTGGAAGAGAATGTATGTAGCTAGTTGTCTGATGACTTTATACCGTCTGGTCGAGTACCCGAAGACTCTGATTGTAAAAGTGACCTATAGTCAGGCAGTACTATTCACCTTTAGTCACTTAGCTAAGGGTATATATGTATGCTAGGGAGGAGTCTTGAAAACACTTGCTTGTTGTGATA
This sequence comes from Trichobilharzia szidati, assembly GCA_944472155.2. NCBI lineage: Eukaryota > Metazoa > Platyhelminthes > Trematoda > Strigeidida > Schistosomatidae > Trichobilharzia > Trichobilharzia szidati. The sequence goes on along the minus strand of OX235276.1, from coordinate 18,075,334 downwards.
TATTTGAAACAGGCAATAGTTGTGGAATCTATATTAGATTCAACGAAGAGTCTTTTTTTATGCGGCGAATACATTCACTTAGCTGTACAATCACAGTTATTTGTATATAATTATAAAACTTGGGCACTGTGGTAGAGTATAACTCCATTATCGATAAGACTTTATTTTGATAAAGTCATACAGTGTTACACAGTAATGTTAACTGATGACCACATTTCGAACACAATTCATTATTACCACTCATAATCATATCAACTTACTCACCCACACAACTTTCCTACTTCATTTATATATATGTGGAATTGACTAGATATATGAATAAAAACCAGTATGGGATAACGTACATTCAGAAATAATAATATGAGTGTTACTGATCAATTACAATCAGATGAGAAATAAGACGAGTGTTTTTAAAGTCATAATAACTAACTTGTTAGAATGTTATAATGTATGTGAATTGAAATAGAATTTTGAGATTATTTATTATCCTCCTCTGATTTGACTGACTGGTGGTAATAATATCTTCCATGAATATCTCTGGTATTCGCATTGAGTCATTTCTGTTGCATTTGTTGTGTTGGGTGTAGACTCAATGAACCAAGCAGGATTCAGTAATCAATCTTCCTCTCCACCTACAGTTCACTCAACTCCATAAATGAGGGAATACCAATATGTATAATTTCCCGGATGACACAGTTTAGCACCAAATCAATTGTCCAACGTAGCATTTTGCAGTCTGATGTCCAAATGTCCAAGTAGTCGGTTATAAGTGAGGTGGTCTTGAACTGTTTTTTCCTTGAGTCAATTCAATCCAAGTACGCTACAAACTAGCTAGACTTATAAACGATCAAACCATTTATCCAGTGTTCTAAACATCGAGAAATGCCTACCGAATCCAAATGTATATTGTTAGTGATTGCCACATATATCTATCTGTCATGAATTTATGTCAAAAATACTGTGTCATACCTCAGTAACATAAACAAAGCAGGTGGTTCAGTGATAAGTCTCTCTTTTCGGTGGCGAATTCATTCACTTAGCTGTACAGTCACAATTATATGTATAATTGTTATCCTATGTGTGTGTGTAAATTGGGTTTGTCAGACAAGATTGGAAAACACTAAGGGTCACTGTTGTTTACGCCATCAAAATATTTGAAACAGTGTGTGATGAATAATCGAATTGTAACTGGAGGGAGGGTGAAGATTAGTATGAGGGTAGTGATGATAACTTCTCGAAAAGCACCTTTCCAAATCAACAAATGCCTACTGTTTCAAAGTAGTCTACAGGGTAAAAAATAACCTACCAAACTCAATACATCTTCATCCCCCTTTTTGTTTTACTGAAGACTTAGTCATTCAGTTGGAAAGACCAGAGTTATGTCTACAAAAGGAAATTATTCAACCACTTCTTCTATCATGGCAACAAGCCTGTTGTTTTCTACTCAACTGAAATTTCGGTGTGACAGCTTTTCTAACTCCTTCTAACACTTGCATTTCTTCACAAATCTTACATAGTTCAGTAGTTCTATTTTTCGTGTTTGTGTTTATATTTCTAATCAGAACTCACATTGAATTATTCATCTTATTACGTAACTGCAATACACTTTTTCAACTTTGGGTTTATATATATTACGTCAGAATTAGACTACAGTGAATGTTAGACCATTTTATGCATGCGATTCTTTACTTATTCGTAAAATTATTGGAATATATAGAACAATGAAAACTTCATTCTGTATGTGGGAAGTGACTCCTTAGAGTAATGGGATTATTGTTATGATCATATATTTTATTTTCAACTAACAAATACCCACAATAGAAATGACGTAACGTCTTTACCGAAGATATATATACTATGGAGATAGCATGGCTAATCTCTTACTACCTTGGAAACTGTAATTGTTTTTTTCATGTGCTCTTATGTTTTTTTGAGTTGAGTGACATTTCACTTATTTTTGATTTTGACTCTTACTTACTGAGTTGAACTCACTATTAGGTATATAATAAATTTTTTTGTCAGTATTATACCTTCATTTTACTGTTCATCCTTACCCTCTTGAACTTTCCATCATATTATGTGTGCATTCACTCAGCCGTGGGATCTTGTATCTTGTCTCTAGTCAGTCCTTATTTCCAAGCTAAGTCTGAAAACGAAACCCCTCCTGTCCACATATAATACAGACAGTTGGTCTTTTAACAATGATCAGTTTCGTCACGAGCTGATATCGATTATATAACTATTGGAAAACCACCTCTGGAGAACTGGATAACTGCTTTGTTGCAGTTTTGGACTCTTCTCCACTATACATGGGTCACTGCATCGAGTCTCAGTGACTTAATGTTCTACGAGGTCATTCGCGTAATAGCAAAGAGTCCCAATCCAGTTTGACAAAATAGTTGTCTAGTACTTCAAGCTGGACTTCCGACTGTTCACTAACCGATGTCAGCACATGATGAAATCCTATCTAATTCGTCATCTTGTTACCGTCATATCTTACTCTCTAACGTGGCGAACTTAGCTTGTTCATATTTCAACTCAAAAGTGAATTGGATTCCATTTACTAATGAATTTTTATGAACGTGACGAATTTTTAACACGTTGAGTATGTCGTCCACATATCTTTAAACAGCACCGTAGATAAGGATCCAATGTTCCGACAGTTTTACTTTCTAAAATATCCATAAATATATCTACTACCATTAATACTACTATTGGGGATATTACTTCTCCCACTGTCATACAATTTACTTGTTTCTACATATATTTTATGTCAGAATTTGACTACAGTGGAGGTTAGACCATTTCTATGTATTTATTTTTTCATTCATTTGTAAAATTGTTGCAATATGCACATACAACGATGAAAATTTCATTTTGTGTGTGCGAAGTAACTATTTAGATAGAATAAAAGGATTATTGTTATGATTATATATTTTATTTTCGACCACAAAATACAAACAGTTTAAATGACGCAACGTCTATACCGAATATATTTGCTTACATATGTATATTTATATATGTATGAAAAATTACAGTTGCGACACAGAAAAAAGTACAGTTATACAAGGGAAGTTATGAAGTTGGCTGGATTTACTAATACGACGCTGAACACTTATTTTTAATCATAACCTCAGTCAGTTGAATAATACTTTATCACTGTGAGGTATATTAAGTGAACTTGTATTTCATAGAAAACACACTTGATAGCTTGTTATCTGCCTCACCTAATAGGCAAACAAAAAAGGCAGATATTGAAAGGGTAGGTATGTAGCGAGTTGTCTGGTGATTTCATATCATCTGCTCGCGTACACGAAACTCTGATTGTAAAAGTGACTTACAGTTAGACAGTACTATTCACCTTTAGTCAATTAGCTGTGTGTATATATGTACGCTACGGAGGAGTCTTGAAAACACTTGTTTGCTGTGATATACTTGAAATAGGTAACAGTTGTAGGATATTTAGTGGATTCATTCAAATGATGAATTTGCACCGAAATTTATGAATTCATCGAATCCTGCAGTATCATGAATAATCCCCATCCACATAATAATGAAAAATAAAACTTGTAGTTCAGGGAAGAGTCACTTTTCAGTGGCGAATTCATTCACTTATCTGTACAATAGGTTTGTCAGACAAGAATAGAAATTAGTAAGGGTTATTGTTGTTTATGTCATCAAAATATTTGAAACATTTTGATGAGTAATCAGATTGTAAACATAGAGGATGCTGAAGATTAGTATGAGGGTTATGAAGATAAATTGTTTCCCGAAAACAGTAAACTTCCACATACTTTGCATTGTTGAAGCCTCAACAACTAGTATAGAAAATCCTGATTTATGTTCACAGAAGGAACTTCTGCATCCTCTTATTCTACCCTGAACATCATTCCAAGTACATAGACTTTGTTACTAATACTGTTTGTGAATTTTTAATTGACATTCTAGCAACACTCTTTTCTTAACTAAACCCCTTTATTTACTCTTCCCGCCTATTACATAATGCATTTTGAACACTTGTCTCCATGCTCTGTCATTAACATCCTATTTTACTGAGTGTCTCTCATATTACGTAATCTCTGTCATCACATACTTATCTTCGCCCCACCGGATCCGTTCACCTAGTTATAATTTGACTACTCATCACATATTTTGAAACATTTTGATGACGCAAGCAATAAGCCTACCTAGTTTTTATTCTTGCCTGACAAACGTAAATATATATATATGTATATGTGATTCTACAGCTTAGTGAATGAATTCGTCACGGATAAGAGACCCTTCGCTGAACTGTTTGTTCTTATATTCATGTCTGGTTGGATATGTTTCGTGAATATTCCATTCTTGTATTGAAAACACTTTGTCCAATCATATGAGTCATGAAACAGGCACCAAAATATGATATTGAACAAAACTGCAAGAACTGTGGTCAGATATCGACCTCAGACTTCTGACAAATATTTGTCTACTTTTGTTAAATACTTTAAAACAGAGTGTACTTTTATAAGTTACCAGACCATGGATGTTACGAACTACCTGGAATAATTTTAGTGCCGAAACATATTGATTCATTACAAAACATTTAAATTAATCCCAGAGTGTTTAAGAACAAAAAAATCAAAACAAGATTTTTCTGAACGTTTCGCTGTATACGCCAGAGCTTCTTCAGCAGAATTATTCGGATTTGTTTTATCATCAAAATATGTCGTCAAAAATATTTTTTACTTAAACTGAAGTCAGTTTATTCGAAGATCACTTGTCCATAGACATTTGTACCATCAGAAATATGTAAGCAGTCATTATATATTTGTAATGACTAATGTCAAATTGTTATTGTGTTTATTTTTCTGCATGAGTGTGTAAGTGTATGTTGTTTGTCATACGGAAAAACATCAGTTCACATGATAATATTTTTATAATGGTCATGGAGGTTTATAGAGTTATTTCTTGTTTTTTCATCTGTCTTTTTTAATCAAAGTTTGCCATATGAGTGACTGTGCGTTGGTGGTACAGTGGTTAGGACTCTCACCGACCATGCACATGGTCCGGGGTTCGATCTCCTGCCGACGCACACCTGATATCAATGGTTGGCCTGCAAAATTTGGGCTACCAATATCACAAGCTGAAAATTCCATACCTGTACCAAAATAATATGGTGCGGAACCAAGCTGTAATCAAATATTAAAAAGAATAAAAATCCCTTCTGTCCTATTTACTGCATTCGATGTGGTTAAAATGTGCAGGTCATCCCACCCTTTATGTGAATAAAATCCTCTTCCTAGAATTTCAACGTTGTCGAAATCAATCTTATGTCCGCTGTTTATTTATCGCATGCATTGCTATAGCCGATCTTTTCTCTAGACTTTTTAATTCTACTTCATCATTTCAAGGTGGATATTTCGTGCATAGTCCATGTTAATTCAATCTGACATTCACCTGTTTACCACTCTCCCTTTCCTATATAGCAAGCTTCACATTCTGAACACTTTATCCTATAGACACAATTGTTTTGTGTCGTTTCGGGAACCATATATTTGACACTCACTCACCAAAGCTTTCTCTATAGAATAACAAGGCTTGAAATAGACGTTAATATTTTATGAAGTAAATAGTCTTTGAAGTTGTTCAGCTGTGTCCTTTCGATATGTACTTTTACACAGTAGTGTATGTATAGGTATAGAGTTGTAAAACATTTATTAGCCTGTCCATAAGAAGATATAGACAATCGAGAATTTAGACCAAGTATGATTAATTAATATTTCATAGTTTTGGTATTGTCTTCGTCATGCTTATTTACAGAAAATTAAGTTTCTATAGTCGGTTTGTCAGGATTAGATCTGTTTTTTACGAGTTGATCACAGCACTGAGAATCCTGGAGTTAGTTGTAGTGAAAAGTCGTGACCAGTGAGGTCCATTCAGATGTCAAGTGTGAGGATGGATGTCCCACCGATAACATGGGTTGGTGCCAGTCGCGCTAAATCACGAATTCGTAGAAGTTAGAATTCATGCACTGGACACTGAATCGAGTCCCAGTGGTTGAATGGTATACGAGCTGGCTTGCTAGCTTGTAACAGGAAGGTTCTGGGTTTGAACCCTGGCAGTAAGTTCGTACTGACGATGATTCCCAAACTCAGATGAAACAGCAGCTGTCCAGTACTCCCTGGTTTTCAATGCTTCTCTAACTGACATCAATCCGTGATCAACCCGTAAAAACAAAACTAACCCTTAGAAACCAAACTACAGAATATTATAATTACAACAATTCAGAAAATTGTCGTGTTATTTAATTGTTTCTCTCTCTTTTTTGTGCTTTACTTCACGTTATTCATGAAGTATCTCAAGTTTCCAATAATTCAACTATTTCTATCTCTCTTACAAAACTAAAGTGTTGATGAGAATAAACATTAGAAAGACAGGAAAACTCTTTTGGCACAATTTAAAGTAAAAGGTGCTTCATTAACAAAAACAAAACAAAAAAAGAAAAAACAGAAAACAAACAGACATTTCCAAACTTCTTACAAAGTATAAGATGCTAGTACCACATTGAGTACTGTTCAAGATAGATTAATAGAATAGCGCATATACAGTATTAGTACTATGTACATACGTACGTAGGTTGTAAAGAGTGCTGTTCACTTCTGTGGCTATGTTTTCTTCTAAAAGAATTCTCATTAACACTCAGTTTCTCATCTATTTTAAGTTGAATTAAAACCAGTACTCACAGAGGTTCATATCTGTGAGTATCCTAGACAGGAATTATTGAGTACATAGTTTTACAATATATAAGTATCTATCTATCTAGTCATAAGGCAAAGAAACAAAGTTAGCAGTACACAGTACAACAATGTAGCCAATCTATATTTAAGAACCGGTTGAACAACTGCTGGCTGTGCTTGTGTGTATATTTTTCAAAACTTAAAGTGGTAAAAAGAAGTGCATCCTATTGAAGTAAGTGTGACCAAAAACCAATTTGTTTTGAGTTTTTTCTGGTTTCCTTTTCCAGACTGTTAGTACCTTCAATTATGCATCTTGAATTATAATTTTTAAGGGTAGAATGGAAATAGAGGGAGAGACGTAAAGGAAGTTATTCAACAACATTTGACTGACATGTGAATATTTATACACTTGGCCATACTTTGTAGTAATAATAATATGTAAGTGCTTATAGTTAAATATAGCTTTTAGTGCCCTTATAATTTAGACTGTAGATATATCTGTATTTTGTCTGAGAGGAAATTTCTTTGAATTTTAACTCTAATTAGAAACTTGATGGTGGTTTTAATACTTTCAACAAAAATGGCGGACTGTTAAAATTAACTGCGATAAAAAAATAAAGATAAGCAACAAAATCTTGGCAAAGAGAGAATTTTCATTACTGTATCAGGATCGATTTCAGTAGTATATCAGTAGTATAATGCGTCAGTGTTTTTAATGGTTGGAGGCAACTGGCCACAGAAGAACTGAGCGTGACCTAGGTTTCATGCTAGTTGGCACTCATCAGTCGATCGGCAAGGCATATCTGCAGCCACCTGAGCTATTCGGACTCGCTATTCACCTTCTGTAGTACTGTATTGGATATTTTTGATTGGACACTTGTCAGTAACTGGTTTAATGTGTCTAGTTCTTTGTTTCATTCTGACTGAATTCTGTCAGTCAAGTTGTCAATGTGGTAAATCTGCAGCATAAATAGCACTAGACACATTACACTATTTTCTGACCAGTGTAGAATCAAAAATCAATACAGGAAGTAAGTCCCGAGTTTGAATAGCTCAGTGATAACGTCTCTCTTTGACTGCCGATAGTACTGGGTGACGTGGGTTGTAATCTCTGCAGGGACATGAATTCCTTCAAGGTGGTTGCAGATACGCCTTTCTGGTCAACTGGTGAGTGCCAACTTGCACGAAACCTAGGTCCAAGGCTTCCTGTCGATTGCCTCAAACCATCTTGTACCAACAGTCTACAGTGCACTCTGATGGCGAGCCGCCTACCATGGTCACCATATTTCAGAATTGACAGATAGATCTCAGTCTGCACCAAAGATATGACTTGAAACACTACACTGGTTACCGACTAGTGTCGAATCCAATTAGTATTTGTGTGACAAAGTCGTGCTAGGCTGAAATCGATTGCAAAATATTGTAAGATGCGAGACAGTGGTGGTGACTAGTTATAATAGATTTGGAGAATGTGGGATGAGGTAGGAGAAACTGTCAAGTCAGTTCAATGTTATAAAAGGTGTATTAAAGAGGTGAGATTCATTATGAAATAACGAATATGTGAAATGAAACAGGTGGAGACATATATTGAGAAAAGAGATAATATCTTTCATAATAAGTCCGGAAGATTTGATATTATTGACAGAATGTTTGCATGAAGGGTATAAATTATAACAAATAATATTATTAATAATTGCAATAATAAACAAAGAGAAAGAAGAAAACAAACCAAGAGGGATAAGGGGAAGAAAAGACATGAATCCAAGTTTCCGCACTGTATGAACAGCGTTCGAACATGTTCTTTTTAGATACAAAGTTCCGGTTCAGTTGATCTTATTGCAACAGCTTCAGCTATGTATAGCAGACGTAAACGAACTGTACGTGATAACTAACTCGAAATTCGACATATAACCCTAAAAGCTGGCGTCTATGCAATGTCCAGTATTGACCAAGTTAGGCAGGATCGAACTCTTTATGCATTTAATTTCAACTTTGCTGAAGCCAAAGATGGACCTGCCTAATCGTGCATCCTATATAACTTGAACCACAGGAACAGCTGAAATGGTACATGCATGAAGAAGAGCTACGGTTTACTAAGCCATCTTTCAGTTGCTGGGTGAACATTGGACAGCTACTGAAGTGTAGACACAGACGCGCAGAGTAGACATTTTTGTTTATCGCCCTGGTTAAACGTTGCGATAGAATCTCCACAGGGTTATCTTCCTTGAATCGTAGACGTAAAAATAGAGGCTTTTTCTCCACCGTTTTCATTTCATGTTTATGACTATTATAACCTTTGTTGGCTTTTATAAACTTCTCTGGATATCCGTTCTCGCTTAGAATGTCTCGGATGAACTGGAGTTAATTCTCTACACAGTCTTCGGAACAAATGGACCCCGCTTTAAATACTAAGCACCTGATCAGGTTGCGTTTGTATTTCGTCGGTACAAAGCTAAGGAAGTGTGTATACTGAGCTTTGGTCTCTAGCTTTATAATCACCACTATTTTTCCAATTTCACAATATTTTGTAATCGATTTCAGCCTAGCACGACGTTCGCCACACAAATACGACTATTTATTTTGACATCATATATGTAGTGATCTGTTATTCTACGTAGAAATGTATTCGCCACATAACTAATTGGCCATTATTGTAACGACAACAAATATATATTATATTTTATAATTGTAAGAACCTGAAGATGGGAAATTATTGAAAAGAATATTCTTCGTTCAAGTTGACTTTTAATTCATGATACGGGAATATTTCACATTATTAAAGTGATATCAGCTGAAGAGTCACTGAAAACTTGGATCATTCGTCATGTTCGAAGCACTTCTGTGGTGTGCATCTAGCACTTCACCATAAATAGTGACAAACCTCAGTTCACCCACCCGTCTATTATCTTAACATTTAATCAGTCGGCTAGAATCGAATTGCCATTTGAGCGGAAAAGCTTCCTGGATATTAACAACACCAAAACAAAGATCACATGCAATGATGTTTAGAGAATATTGATTTTTTATGCTTGAAGTCAACAAGTACCTTTCACTCAACCTACAGTTGTTGTGTTTGACTCTTTATAAGCCTCGATAACATATTAAATCCACGTACGTATTTTTAAGTAACAGAGTCTTATGACCATTATCATTGATCGACGTTGATTTGCGTGCTTACAGAACAACTCAAACGACAACAGAGACTTTTTGTGTCTTTATGACTTGAAGAGGCTTTGTGTTATTGGTTTCATTTATTGTAACGGTTAGGGAAAGAGAATGTATGCGGATTCTTTTATAAGAACCAACAAATACTACACTTGTTTTTATTTGTAATGGGATTATTAATAATTTTCGATGAATAATTAATTAAAAATAATAACATCTTTATTCTGGACAGTATGTATAACATGTACGGAATCCCCAGAGAAGTTTATTGCATGATATTCTCTCCCTTAGTACAATATCTTCAGGTGAAATAATTATTAACAGTATATCCTTCCTGTGACACAATGGTCTCTGAGTAGCTGAAGCACAAACCATTCTTCTCCAAGAGACCCATCCACGATGTCTGGTTGAAAGCCAGTTGTAAGATGTTCAGAAGTACATTTTGAGACCCAGGGACACAAATGAAGAACAATTATATCATGTATTGGAACACGTTGTCACGCAAAATCAGGCCGTCCTTCAAGTTTAGTTGGAACTTGCAAATCAGAGGAGATTATAAACACTTTAAATGCACACAAGAGTAGATAATACCATTTGAGATAATATCTAAATCTTAGAAACTTGCATTTCCCAATCAATAAGTAGCAAAATAATGTTGTTCACACTTATTATAATGATTCACAAATCACCGTCTCCCGTTCGCGTTTCACTCGAGGGCCTGGCACATGATTTCACTCAGTCGTATGTACAGCGTGTATTCAATTCATCGCCATTTTCGTCTACACACTTGTCAAACAATAAGTTCTTGGTTAGTTAGTTCCCAGAGTTTCTTGTTGCTAGTTCTTTCTGGCCAACCAGCCATTTGATTATGGGTAAGTTAAGTGTTTAACAAACCGAGCAATGGCAATAAGTAGCACAAAAGAAGAGCTAAATGATGAAATAAAACAGATAGAAAAATAGTTGGTGTTAAATAACTATCCTTTAAAATTCATTAGGAAGATTGAAAAATGCCAAAAGAAATAGAAAAAGAATTGCGAAACTAGTAATAATAATATAAATAAGAGAGAATATAAGTCATCTACAGTTATACCATATAAAGAGGAGACATCTGAGACCCTACGTAGGATTCTAAATAAAGCAGGAATTAGGGTGCCATTTAAACCTACAAACTCACTCAGAGACAAGCTCTGTAGGTTAAAGGACCTTGTTGGTTGACCCAATTAAACAAAATAATATAATTTACAAAATACCCTGCAATGACTGTGAGGTCAACTACATAGGTCAACCTAGTAGGTCAGGAGTAGTCAGATTGTCAGAACATAAGAATTTAGCTAAGGTAAGAATGGTTGACCCAGAGAAGATAAGTAATTTAGAAAAAAGCTCGGCAACTGCAATGCATGCATTAACACACAACTACACAATAGGGTGGGAGAGGGTTAAAATTCTAAAAAGTAATCTAGGTAGGTGAAGAGAGAGGTTGATTACTGAATCCTTGTTCATCGAGTCTACACCCAACACATGCAATAGGAATGATTCTTCACTCATAGACGAAATATGGAAAATATTACTACCAATCAAATCAAGTGAAAAACAACGGAACTATATAAATGAATTTAGGAAGTTGTGTGATTACCTTGTAATGATTATAAGCAATAAATTGTGCTCGAAACGTCATCAGTAAACATTACTGTATAACACTGTGAGACTTTATCAAAACAAAATTTACCCATAATGGAATTAAACTCTACCACGGTACACAAGTTTTATTCTTATATCAAGCCAGCCATTTGATCTGCAGTGTGCAGACAGCTGTTGAAGGCATATGTTCAAAAAATTCTGCAGAGTGGCCGGTTGAAAATGGTTTTTGTAACACATCAAGTTTCTGACCTGTACAAAAGAACTGACCTACTTGATGTTTGTGTTGAAAATCTGAAGCTTGTTGTTTATGCTGGCTGAGTGAAGCAGAAGCTTTCCAAAGTGACTTCAGACTGATGAAGATGTATCTTGCCTTTCCTACTGTGGTTTTGATATTCTCATGGGGGCTATCACCTGCAGTTGCAAGGAAGCTTTCTTGATAAATGAAGGAAGTGACATTTTTTAAAATTTCTTCCTCTGGACGTTTTTGATGTTTGTTTTTGTTGTTTAGACATCTTCATCACCTTCATTCTCTCTGTTTTCACGTGAATTCCTGGCTTTCCAGCTTTTTCAGCTAGTTTTTCGGTTTTCGCCTGTAAGTCTTCGAGTTTGTGCGAAATCCAGATCTCCAGTCTTCCTATTGATCTAACGGATTCCTGTCCTCTCACTTTGAACTCACGGTATACCACATAATCCAGTCCACTACACTTAGGAATATAATCACTGATAGCAAACAGCCATGCCTTACACTGCTGTCTTCACTTCAAATGGCTTCACTAAGTTCTTCGTTGTGGGTCAATTGACATGTGACATGGATGAGTTTAATAAAGATTTAGCGCACTTCACTCCATAATACTGACGTAGTTTTTTCAGATTACTTCATAGTCGACTCTGTTCATGGCTTTTCCAAAGTCAACGATCTTTAAGTAGAGATTTGACTACCTATCATTCTTTGGTCTGTTCGATGACGCTTGATAACAGAGTATTTATCTGGAATTTAACTTACACATATACGGAAATCATGTTTATCTTAAATTAAAACTGTCATTTGCACAGATCTTTCGTGTTGTACTGATTCTGCCCTTCGTATTGTGTTTGTATGCTTCCTTTTGGTGTCTCATATTTCCCCACTAATACTGGTTTGTTTCCTCTTTTTGAGGTTAAAACTATTGCTGTGTTATTTTATATCTTTGTGCCAATGAAAGTCTGTTTATATATTACTGATGAATCTTGTCAGTGCAGCTTGTTCCCGTGGGTGGAGTTCTGCGCACAGTGCGTCTTTTAGTTGCTTCAGTATGACGTCGCTTAGTCTTTGACTCAGCATGGACAACAGCATGTTTCCACGCCAGTTTCTGAAGAGGCCTAAGTCGCCTTTCTTTGGTAGTTTGATAAGTTAATCTTTCTTCCAGCCTGTGATACTAATAATAATTTTTGTTTTATTCCAAAAACAGCATTATTGATGCAGCAAGGAATTTTCAGCATTCAGTACAATATTGCATCTAATTTACTCAAAAGGATAAATATATGATAAACATTACATAATAATAATAATAACAAAACGTTGTTATAGCAGCTATGTAGCAACTACAGTATGCGACAAGGAGAAAAATATGCATAAAGTATAAAATTACAGTAATGAAAGTAATAACAACTAAAATAAAAATAGCAGAGTTATAATTAAACGATAGAAAGGGCGACACCATAAAATTACAGAAAGTTGAACTATGAAAAGTTCGACTCATTTTACTAATTACATAGGAACTTATATGTTTCATGTTTAACAGTGTCTCCATCACATAAAATACTGGCTAAATAGGATATTGTAGAATTTTTGTACTTAGTGGTGCAAGCATATGACTTTTTATATTGACTTCTCGTCCTACCTGACGAGATGCAAGGGGATAGTTGTGAATAAAGAGGGTAGGTGCAGGGGGTCTGACAGTACGGCCTTTGCCCATTTTGTACAGGATCTTATGTCTCTCGACTATTATATTAGTGAGCTGACGCAGTGGCATACCAAAAGCCCTAATATGATTATAGTCTTTTTTGAGAAGCCCAGGAAAGATTAATGGAGAGCAATAGAGTACAATAGGTAAAATACAGGAGTTAACAAACTGCAGAAGTAAAGGTTGACTGATAACTGATTACTTTTGTCAATTCATGACATAGCGCGACCACTAGCCGAAGTCTCCGGCGAGTATTTGCCCTCGTACCAAACCTGCTGTAGCCTACTTGCAACCAGAAGAACCTGGGTTCGAACCCCAGTGGTGGGTGCGTAGTGCTGAAGAGTCCGGGACTAGTATGAAACAGCTAGCTGTCCAGTACTCCAGCGCTGGTTTTCCAGTGGTTCACTAACTGATGTCAACTCAAGATGAAATCCTCCATCCAGTCAAATAGAAACTGTTGGCTTATAGTTCGATGTGGCTCTAAACAGAATTAACTAATTCCCTCTAAACCATGTAGCCTGTTCACTATAATACAGAAGCTATACAGTAAACATAATATAAATCAAATAGAAAAACGGTTCATACGATTTTCATTCATGCATGCATAGACACTTAGTTCGCCTAAAGCTAGTACATTTCCCATTATGATTTATAAGGATTTTCTTCTTTTTTTCCTTCTGTTATGGCAAACATACGCGTGTTTTCTCTCAAGTTCATGGTTCAGTGATTCAATTATATGATGTTTGTGTTTGTGTTTGTGTGTGTGTACCAGTGCCTGTGTAAGTTTTTATCTTAATCACAACATGTTTCAACAGACTGAAACATTTCTCACCCGCTCCCCCCCCCGCTCTGTGTTAATGTAAATGTTCCTATGCATGCTAGAAACCCACAGAGCCTGAGACTGTTAACAGTTACAGTTATGGTTGTTTTATAAAAGCATAAAAGCATGTGCCAACGCAAGAATTATAGCTTTTAAAAGCAAACGGAATGCCTAAAGTACTGCTCATGAATAACCCTCATTCAGACATTAGTGAAAAACCAAATACATATTTTTCGATAGTGTTCTCTGAGCTAACTGCATGGTTTATTAATGAAGCTTCAATTGCCCTACTAGGCCGCAACATCCTCACTGAATTCAGCGCATACTTCAGTTTGAAATGAAGTGGGCTTTTAGATTTCTGTACGAGTTAATCAGTCATTTCTCCTTGTGCATGACCTTGAACATCGTGTTTGGTTGTATTTGTGTGTTTCCACACCTAGTCATACAGCTCAGAGAACACGACTACATCAAAATCATCCACTTGAGCTACAAATTTTCTCCATCATATCTCAAAAACACGTAGTTCAGCGAAGAATTTCCTTTCGGTGGCAAATTCATTCACTTAGTTGTACAATCACAATTATATATATTACATTATTTTAGTATGTTTGTGTACATTAGGTTTGTCCGATAATAGTAAAAATAAGTTAGGGTTATTGTTGTCAAGATATTTCGAAAATGTGATGAATAATCAAACTGTAACTGGGGTGACTTAGGGGTGAAGATTAGTAAAAGGGTTGTGGTGATTTGTCGTCAAAATGACATAGTTGTTAACACATAAAAGAAGTTGGATAAGCATTATACAGTTACGTAACAAGAACAGTTTATTGAGTGACCTGTGTTTAGGATGTACATAGAAACAAAAAAATATGGAATTATGTATTATATTATTATTATTGTATCCTTTAATTCCTAGAGGAACATAGGGCTTCAGCCGTGCGTCTCCATTGAGTTCGGTTCTCTGCTAGAGTCTTCACCTGGCTCCATGTCTGCCCACACGCTTTCATCTCCTCTTCACATGACCTCCTCCAAGTCACTCTCACGATGACGACCAACTCGCCGCTTCCCTTTCGGGTTCCACTCGAGCAATGGCTTGTCTAGTGATGTCACTTGATGGTTTCCTCAGAGTATGGCCAATCCATCTCCATTTCTTCCTGCCTATTTGTTTCACAATCGGTTCCTGGTTGGTTCGCTCATTGCCAGAGATCCCTGTTGCTGATCTTTTCTGGCCGCCATCTGATCTTGAGTATTGAGCGAAGACAACTGTTAATGAAGGTCTGTAGTTTGTTTGAGATGCTCTTTATGACGCGCTGGCCAAGTCTCTGATCCGTATAGTAGCACTGACTGACTTCACATTGGAGTTGAAAATCCGGATCTTATTTTTGATGCTGAGTGTTGTTGACCTCCACACAGACTTGAGAGTAGTGAAAGCTTGTCTTGCTTTTCCGATTCTTGCTTTGATATCCTCGTCAGTTCCGTCCGCCTGTAGTTGAAACGATGCTTCCCAGGTAGGTGGGTGAAGGAGGTTGTTTCTTTCAGGTTCCTTCCATTTATGCTGATTGTTGTCAGTTGTTGTTGTTGCTGTTGGTGGTGTTGCCCAGGAATCTTCATCACCTCTGTTTTCTCTATGTTCACCTGAAGTCCTATCTTCTCTGGATGCTTCTTCTGCCAACTTGTTGCTTTTCGCTTGTATATCTTCCAGTTTGTGTGAAATCAGACATATATCATCGGCGAAGTTGAGATCCTCCAAGTTTTTTGTGTGAGTCCATTTTATGCCTGTTTCCTCATTGCCTGTTGTTTGTCGCATTATCCAATCTACTGCAATCAGGAAAATCATTGTCGATATTAGGCAGCCTTGTCTTACTCCTGTCCTCACTTCGAAGGATTCCGTAAGTTTCCCGTTGTGGATTACTTGGCATGCAGCATTGTCGTACAGCTGTTGGATGAGATGTATAATTGTCGGTGGCACCTCGTAGTAGCGAAGTAGTTTCCAAATCACCTCTCGATCGACGGTGTCGAAGGCCTTTTCAAAGTCGATGAAGTTGAGATAGAGAGGTGACTGCCATTCCAAACTCTGTTCAATGATGATCCGTAGTGTGGCGATTTGATCAATACATGACTTGTTACTCCTGAATCCAGCTTGTTCCGGTCGAAGTTTTTCATCCAGGGCTTGTTTGATCCTTTCCAGGATGATGCGGCTTAGTATTTTGCTTGGGATGGACAGGAGCATAATTATGTAATTATGTAAGAGTTGTAAAAATTACAAATCTTTTAAGAAGTTAGAAAAGCAGGCGCAGAACCATTAAGACAGTAGAAATGAACATGGTTGTTACCATGATAGTAGAAGCGGTTGATTGATTTTCTTTTATATGCATAACTCTGATTGTTCCAATTGAATGGCTAAGGAGGCTTCAGCTAAACAAACAAGGAGATGAAAGCGTATTGCCTTTGGTGGGTTATTATTGACTCTGTAGATGACTCTGAAGCAGGAGGTGTTTGTTGAGATTAAGTCGTTGGTGTCGACAAGGTGTTTTTCGACAAATTATCATCATTACCCTCATACTAATCTTCACCACCCCTTCCAGTTACAATCTGACTAACCATCAAATTGTTTCAAATATTTTGATGGCATTAAACAACAATGACCCTAACTAATTCTATTCTTGTCTGACAAAGGTAATGTACTCACACATAGAAAAATAATTATACATATAACTTTGATTTTAGAGCTAAGTGAATGGATCCATCTCAAAGGAAGTTCAGCAATATATGTCCAAATCGTTGTTATCACAAATCAGGATCTGAAATCTAATGTATTTTGTGACTTGTTAGGGTTGATAAGTTTCATTTCGTATATTTCTCTAAATTCCTGTTACATCCCTTTGTCTAAATGCTGACAAATCCGCATTCTTGATATTAGATGGTTGGAGGTAATCGACCACAGGAAGCCCATCCTGACCTAGGTTTGGTGCTAATCGGCTGGCACATACTAGTCAGCAAGGCTTATCTGTAATCTTGAAGGAGCTTAGGTCCGCTCCATGATTTTAATCCGCATCACCCAGTGACGCCAGCAGTCAGACAGAAACGTTACCAATGAGCTATTTGTGCCCGCAGTTGACCTCCTGTAGGACGGTATTGTATACTAGTTAGTATCCAATCAAAATATCTAATACAGTCCTACAAGAGGTTGATTGCGAGCACAAATAGCCCAGCAGTAACGTCTCTAACTGACAGAAGTACTGGGTGACACGAGTTTGAATTTCGGACAAGAAATGAGTTCATTCAGAGTAGTTGAAGATGCGCCTTGCTGACTGATTGCTGATTGCCAACTAGCATGAAACCTAGGTCATGTGGGCTTCCTTGGACCGGTCGCTTCCAACCATGTAATATCAACAATTCAAACTGCTCCTTGATGACAAGCCACCTAGTGGTGTGGTGGCCACATTGCAAACTTGACTGATAGAATTCGGTCTGCATCAAACAAAGGACTAGACATCTGACACAAGTTGCAAAAAATTGTGTCCAAATAAATTTCTCATCCCATCTGATTTCTTTCACTCGTACATTTACTCATTTCCAAGATAGTAAAGTCAGCTTCATGGACAGAAAGACAGCTGAAGTAGTTTTTTGTCTTTTTTATTTGAATAGTTTATTGAAAGTATTCAACCAAAATTAGAGTTAACGGAAATGACAACTTATGTCGTTATTGTTCTGTCATTTTTTTTTCAATCTGATTTCGTCTATTTCCTGCATTAATATTCTTCAGTAGGGTTTTGAGTCATTAATCTTATAACTTTATCTAACATCTTTTAGTAATCAATTATAAATCAATAATTTTAGTGATTACTAAACAGATAAACTTGTTAATGACGTTGATTTATTAATATTTGCACTTAAATCTACTTTGATAGTTAAATGTAGGAGTATCAAACTACAGACTAACCCTTGAAAGTTGATCTGATGCTCAACAGTGACTGGCTGCACGAGAAAGTCACCTAGAGTTCTAGTAAGAACTCCTGACAAGTGAGGTCTGGAATGAGAAAAAATTACTGGTCAGCTGTGACATTAGTTAAAATCAAGAAGTTGGTAGAAGTTAGGATTCATGGACCATTTTTAGATCAGGTCCTAGTGATTCCAGCTTCCCATGTGACCATTAGGTCTTCGGCTCAAATCCTCGCGGATACGTGCTAAGGAAGAGTCTCAACCTACAGCTGCTCAGTACTCCCTGGGTTCCAGCGGTTCCCTAACAGGCGTAGGGTGCATCCAGCTGACAAGTTCCTCACAGTAAATGTCTTGGGTTGTTTTACCTTTGGTTATTATAGACGAAGTATAAGCAAAAAAGGTGTTCGGTCTATAAGATTTCTTGACGGATTTTAAGTTCAGATCCCCGGCCGGCGCACTCCTTTACCTCATTATGCCAGTAATAAGACTGGTAAAGAGGGAAGGTTGGGCGTGAGACAGCTAGCAACCTTATTCCGTAAAAATGAAACCACTGCTTCCGGAACTTCGGTGTTCTAGCTTGAAGCTTCAGGTTCCACTGGGCACGTTAAGGAACAAAAAAAAACCTGAATAAAATTAATGTTTTCCTCATTAATTACGAATAGTTTTGACTTTGCTTTTAGCTTGTTCAACAACCTGCCCACAAAAAGATAAAACGTATGTCATTAGGGAAAGTCGGGGAATTTATGTAAGACCTCTCAATCTATCTTTAAATATCATGATATTGTAATAGTTGTGTTCTCTTAGCCGGTTGATTTATTCGCGAAGCTTTCATTGTCCAACCGTTCTAGTAAACAGTTTCAGCGCAGGTTTTAGTATAAAATGAACTCATTTAAAGCTGGAGCTGTTGTGCAAACATTAGAATTAATAGCCCTACTTATAATTAATACAAAAATGTACGTTAAATTAAATTGATTGGTAAAAAAATCGATGATTTTCTATCTGTTAGGCATATACCAGCGCAACGGATAAGTCCATCTCACGTCGATTTAGTCAAAAATTTTGTGAAGAGGTAAAAGATTTGAACTTCACTTTGACACATGCTGTAATTTGGTCCATAAATCACAAAATCGCGGAGAAAGAAATTTTAAGTGTGCTTCATAATTTTTGATATGGTTGCTTTTTCTGAGCTGAGCAGTTTAACTACGGTAATTCAGCACTTACGTCAACTGGAAAGTGAATTTTTGGAATTTCCTCCTGCTGGCATTGACTGCCGTTGTTTTCAGAAGCCTAATCGTCCTTCTGTTGATTTGTATTAGGTCTTTTCGTCATGTGAATGGTTCTCCACTAATTGACTAACTTGATCTCTGTCAACATGGCTACTGAACCCAGGCTGCTCTGAGTTTCAGGGTTCTAGGAGTTCTTATCCATTTCTCCAGTCAAAGTGATGTCTATAGTTATCCATGCGTCATGTCTTTTCATGTCTATTTGTTTTATAGCTTTGAATGAGAAGTCAGAGAGGAGGTTCACTTAAGGTAATATGGTATTTTTCACACCTGATGTAATTTTCCTTCACGATGATGCCTTTATTTTTGGCTTGTAGGGATTTGATTGATTGGTTACAGGATTTCAACGTGAGCTGACATCAGTTAGAGAACCGTTGGAAAACCTGGGAGTACGGGACAGTCAACTGTTCCATCCTAGTTCCTGACTCTTCATCAGTAGGCACTCAACGGTATTCAAACGCAGGACCATTTGGTCAAGTCTCAATGACTTAATGGTATAGGAGGTCGCTCGCCTTGTGAGTAGAAAGTCCTGGGCTCGAACCCAGGTGGATGAATGTTACTGAAGATTCTCGAACTAGGACGAAACAGTCGACTGTCCAGTACTCCTTGTTGGTTTTCCAGTGGTTTTCTTATCGATGTCAGCTCTTGAAAAAATCCCGTAACCTATCAATTCCATAGTAGTACGTAGGATGCATTATAGACCTCGAATGATAAATATGCTTCATAAAAATCTCAGCATGAAGGATAAAATAGTGGTACTTTGACTGGACAGTAGTTGGTTACTAGTGTGATGTGTCTAGTCCTTTGCGTGATGCAGACTGAAGTTTACCAGTCAAGTTTGCAGTGTGGCCACCATGCCACACTAGGTGGCTCACCATCACGGTGCACTTTGAATTGTAGATATTAAGTGGTTGGAGGCAATCGGCCACAGGAAGCCCAACCTGACCTAGGTTTCGTGCTAGTCACTGAGTTCGCCAGTTTGAGCCTCAGAAGGACATGGGTTCCTTAAAGTCGGTTGTAGATACTCCTTGGTGACTGATGAGCGCAAACTGGAATGAAATCTAGGTCACGTTGGGCTTCCTTTGGCCATTTGCCTACAACCATCTAATATCAAACGTGGGATAATTATGAATCGTTTTGAATTTCGCTTTAGCCAACATAAGATGATATATATTATGGCACTTTACGTTCCTAGTGGAACATTGGGCTTCTAGCTAGACCTTTAAAGTTTCGGTAGCAGTAGTGTTTCATTTTCATGGGATGGCAGTTGCTAGCCGCCTCATGCTCAACCTTCCCCCCGTACTGATGTCACTATCATCCTAGTGAGGTAAAGCAGTGAGTCGACCGAAGCTTGATCCCCAGACCACGTGAAGCATGGTCGGTGAGCCCTCTATCAGTGTACCATCTGACTTTAATTCCGCGTTCTCATCCTACTATAAAAAGTATCTGACCATGCTTACCCTCATGGCAATAAAGTTTATTATCTAACTCTTAGTATCATAAAAGCATCTGTTGAAAAGAATACTATTCATTCAGAGTGACTTTTAATTCATTTGAGACTTAAAAATCTGATTATTGATTCGGTGTAACCTTATAAAATGTGTTGAACTAGTATAGTTAATATATTTATATATATTTTTATTTTTATATAAGTCCAATGTGAATGCAGAGTCCGTTTTATAGATAAAATCTTGTTTTAGACAGGAGTAGAGATCAAAAATTTGAAAAATGGTGTTCCTATAAATTAAAAAAAGAAAAAAAATATGAGAGATTATCACTATTCGCGTGTGAAAACACCATCCTGACAAAATTCATATTCTGAATATGGTTAGATAACTGTTATGCAATAATTTGTAACACTGAAATATGTTTGACTTTTTATATGAAAAATAATTTCCAGCTATATGTATATAGACATCAGATTGCCTTTTTTAAAATGAATCGGATAAACTTATTTGTATGTGGTGGCAAAGAGATAACTGGTTATTTCCAAGTAATGGTTTTTGTAGGTATTTAGTTTGATTCGTTAGGTGATTTCATCATGAGCTAGCATCAGTTAGAGAACCATTGAAAACCAACTGGGAGTACTGGGCAGCTGTTTTGTCAGCCTAGTTTCGGACTCTTCATCAGTACGCACCCACCACTGGGTTTCGGACCCAGGACTTTCTGGTTACAAGGCGAGCTAGCTCTAATATCATTAAGCCACTGTGACCCGATCCAATGATCCTGCGTTCGAACCCCAGTGTGTGCCTACTGATGAAGAGTCGCAAAGTAGGATGAAATAGTTGACTGTCGAGTACTCCAGGTTTTCCAATGGTTATCTAACTGAAGTCAGCTCACGATGAAATCCTACATCCAATCGAACTAAATCCTTACAAAAACCAATATTTGAAAATTATTCCGATGCTCATTAGTGACTGCCTCTATTCAGGCAGTTAACATGGGGTTCTAGTAGGAAGCCGTGACCAGAAGGCTACAGCAGGTTGAGGGTGAGGCGGTAAACCATTGAAGAAGTCATTGAGAAATGGTCGCGCTTCGTCATGAATTAACAGAAGTTTCAATTCATGCGCTGACTGGCCATGGCATCGAGTTCCAGTGGCTTAATGGTCGACGAGCCCGCCTTGTAACCAGAAGGTCCTGGATCCGAACCCCATTGAGGTGGGTGCCTAATTCTGAAGAGTCCAAAACCAGGCCGATGAAACAGCTGTCCAGTACTTCCTGTTGGTTTCCCAATGGTCCTCTAACAGATAACTGGTTGGTTGAATGCGAGTTGGCAACCACTGACTGCCTACAATTATTTCATTGTATATATATATATATACATATATATATATATATACTGGTATAGAACTTCATAACATGATGGTACATACTACTGAAATCACCACTCACTTCAAGCAGATGATGTAGTCCTTCTATGGATGAGCACACAGTTAGAGGCCTTCGAATGCTTTGCATGCTATTTGCTTCTGTCATATGTAAGATGGTGCTACAGGAATGGACTGGGTTACGTTGATGACTCCTAGCTTAAAGATAGAGAGTGAAATGTTTGGTGTAGACTGTGTTGACCACCTCACTTATTTGGGGAGTTGCATCAACCTCAACACCAGCAAGTTGATCGCTGACGAAGTCTCAGCATGGATACAGAAGTCTCCTTTGGCATTTGCATGCTGACTTACGCCACCTCTGGCCTAGCAGACGTGATATCTGGCTGGCTATCGAAAAATGGGCGAGTGTACTGCTCAGTAGTTTGTTGTGTCCTCCTTTGTGGCTGTGAGACATGGACATTGAATGTGGAAGATACGAAAAGGCTAGCTGTCTTTGATCATATATGTTTGCATTCCGTTCTCTCAAGTTAAGTGTTATACTAGGACGACTAATAGTAAAGTTAGGTGTTGAGTTCCAGGAAAAGAGGGGGAGTCAGTTGACAAAGTTGTGGAGTTACATGGATTGAGAAAGATGGTTAGGACAAATAAAAGATGGTACCACTTTATTCTGCAAAAACTGTAGTTCTTGCTTTGTTCAAATACATTAAGGGGAATAAATGTATGAGATGTCAAATACTTTATTTTGCCAAAATTATAAGAAATCTTAGAGGTCAGGCAGACTGTTTAACTCCTCAGGAAACGGTTATCATTCATTTTTTTCATTTTTTATTCCTTTACGTTCCCACTAGTAGAACACAGAGCTTCAAGCTAGTGCTTTGAAGTTCGCTAACCCCATGCCAGACTTTCCCTCTTTATCAGTCGTATTACTAGCTTAGCGAGGTAAACGAGTGCATGCAGTGTCCGGGAATCGAATCCTGAACCATCTGCGTGGGTGGCGAGCATTCTACCACTGTGCAACCGACTCAAGTAATCATTCATTGTAATAAGTTTTTCAAGGTGGTACTCAGTCTAACTGATGAGTTTTCAAACCCTCTAAATTATCATGGTATTTACAGCATCGTTAAGACAGTGAATGTTTGTTTGAGGCCTTCAACAATATAAGGTTTGTTCAGGGCTTCACTTCAGCTTTCACTCATCACTCACTCTGCAACTAGATAAGTTGTTATAATAATAAGTGATGCTGAGAGTACCACTGTCTTTTGTTAAAGATGTTTCAACTGTTTCGTTAAGACTACACTTTTCGTTCTCAGTGAACTTTTATCTTACTTAACAAACAAACAGGCAAAAGAAATCAAAATTCATTCACCACCAATGTGGATTGAATTCTCCGAGAAATTACTAATTATAAGTTTGACTGATGAATACTTAGGAGACTTTTCAACAAAAAAAGTACTTTTCTCCGGAAGACATATAAAAAACAAAGCGAGCTGAAATGTATATATTCAAATATATATTGAAGAAAAAGTAGATACTTTTTGGATATGGAACTGGAAAATATCATTTTCACTTTTCAGTGTCATAATTCACTCCTTCTGCCTCCCTTCTAGTTAAATTTTAGGGAATTTCACGGCTTGTATTACATTCTTGAAATAATAATTAAATTATTTTTAATGTGTGTTTTGATGCGAACTAATATCCATGCTAGACTTTACACAGGGAGTTATCGATGGTTACTGTTTATAGATGAATTTATATCGCCAATTGACAGAAGGTAACATTTAGGCGTCAGTGAATTTCAACTTAGTAGCTGTACAGGTCAACAGTTCGGCTTTGAAACCTTAAGGGTATTAGTTAAGCCCACAGTAAGGTCTTGAGAGTGTAAAGACATTATTATTCCTTTGAGTCCCAAGTGGAACATACAGCTACAACAGTAAATCTCCACTTTTTCTACTTTCTGTCGGCCTATCCAGCTGTCCGGGTCAACGACTACTGTCCATAATCTGTCATCTCTTTCTCACTAACATACGATTCTCTCCAAGTTAGCTTCGCACTGACGACACACTGGTTGCTTCCCATTTGGATGCCACTCGAGCAATGGCCTGCGTTGAGCGCGATGTCATTCGACGGTTTCCTCAATGTATGCGCGACCTATCTTCATTTTCTCCTACACATTTGTTGAGCGACTGGCACCTGGATGGTTCGTTCACTGGCATTTGATCACGAGTGTGGAGCGGGCAAAGGCAGCTGTTGATATAAGTCAGCAGAGTGACCCATTCGAAACTAATTTCGCTACACGCAGGGCATGTTTCTGACCCGTATAGCAGGGCCAACTTGACATTTGTGTTGAAAATGTGAATCTTGTACCTTATGTTGAGCGCAGAAGGTTTCCACACTGCTTTCAGATTGATGAAGGCGTATCCTGTCGTTTCAATTTTGGCTAGCTGTCTTTGACATCTTCGTTGGTTCCGCCTGTAGTCGAACGTTGCTTCCTAGATAAGTGAAAAAAGTGACTTCTGTGCTGGTTGTTGTTGCGGTTCGTTGGTTATCTTAATCAGCTTCATGTTCACTGTGTTCACCCAGAGTTTTGTCTTCCCTGCGCTGTATGATTCTTCTGTTCCTTTGTTTGTTTTCGTCTTAAAGTGTTCGAGTTTCTGTTACATTAGGCATAATTCATCTGCGAACTCCAGATCTTCCAGAGTTTTCTTATCGGTGATCCAGCGTATTCCTGTCTCCTGGCTATCCAAAGTCTGACGCACAATCCAGTCCACCACAATTAAGGTTATTAATTGAACCCCTAGTGAGGTCTTAGGAGTTTACAAGGCTTCTGCCCCATGGATTTCAAAAGTTCACTGCTTTCTGTCGGATCGCGACGAAACTCTCACTGAAACCATTCTAAATCACTATAAAAATCCACAATATCCAGGTAAAAACTGACTTATCACTTGGTCTGCTCTTCCCTACATGTGCCTATCAGAATATTTTTATCCCTCATCAATTCTTGCACTAATAGCACTCAATAAATAAGTTGATATTTCATCTCTTCAGTATAAATTTGTCATATCCAGTAAACCTTTCACCAGATGTATTGAAAAGTTTTCAAATATTTTACATCGAAACACAGACAAGTATTGATTTTCCTTTCTATATTTAGCTTAGTTGGCAAATGTCTTCTTCCTAGACACACTTTCTTAATACCGCTAATGATCCGCTTGTTACTGTAAACGTTTGTCGTTATTTTACATTTCTAGGTTAGACTAGAAAAAAGTTCCACTTCAAGTTTTCAGTGTCCCTGCATAGTCTAGTGACGTAATGCTCACATAAAATTCTTAAGGAAAAAAATGTAATGACCTTTTCGAGGATAAAATATTGTTTATGGATTTTTGAAAACCTACCAGTTTTGTGTGTCTTTTCCTGTGCATAAACTATCAGCACAATAGTTGAAATATCGGTGGTGACTACGGTATAATGGCATTTCTTTGTGTTACACTGAATGTCAACTTGTTGAGGAAGTTAGATATATGTTGAACTGAATGACGGGCTATCTGTTACATTTACCAATTATTTATTTAACGTCGAAGTCTTCTGTACAATAGGTGAAGATAAGCAAAGGTAACGGGACCCAAGTTCGAAAACAAATGTGATTAAAAACACAACAATTTTTTTGATTAAAGCTTGATTCCACACAGAACGTTTTGGTATAAGTATGGAATTTTCAGCATGTAGCCAAAATTTAGCAGGCCTACCATTGACAACAGGTATGCGTTGGCAGGAAACTCAACCCCGGACCATGTGTATGGTTGGCGAGAATCGTAACCGCTGTGCTACCGACGCATAATTAATTAGTCTGATTTTGTTCCATATTAATACAAGTTTTTGTAAACATTGTCAAGTAGTAGGGATCAGATTTTACACAAACTCTTCGGGTAAAATACTGAGTAGCATCATCCTGGAGAGAATAAAAGATGCACTAAGTGCAAAACTCCACAAACTGGAATCAGCTGGATTCATGAAAGGCAAATCTTATGCTGACCGGATTGCAGCTCTACGCGTCATCATCACAGAGCAAAGCATTGAGTAGCAGTCAACTCTCACCATCTACCTCAAATTCCTTCATCGGCTTCGAAAACGCCTTTGACAGACAGCTTTGACGAAGAAGTAGTTTGGAAACTACTTCAGAACAATGGAGTGTAGTGCCTCAAATCTTTATCAACCTCATTTAACAGCTGGCTATATGACAATGCTTGTTACTTACCAGTCAGGTGACACACAAGGGAAAACTCAGTGAAGCCTGGCTATGAAGTGAATACAGAAGAAAGACAAGGCTGGCTGGCTGGCTGCCTATTATCACCTACGATGATATTACTTATTGTGGTGGACTCACTGGATTATGCCTCAGACTGTGCGTGGGGAGTGAAAAGACGGGAGTACTCTGCATTGACCATTAAGAAGACTCTGTTAGACCTGGATTTCTCGCATGGATGACTTCTGTTTAATGTAACAGAAACTCGAAGATTTACAAGTGAAATCAACAAACTGGATGAAGAGGCTAACAGCGAGGACAGGGGCTTCAAGTTAACACATAGGAGACAGAGGTGATGAAGATACACGCTCACCAACACAGACAACAACAAACAGCATCAATCATCATTCTATGGTTTTATATTTTTATTGCTTCACGTTCCCAGTGGAATATAGAGCTTCAAGCTAGACGCTTGTCCAACTTTTTCTCTTTAGTAGCTTTTTATTTCTGTCTTAGCGAGGTAATAGAGTACGCCGACCAGGGATCGAACACCGGACCACATGCATGGTTGGCGAGAGTCCTCAGCGCTGTGCCAACAACGCACCCGAACACCCTTAATGAGAAAAATTCGAAAGAGGTTACTTCATTCACTTATCTAGGAAACATCGTTTCGATTTCAGTAGGAACGGATAAGGATGTCAAAGTCAGTTGACCACAATCGGAAAGACAAGATACTCCTTCAATAACCTGAATGCAGTTATCTTCTGCACTCACTCAGACGGCATAAAGAACAAGATTCTAGTATTCAACAAGAGTAGGAAGTCAGTCAGTTATTCTATATGGGTCAGAAATATGGCACGTCACGAAAAGCATTTCCTACAGGCCAGCGCAGAAATTCATCAACAACCGTCTTCGCTACCTCCATAGTGAAGATCAAATGGCTAGCTGACCAGCAATACATAGCAAGAAGAAACTATGGCAAGAAACCGACTAAGAGCCGATTGCTCAACAAAATATGTAGGAGAACTAAAGTTAGATTGGGCATACACCACTGCTGCAGGGGGTGGACCGTCGAATGACATCGCGTTCCATGCAGGTCATCACTAGGGAGAAGGAAGAGACGAGAGATTATGGGCAGTAATCGTGAGCCCAGACAGCTGAAGAGGACAGCAGAAAAAAGAAGAGAATGTAGATATGTTGTTGAAACCATTTGTTCAACCCGGAACCCAAGGGAATAATAGTAATAATGCAGTCAACAAAGTGTGCTTTAAACGTCATAAAGTTAAAAACAATGTACCAGTGTTAGTGTGGGTGTGTACCATATATAATGACTACAGTGCCCAACTTTAACAGATGATGTGACATGCACTACTGTCTACCGCAGAGGGAATGTCACAGAATGTAAATTTATCATTTCCCCTTAAACATTTGTTGCATAATTACAAGGTTGCCGATTATTTGTCACAGAATGACAGTAGATTTCTTGTACAAAAGTAAGATGAACGTAAATAGATTCAGTATTATAATTATTATTAATATTATATTATCAAAAACACACGTCTTGCCCATTAATTTTCTACAGTTATAATACTCTGCTGAAAGTGACTTAAGGTATGAAGCAATTTATTAAAAAGGGCAAGCAATAAATTTCTAAAGTAATTCTTTATGCGCATGAGTTGTACACATAGCTGTTGATAAGGTATCACGCAAACAAATACCTACTAAACTGTTGGTTTTGTAAAAATGAAAAAAGGGTGTTCATGGGAAATGATTCGTACTCAAACAGCGTTATCCCGTTTTTTGGTTGTTTTTTATGTGATTATTTTTAAGTAATTTAATGTCAGTATTCAATTTTACTTTGTTTGGTATTTCTCGGAAGTAGAACAACCAAAATGAAGAATGATAAAAATCGAGGTAATCATTGCTAAAAGATCCATTTAAGAGAGAAAAGAAGGTGGGAAGGGGATAAACTAAAATAGAACTTGAAAGACACTCACAAATACGCACTCACACATACTTGAGTTTATTTTAGTATCACATGTTTAAATTAGGCAATTAAAGCATTATCGTTTTATCGTGGGATCGGTGGGTTGGGGGTAGGATGAAACGTGTACTTGAAGGAAAACTTAAAGCACTTTTAGATTTTATTCTATCTTCCTGTTGATCCAAAAGTATCCTTCTACAGGTTTATAGTACACGCACCGGTTTTATGGCTGATGTACTTCAATCACACTTCTAGTTACTCTTAGTTCTTCAAGTGTTGATTTGCAGAGATTCCACTGGTTACAGGACATTGATTAGAGGACAACTAGAAAACCAGTGCTAAAGTAATGGACAGCTGTTTCGTCCTTTTTTGGCCTCTTCACTAGCACGTACTCACCGTGAATTGGAAGAAGCTGGAATTCATTGACTAGCCATTTGAATGGAGGTTCCCAGTGGCTTAATGATCTAGGAGCTAACTCGCCTTTAAACTGGTAGGTCGTGGGTTTGAACCCTGGGGGTGCGTACTGCTGAAGAGTCTCAAAATAGACTGACAAAACAGCTGTCTAATACTATTAATTACATTTGCACTTGAGGGTACAACTTTGGGTGATTCTTAGATATGAAGAGGAGTCCGTTGAACGAAACAATGTCGAGTCTTCAAATGTATAAGGAGTACATTGACGACAACTGTTCATCTGCCGAGGTTCTTGAAAAATATAATGCTTTCATCCAACAACGAAGAGTCGAATTTCGCATTTCATTTCGTAGATGTATTGCTAGGTAGAAGAGAAGATGGCACGTTAAAAAAAGATCGATTCACCGAAAACCAACATTTAAAGGTCAGTATATTAACTTCAACAGTTAGGTAGGTAGAAAGAGAAATCTTGTCCATTCTCTCAGTGCTTCAGAATTCGGAAAATTTGCTTTGTAGATACGGTTGACTTAGAATTAGAAAGACTTCATACGATTCTCCTAAATAATGCATGTCTTGGAATGTTGATTGACAGAAACATCAAGAAAGAAACCGTCCGCAGCCAAGTCACAGTGCCAAAGAAGACACTGTTTATGAGTTTGGCATTCATTGGTGACTCTTGCTGAAGTCATTAAGAATCGTTCATCTTACTGCTGTTTTTATGCCGCTGACTTATATTTAGAATTTATCAGCTGAAATATGAGTTGACAACGCATCAAGGATAAATCACAGCATGTTTCCACGCCAGTTTTTGAAGAGGCCTAAGTTGCCTTTCTTCGGTAGTTTGATAAATTAATCTTTCTTCCAGTCTATAATAATAATAATTTTTGCTTTATTCCAAAAACAGTACTAATGATACAGCAAGGAATTTTCAGTATTCAGTACAATATTGCATCTAATTTACTCAAAACGACAAAAAATAAACATTATGCAATAATAATAACAAAACGTTGTTATAGCAGCTATGTAGCAATTACAGTATGCGATAAGGAGAAAAATAAGCATAATGTATAAGATTGTAATAATAATAGTAATAACAACTAAAATAAAAATAGCAAAGTTATGATTAAACGATAGAAAGGGTGACACCATAAAATTACAGAAAGATTAACGATGAATGGGTCGATTCACTTTTGCTAATTACATAGTAACTTATATGTTTCACGTCTAAAAGAGTCTTCATCACATAAAATACGGGCTAGATAGGGTATTGTAGAATTTTTTTACTTAGTGATGCGAGCATATAACTTCTTATATTGAATTCTCATCCTACCTGATGAAATGCAAGGGGATAGTTGTGAATAAAGAGGGTGCAGGAGGTTTGACAGTACGGCCTTTGCTCATTTTGTACAGGATTCTATATGTCTCTCTACTGTAATATTGGCGAGCTGACGCAGTGGTATACCACAAGCCCTACTCACAGCATTTAATACCCTTCGTAATATGATATAGTCTTTTTTGAGAAGCCCAGGGAAGATCAGTGGAGAGCAATAGAGCACAATAGGTAAAATACGGGAGTTTACAAACTGCAGAATTAAAGGCTGGTTGATACCTGATTGTCTTAAATTTTTAATGTAGAAGGTTAGACGAAACATTTTCTTAGAGATTGATAAGATGTTGGATGACCATGAAAGGTCAGAGGAAAGATTTAATCCAAGGTATTTAATGCTTGACTTGGTTTCAATTTCCGTGCCATCTATGCTACAGGCATCATGGAAATTAACTAGGTACTATACTCATTCACATACTCATGTGGAGATGAATTCAGTAGACGTCGTGAGCGTATTCTCTGTTACCGCAAAGCTGAACTCTACCTGGTGTGGTTATTAAAAGGTGAGTAAAGGACGACAAAGTGTTCAATTTGTGAACACCTTCCCGAGTCAGGTCATTCAGCTCCCCACAGGTGATTTCTCCTTCCAAAGTTATCTACAGGACCAAATCCAGTCACTTCAAAAGCTGACGTTTTCTACACAGCTCTGTATAGCCGAAGCTCTAGCTGTACATAGACAAAGACCCAAATTATGTGTTGAAAAACGTTTTGTCAAACACCTCTCTTTACCCTGGTCACAGTAATGCTACTCGATTTTTTTCTGTTTTACCACTTGAATTCATTCCACTTCACTTTACCTTCACCGTCATCATGGTACTCTCAATTTTTCAGACAACACTTGACCTACTATTTTTAAAAACCATAAAACCAATCCACTTTTTTAAATAATCTTTAAAAGTTTTATAATTCATCCACTTCAACTCTACCCCACTTACTACATCATTTTAATTATCTTTATTGACTGAGAAATTTCTAGTGTCACTTAATGCATTTTTCCATTATATAAATACGACTGCGTACAGCTTGAAAATGAATTCATTGAAAAGAGATGTTTCTTCGCTGAACAAAAAATGTGTTTCTCCTTATTATTCTTAGATAGAATACAGCTAGGTTTGCTATTACATATAACTTGAAAAGTGTTGCATAATTTGAAATTAACCTGCAGAAAAAATATGAAAACGAAGATTTTGATCTTTAATTGCATCACTTTCAAGATTCGCTCTATAATTATACGCTTCACTATGAACGATATTCACATTCTGTTCATTTGCTGATGTATTATTATTATTATCATTCTCTTTGAATTTAAGTTGAACAGAAGGATTCAACTGCCCATTTTCATTTCGTCATGTTCTCCGTTGTGATCTTAAGATGATTCCACGATTTCTCGTAAGTTTTTCAGTCCTATATCACATGATCTCCTGCAAATCACACTGCCACCTACGTTCAACTCACTTTTCCGAATTCCGGTTGCAATCAAAAGCCAGCCTTGGGTGTGATGTATTTCAACGGTTGTCTCAGCGTGTTACCAACCTATCTCCACCCTGTATTCAGCATATTCGTTGGTCAATAGTTTCTTAGTCCGTTCATTGCTACAATGTCCTATTCCTAATCGTTTCTGACCATTTGATCTTCAGTGCGGAGCCAATGAAGTTAGGTGTTGACAGAGATTTGCAGGCTGTTGGGAACGCTTTCCATGACGCACATAGAAAAAATCTTTTCACCACACAAAAGAACTGACTAACATAACATTAGCTTTGAGAATTCAAATTGTGTTTCTTATGCCAACTGTAGCAGATTTCTAAACTGATTTTAGAATAGTGAGGATCTATCTTCCATTTCTGATTCAGGTTAGCCTTGAATTCTCCGTCCCCGCGACCTGTTGTTGAAAAGATGTTATCTGAATAAATTGAAAAAGGGTGACCTACTTTAAATGTCTCCTGTTGATTTTGATTGGTGTTTGTTGTTAGTGGTTTGTTATCGCTCAAGTGGAAGTTGAGTGAGAAACGTAGAGTGGATCGTCAGTGAGAGGTTGGCATAGGGGATATAAGATTTTATGGGCAGTCGTGGACCAAGCTAGCTGAAGAGGACGGCGGAATACAGAAGACAGTATAGTTGTGTTATTGAAGCCGTATGTTCCGCTCGGAACCCAAGGGGATAATAATTTAATACTTATATTGAGATAGTAGTGGAAAGATACAGCCTAAAAAGTTTGTTTCATATGGGACTTTTAATCCTGTGATGAACTTTAACTGCTCATGCGAGATGTAAAGATTAAACCTTTAAGTGTTTCATGCAATAGACTAGTCCTAACTGTGACATAATACGCAGTGATAGAGTGTTAGTAACTGGACGATTGAATGATATGATTATGGGCAGTAAATGTTGAGAGGAGCGTTGGAAAATCACCACTGCTGTACTGAACAGCTGGCTGTTCAGCCTAGTTTGTGACTCTTCAGCAGCACACACCAACTCAATTGACTGGATTCTTGCCTACGACCTGCCAGTTACAAGGGGAGCTACCTCGTAGACCATTATGCCAGTAGGATCCACCAATCTAAAGGCCAGCCAGTGCATGAATCCCAACTTCTGTCAATTAACGCAGTATATAGCAAGACTGGCACCAGTAAATGTCATCGTTGGCGAGTATTTGTCCCCAAACCTGACCTGCTGTACCTCACTGCACACGATCTCTCACTAGAACCCAGGTAAGTACCCACCTGAATAGGGACAGTCGCCAATGAGCATCAAATTTGTTTTCAAGGGAGAATTTGTGATCGTTGCGTTAATGAAGGTCGGCTGTGAAGAAAAACATTTGCATCCGATGAAATTGGCTATCAACAGTCGTGCTATATCATGCATGAATTGGCAGAAATTGGGATTTTATGCACAAGCCATTGGACTGGCGAGCTGCAGTGGCTTAACAGTCTACGAGCTAGCTTGCCTTGTAACCAGAAGGTCCTGAATTCGAACCCAGGTGGGTGCGTACTGCTGAAGAGTAGCAAACCAGGCTGACGAAACAACTGGCTGTCCAGTACTCTCAGCTGCTTTTCCAATAGTTCTCTAACTGATGTCAGCTCATGCGGAAATCCTGTAACCAATTCACTCCATGAGAACCAATGTTTGATAATTCAATTTAATGTTGTCGTCAGGAAAGTGTTATTTAGAATGTTCAGGTATAGTCTTTGAGGGTGGAAACAGAACACAACCAGTTTTGATTCCAGTACTTTTTGATGGTGAATTTTGCGTGTTTTTTACTTGTATTCCATTATGAACATGCTGTCTCAATAATCTCAATAACTTAGTACTTCCAAAGTGACTCCATTGTGTGGGAAGAAAATAATTGCCGTTTTTGATACATATCTCATACATATATCATTAAAATGAACATCCTCTATTCTGTTATAGATTTGATACTTTGAGAAAACAAGTATATTTGTTGAGCCCATAAGCTTCTGTCTCCTTTCTTCAAATAAAAGCTAGGCGAATTATGTAAGTTAGTTCTATGTTAGTCTATGTTGTAAGCGGATGTCGCGTTTACTTTGATCATTCATAGAAATTACAAGCAACATAACTAAAATCTTTAAACCGTCTCTCATTACATATATACATATATAAATAAAATGTAAAGACTGTCTTTCCTGAGGGTGCTGATGTCTGCAGAAGATGTCTGCACTTTTCGTAGGCATAATGGTATCAGGTGATATCAGATGATTCTTATTTTAAGAAAATAGACGTAACAGTTACGCATAATTTAAGTTACACATGTAGCATACAGGGGACTGTAATAGAAACTTTGTCGAAAACAATATACCCTGATATAGTTCTATCCTCTGATTATTACATTAAGAAGCTAAGACAGTCTGGAATCATGGTAGAAGTTAGAATTAATGGGCTCGCCACTGAATCGAGTCTCAGTGGCTTAATGGTCTACGATGTAGCTCGCCTTGTAATCAGTAGGTCCTGGGTTCGCACCCTGGTGGTGGGTGCGTAATGTGAAGAGCCCCAAACTAGGCTGACGAAACAGCTGTCCAGTACTCCCTGTTGGTGTTCCAATGGTTCTCCAACCATTGCCAACTCATGATGAAATCATGTAACCACGCTTTTACAATTTGTTAGCTCTTGTATCTTACCTATTGTATTTTACTGCTCCACCTAAATCTTTCCCGGACTACTGAAAAAGGACTATGTCATTTCGAGGTTTTCGATAGGGCAAAAGCGTGTATAACTTAGCCAGCTTGTTATTACATTAGTTGACAGACATCTGAACTCATGAGAGAAGTAGTCTAAGTCCATAATGTCTGACCCTCAACACTCCTCCCTATTCTCAACTCTCCCCTCTTACTCTATCTCATCTGGTAGAACTAGAAGTCAGTACAAAAGATTGCATACTCGTATAGGAACTCAACGATACCATACTTCGCCCATGTTCTATGCTAAATCTATGAATTACTATGTCATAGGCAAAGTAATCGATTCTTTTATTATCTTTTATTTGTAATCTTTGGTGACACTATATCAATTAACTGACAGTCTTAGCTATAAACATTATTTTTATAATTTACAATTTCCTTTTATAAATAAATATGACTTCACGGTCACTACAAATACCAAACAAGAACTGCCATTAATTATCCTATAATGTTATTTTTATAATTGTTTTTAATGCTTTGCCATAGAATAAGATGCATTATTGTACCGAATGCTGAAAACTCCAAATTATTTCATTAGTACTGTTTAGGAATAAAGCAAATTATAATTATTATTGAGAAATAACGTTTCGGGTAGGGAAAAATGAGTATACTGCCTCTTTAGGGAAAATGTGGTCAGATTTTACGAACTGTTTTCCGTTGTGATCCAAGTAGTGAATCGAAGATGATAAAATTATCCTCGATGGCTCAGGTTTCACTGCATAAGACTGACAAGTCAACACAGCAACTGGAATGTGATGTATTATTGAGAAGTTGTTTTTCTGATTCACAATCTCATCTCTATCACACAACTTAAAATAAAAATTATTCATGAGATATTTCAATAACCGAGTCCACTTTCATATGAATTCTTGATTGAAAAATAGCTACAACCTTTGATTTTCAAGTATTAGTTTTGTAGGGATTTTGTTTGATTGCATGGAGGATTTCATCATGAGCTGACATCAGTTAGAGAACCACTGGAAAACCTGGGAGTGCTGGACACCTGTTTCGTCCTAGCATGGGACTCTTCGGTAGTACGCACCCATTGGGATTCGAACCGAGGACCTTCTGGTTACAAGGCGAGCTCGTAGACTATTGAGCCGCTGGGACCAAACCTTCGATTTGTTAGCTCAGATTTATTGATGAGTATATTTCGTGTTTTCAATCACTAAGAACGCAGATTCATCCGGCTGAAGGGTTCCAAATAGGAGGAAATGTGCCCCCTGGATTTTATCATCAACCTGATAATATACAGTGCATTTTTACATGTTCTGTTACTGCTAACAAAAGTGAGTTCAGGAGGAAATCCTGAAACTAATAAAATCCATGCAAAGCAACCCTTGAAAATCAATCCGGTGCTCACTAGCATCAGCTGGCCCTATTCAGGTAGGTAGTTATCTTGGGTTGAGAGGGAAATAGTAACCAGTGGGGTACAGCAGGTTGTGTATGAGGAAAAGTACTCGCCATAGATGATATTCACTACTGATCGTGTCACATTATAAATTGGCAGACGGTGGAATTCATGCACTGGCTGTTGGATTGTGGGGTCCCAGTGACCGAATCGTGTACGAGTTAGTTTGTTTTGTAACCGGAAGGTCATGAATTCGCATCGCGGTGGATGCGTACTGCCGAAGAGTCCAAAGTTAGGCTGACGAAACATTTGTCTAGTACTTCCAGGTTTCCCGAAAGTTCTCTAACCGATTTCAGTTCATGATAAAAGCCCTGAAACCTGTCAAATCCCTTTGAACCATCACTTGAAAAGTAAAATTATTAAATTAAGATCTAAAAAGCATCTAGGTGGTCTTGTTTAGCTAAGCTATATCATTATCAGGAAATTCAGTGTGAATCCCTTTATTGTTTACCGAAGACAGGTATTAAGACTTTTAGTGATATCAATAAACAAGCGTTTGAACTCATCTGCTAACATGAAAAATTGCTGTAGATGAATTAATTTCGTCGATCAATGCATTCATCTTTGACAGTCTTCATCACTGGACAGAGTTGGTATTTAAAATAAAATGTGGGAACTTAAACTCTATATTTACTCCAAACATTCTATTCAATAAGAAATTTTTCAACCAACACTATTAGTTAAATAGTTGAAGGTAACTGAGGGACAACATTTCATTTTAAATATCGATAGCTTTATCCTGAACAATGTTTATACAATATAAGGAATTTTCCGCAGAGTTCATCGCATGGTATTTTCTCTTCGTTCAGGATCTTCAGATAAAAGATTAAATGACTGACAGCAGATAGTGTGACACAGTTCTATCTCACCTTAAGCGCGAACCAATCCATCATGATGATATCGCTTCTTTTTCTACTTTGAGAAATATATGACAACATCCAATTAGACATTTGATTGAATGCCAAATGTACAAAGTTCAGGAGTACATTTTTTGATACCACTAGTGAACCATCTGTTGGGATAAGCTGCCGTCGAGGATAATACTTTTTCACTTTTTGAGTAGAAACTTGCAAACCATCAGGTTGTGAATGTTTTAAATACTGTGTAGAGTAAACAATACCTTTAGAGCTGGTCATGTTCTACTAAATTTAAACAACTAGATAAAGAGAAATTATATGCAATATACTGATGGGGGTTTTCGGCAGCTGAAGTTTTAAGCAGGCCACCGATCGGTTTTAGATTTCATGCTTATCGTAATTCATCAGTATGACACATCTCCAACCCTGAAGGAACTTATGCTACCGCAGAAATTCTAACTCACCTTTCTACAGAGTTATTCAGGTTCTCAGAAGTACCAGATTTGCTTCACCAATAAGTGCCGATAAAACAAGATTAACAGAATAATTTCATATCATAAAGACAACCATCGAAGGACGACCTGATTGTATGTCTTGCTGAAGGTAAAACGTAGCAGTGCTTCCTTCATGAAAGCATCTGAAGCTCAAGAACACGCACGGCAAGAAAATTTCAGATAATTCCTATCTAGTAACATCAAAGATTATGGAAGTCACATTTTATCGCAGGTGTTTTTCACAAATTATATAAAGAAGACGGAGGTTGTGAAGACAATCAACCAACCAACAGTAACAACAAACAGCAACAATCACCATCAGCGGAGTGGTTTGACAGAGCTTACTTAATTCACCTATCTAGGTCGCAAGCAGCGTTTCAACCACACTCAGTCGGAGTGGATGGATATGTCAAAGTCAGCCAGCCAGCTAACCAGAATTAGAAAGGTAAGATACAGCTTCATCAACCTGATATCAGTTGGGCAACCTTCTGTTTCACTCATTTAGCATAAAGAACACTATTCAGGTTTTAAACACAAATGTGAAGTCAGTTAATGAGTTCTTCTATATGGATCAGAAATATGAAAATCATTTTCAACAGGCTACTGCAGAAGTTTATATCAACAGCTGCTGAATATTAAATGGTTGGTCAGCCAGAAAGAATTCGAAACAAGAAAGTCTGCATTGGAACAAGCCAATAAAGAGCTGACTGCTTAACAAATATATAGATTAAAATGGAGATGGATCGGATAAACGCCACTGGGGAGAAAATCGAATGATATTGCGCTCAATGCAGGCCATCACTCGAGTGGAATCCCAGTGGGAGACGATGAGTGATTCGTCAGTGTAAGAGTAACGTGGAGAAGATCGTGTGTTGTGCGGGGGGAGATGAGAGATTATGGGTAGTCTTGAGCCTGGCTAGCTGAAGAGGACAGGTGAAAATAGAAGCCATTTGTTCCACTCGGAGCCCTAGAGAATAATAATATAATAATTTCACAAATTGAAATCTCTCCTTATTATACTTGTCACCCTCGGTGAAAGTGAAAGCACATTACCTTATTTACTAGTCTTCATCAGAATTATTGTAAAGTACAGTCTGCGCGTGTTCCACTTTTCAGTCAAATTCTTTACAAGTCAAAAAATCTGACATTCCACTAATTAACAAAAAGTTTAAGTTATATAACTGTGAGGTATTATAGAACACGTGATAAACCTTTTTTATTAGTCAATGTATCTGTATGTACACACCATTTGGTTTCACGTGATTTCATTACTCCCGGCAAAACTTGTGTTCCATGATATTTCACACAGTTAAGATGTTGTACAGAAGACAGTTAAAGCCACAATCTAGCTTAGTTATACAGGTCTAGCTGTTTAATCCGTACCACAAAATTTTCAGAAATTTATCTCCCTCCTCACCTCTTTAACAGAAAAATTGGTAGAGAAAATCACTCCTGAACCATCTAATTGCAATATTCATACTTACTTGGCTGTATCGATAGCGTGTTGTCATTCATTGTGGCTTTGTTTGGGTGGAAGAAGATCATGTTGACCTTGTAGTGTCTGTGCGAAGCGTCGGCGTGTGATTCTTGTGGACAGAGTATTGGTCCCGCTTTATTGTTAGAAATAGTCTGGTTGATTCTATAAACTTGAGTGACTCTGCGTCTCTCAAAGAAGTTCGGGATAGCTTTGCCGTAAGGCACAAAAATCAGTCCCCTGCGTTGAGACCACAATGAGTCAATCTTGACTGTTACACCCTTCAACTGGGCTATTTTAAATAAACTTGAATTAATGAACTGAAAAATACAAACTCAATGGTCAGTAGTCGAAAATTTGCTTTTGAATGCATTTTACTCACTCCTGAAGTTGGTAGTCCGTGTTATCGAAATGTATAGAAAATAAATGAATTGTCTCCCGTCCCTATTTGTGACTTCATGTAATGTATTATTATTATTCCCTTGAGTTCCAAGTGGAAAAAACGGCTTCGACAACACATCTACACTCTCTTCTATCTTCTGCTATCCTTTCCAGCTGGCCGGGCCCACGATTATTGTCCATAATCTCTCATAGCTATCGCGCACATCCTTCACCATGTTATTCTTGCACGGAAGACCCACTCGTCGTTTCCTGTTCATATTCCACTCAAGCGGTGGCTCGCACTGAGCACGATATCTTTCGATGGCTTCCACAGTGTCGTGTGCCTAATTCATTTCCATTTTCTCCTACATATCTGTTGAGCAATCGTCTCCCCTTTTGTTGGTTTGTTCATTGCCATAGTTTCTTGTTGCTAATTCTTTCTCGCTGGCCAGTCATTCAATCTTCACTATAGAGTCATTTAAGACAGCTGTTAATAAACATCTTCACTGGGCTGTTTGAAATCCTTTTCGTGACTCATGCAAAGTGCAAATCTTTCACACACATATAGAAGTGTCTGACTGACTTGACATTGGTGTAAAACATCCACATCTTGTTGTTTATACTAGCTGATTGAGTGCAGAAGATGCCCAAACTGTTATCAGGTTGATGAAGGTGTTATCCTGCCTTTACGATCCTGGCTGACTTGTTTTGACATCTTCATCCGTTCTGCCCACCTGTAGTTGAATCAACGCTCTCCAGCTAGACAAATGAAGGAAGTAAGTTCTGTCTGATTTCATTGATTTTAGTGATAGATGCTGGTTGTTGTTGCTGTTGGTTGATTGGTTATCTTCATCACCTCCATCTCCTTTAAGTCCACTTGGAGTCGCATCTTCGCTGCACCTTTTCTTCAGCCATCTTGCTGGTTTTCCCCAGCAAGTCTTCCTTCCTTTTGTTGCAAGAAGAGATTTGTTCCCACCGCATTAGGGCTTTGACTGGCACTGGTGACATCATGATAGCTGCTCACTACCTCATGGTTCTGATGATTGTAGTCCGGGTTGCCGGATTAGATTACTGACTCACAACTTGACAACTTTGACAGCCAACATCTATTTCATCTCCTTTATCAGATCCCCAACACTTCTACACCATTTCTTCTCATTTCTTTAGCTACCTGAGCAGCCTTCTCAGCCTTGTACATTGTACGAACATTCCACATCCTCATTCTTATTCTTGCTTTCGTCGAAGAACATGTAGACTGACTTCTTGAAGACTTTCACCACCCCACTGCGTCATTTCGCTTCTCAAATTCTAGCGAAGAATAAGACTGTTATTTCAATTTTTTGTATTTTTCGTGCATCTTTAGGGCGTTGAAGTTTCTATATAGCAGTTCGATTGGTTTTCTGGGGTACGTTTGCTTGCCCGACTCTCCCCCAACCCAGCCTCTTTTCCCGGACCTTTGAACCAGCTAGAAAACTAGCAGTTTGGTAAACTAGTCCAGATTTCATGTACTGCAAGACATTCTTATTTCCCTAATTAAGTATAGGTGTTTAGCTCTTCAATTGGGGTTTAAATTTAGAAAACATAGGAAGAAGTGATTTACAACACTTTTTCCACTTATAAGAAAAAAAATTTTACACCGGAAAGCATAAATTGGTGTCTCCATTTCACTCACCTTCTCAACATATTAAGATAACTCAAAAACAGACAAACAAACATTGTTGAAAATGAATGGCATTGCTTTCTGTTGAGTGAAAATTTTTTAAATTGAGAAAAGGAAATGTGAACAGAAAAGAAGAAAACAACAAAATTATGAGGTTGTTATTATAAAATTTAGTAAGATTTATAATATAACATAATTTGACGCACACACACACCCTACGATTACCCTTTCCAACTCCATCTACCCCAACCCCAACTTTAATCTAACATAAACCATCATTCAACAACTTTAGTTGCTTAGATAGTTAGTTAGTTAGTTGGTTGGTTGGTTACCTTCTTTACCTGCATTCTTACCATTCATTTCAACATCTAAGACAATTATTTGATGAGAGAAATTGTTTTCAATATTAAAAGGGTTGTACTTGATTGACAGCAGAAACAAACATGCTATATATATATATATATATATATGAACATTACAGTGTATTGATGATGTATTTGTAAACATAGTACAGACTAGAGTTGATGCTAACGTATAACAATTATGCAGTTATTGTTCACATCGATTTGATGATATTAGATAGTTGGAGGCGACTGGCCACAGGAAGCCTTGGACACCACCTAGGTTTCGTGCTAGTTGGCACTCATCAGCAAGGCGTATCTGCAACTGCCTTGAAGGAACTCATGTCCCTTCTGTGATTCAAACCTGCGTCACCCAATGCTGCAGTCAGAGACTTCACCACTGAGCTATCCGGGCTCACAATTGACCTCCTGTAGGACTGTAGTGTGTATTTTGATTGGACACTGGACACTAGTAACTAGTGTGATGTGTCTAGTCCTTCCTTTGGTGCAGACTGAATTCTATCAGTCAGGTTTTGAAATGTGGCAACCATTCCGGGTAGCTTGCCATCACGATGCACATTCATTTGATGATGTTAGATAGTTAGAGGCAATTGGCCACAGGAAGCCTTGAACCTAGGTTTCGTTCTAGTTGACACTCGTCAGTCCTACAGGAGATCAATCGCGAGGCCGAAAAGCTCAGTGGTAAGGTCTCTGACTGCAGTCTTAAGTGGGTGATCCGGGTTCGAATCACAGAAGGGATATGAGTTCCTTAAAGGGGGTTGCAGATACGCCTTGCTGATGTTTGTCAACTAGCACGAAACCTAGGTGGTGTCCGAGGCTTCCTGTGGCCGATAGCCTCCAACTATCTAATATCATCAAATCAATGTGCACCGTGATGGGGACATTGCAAAACCTGACTGATAGAATTCAGTCTGCACCAGAGAAAGGACTAGACACGTCACACTAGTTACTAGTGTCCAATCAAAAATTGTTCACATTTTATGAGCATAATGCGAATGTTGCTTTGTGTGTAGCCCACAAAGCTAGCTGACATACATTGCTGCAATAGTTCTTTCTCAGATTTTAAGATCATTTGAAGGTTGTTTGTTAATGTTCTTGGAATGCTTCAAGTCATTCTTCCTTGTCGATAACTAGAGGGATAAGAAACATAGTCAATATAGTGGCAATATTTAATTGAGGAATATCATCTATCATTATTAGCCCTGAAAAGTTTGTTAGTGTCAGTGTTTAAAACCGTATCTAGGATGGACGAAGCGAGGAAGTTGGAAATCAATAAAATCTTACCAATTTGAATTATGTAGAGTATATAAATTGAAACTTGGAGCGCCATGGAAAGGATTTCCAATATGGTTAAGACTTTTATCGACAAATGTCTTAGGCAATGAATTGAAGTGCTCAATTTCAGGTTGACATGTCAGCTTCTTGTGCAGATGCTTCGACGATGCCTGGGCATGTAATTAGAATTTAATTGTTGGATGTTGACTAGCAGTGGAGTAATCAAGGATAACGCGCATTTCGTCCTATTTGAGACTCATCACCTGGATGTACCTCACCGGGGTATGCAGGTACATCTAGATGACGAGTCCAAAAATAGGAAGAAATAGGCATTCTGGATTCCGCTGCTTGTCACCATCCACCATTTAACTCTCTTAGATAGCTGGCTTCATAGTGAGTATCAAATGGCTGGTCAGAAAGATATAGCAACAAGAAACCCTAGCAACGAACCAATCAAGAGGCGATTGCTCATGAAATATGTAGTAGAAAATGGAGATTGATTGAGCACACGCCAATGAGGAGGATGTTGCATGACATCACGCTCACTGCGGGCCATTGCTTGAGTGAAGACCTTGGATGACATGTAGGAGACAGTTTGTTGGGGAGGAGGGCGTGGAGATGAGAGACTATTGTCATTTGTGGGCTCTGCCAGATGAAGAGGACAAAAGAGGATAGAAAACATTGTGGGTGTATTTTTGACGCCGAATGTAGAATGCTCGCCGACCACACATTCGATCCGGGGTTCAATCCTTTGCCACTGGACTCACTTCTTTACTTCTCTGAGCCAGTAATAAGACTGGCGAAGAGGGAGGGTGGGGCATGAGGTGGCTAGCAACCCATCCAGTAAAAGTAAACACCATTGCTACCGAAACTTCAGAACTGTAGCTTGAATCCCTATGTTGCACTAGGAATGTAAATGAATAGAAAAGAAAATAGAATGGAGCACATAAAGTGCTCAAAATTCAGTAGTTCTCACCATCATCTTAATTGAATAAGAGTTGTCTTTTGAGCAATAGTCGGATTTAATGCCAGCGTGGCCTGTCTAACTTTCTAAATTATTGCGCCTTCATTACCTCGTATATCTTTGTTTAATCAAAAATTTAATTAAAATATATCATACTAAATAGTACATCATCTCTGCAGAAAGGAATTAGGTAATTTCTACTTTTCTACCCTATCATTGATCCCTTCATTATTTTATGTATGAACATCTAGTTTCTTTTATCGATTGAAGTCATTAGTTTCACTTGTCAAAAATTTTCATCATTTGGTTCCAATGTTTAACTTACTATTCACTGTGTCAAATGACTATCAGTGTAGATCACAAGTTATTAGTAAACAACTGTTTTGACAACTACTCTTAACGATTCTAATCACCTTTTAATTAGCTTTAAAATAAAACTGTTTGTTAATAAAAGATTTTCACCTTGAAGGTTTTGTAATTAATCGAAAATAGTGACAGAAACGCTGAAAGTCGAGGGGCTTTGGACGGACGTTTCGCT
Source organism: Trichobilharzia szidati (assembly GCA_944472155.2). Taxonomy (NCBI): domain Eukaryota; kingdom Metazoa; phylum Platyhelminthes; class Trematoda; order Strigeidida; family Schistosomatidae; genus Trichobilharzia; species Trichobilharzia szidati. The sequence continues at coordinate 18,031,365 of OX235276.1, read as the reverse complement.
TCCCTTTTGGGACACATCAAAATTATGCGTCTGTCACTTCGCCAAGGATCAAACTAAGTCAATTATGCTTTCTTGTGTACCATAACCTCAGAACGAGACTTGCTAGGTAGAGACTTCTCGTTACCACTCCAGTAAATTCATCCTGTAGCCGCTAATGAACGCAAGAGAGATTGACCATGGCAGTGTAGACTTCAGTGACAATCGAAGTGATTGTTATGAACCAGAATTTGATAAAATTTTCAAAATTTGAAGATTTTCTGCATTAAAACTAAACAGGATGTGCAACTGAATCACTGAAAGTGTTCCTGACTTGTAATGTGACTTTTTTGAACAGGAAATTGTTCAAGAGGTTATTATTATTATTGTTAAATTCCTTCATGTTCCCAGTGAAACAGAAAGTGATTCAAGCTAGAGCTTTGTAGTTTCGGTCGGCACCGGTGGTATTTATTTTTCACGAGATGGGGTTGCTAGCCTCGTGCTCAAAATTTCCTCTTTACCGGTCTTATTACCGGCTTGCGGAGGTAAAGGAGTGCGTCAGCCGGGAATTGAACAACTTCGAACTATGTGGGGCGTGGTTGGCGAGAATTCCACCGCTGTGCCACCAACACACGTTCAAAGAGGTAAGTGCATGAAATTCTGAAAGTCCTCACTCAAGGTAGAAATAAACAACATATGTTACTATATTTTTATGTGGTTCTTCCAGCTTATACTTACCAATGAGGTAATGCCAGCAAACTTATCTTTTAATACTACTAATAGTAATGCCTTTATCTCAGAAAAAATGTTTACACACACGCTGTATAGGATCCTTAGGGTAATTTACTAAACAATATTTCCTCCTTATCCAGGATCTTTAAGTCAAATAAGAATGTATATTATTTCATAGGAGTTCGGTCTGGAACATAAATCAGAATGCTTCATGATCAACCTCCTTCATCCCTAACTGTTAGGTCATGTATCCTTTTAAGTGCGGGCAAATTTAAACTATAGGGTACCAGGGGATGCGAACGCACGACTAACCTTGAGCCGATCAACCTTAAAAATAAATGATTTTTGCACAAAGTGCATGAGAACACAATAAACAGGGTATCTTTCTCTGACATGACTTGAAAATACGTTTCACTTATAATAAGGAGTATCATTTTTTAAATTAGACCAGTGTCTGTACATGCATTCACTAAAGTGACCCAAGCCAAGCTCTTTATGACCCGTTTATCGCTGTTATCCTACTTTGCAGTCTTCCCCTAAAGCCCTCAGTTGAATTACTATGGTTTCCAGTAAGAGGATCGACGACTGCTTACTAATAGAATGTGGATGGAAAAACAAATTAAAGTCAATAATACCATCGCCATACCTAATCCTAACCATAATCCTTACCCTAACGAACTATTAACACAATGTCCTAAGAGTACTTAAAAACATGATCTAGACGAAATTTTCTCCTCAGTCGGTGAAAAGCGTTCATATTTACGCTATAATAATGACAGGTGTCTATAGCCACCGACTAGTATGAGTTCAAGGTCACTTAAGGATTCCCCTAGGAATTTTTAGTTTACCTTCGCCATTTTTAAAACTGCCCTAGCTTTTGGTATTTCTTAAAACTTAGTCCCTTTCCTTTGTCCACTTCTCTTGTAATTGTGGTTAATACTACCTTCCGTCAAAATCATATACTAAAAGAAATTCTCTGATTTGTAGCTCGGGTGGATGATTTTTAATTAGTTGTGAACTCTGATCTAGTTGATTTTACTGCGAAGCTCTCTCCATCCCCCTGCTAGACAACAACTAGTCACGACAATGGTCGGTGGTAGGCAGATGAAATTATATCATCATTCTTTTTTATTCCTTTACGTTCCCAGTGGAACATAGGGATTCAAGCTGGAGGCTTGAAGTTCTAGAAGCACTGATTTTATTTTTACAGTATGGGGTTTCTAGCCGCCACATGTCCAACCTTCCCTCTTTATGAGTCTCATTACTGACTTAGGGAGGTAAAGGAGTGCTTCCAGTGACCGGGGATCGAATCCCGGACCATATGCGTGATTGGCGAACATTCTACCACTATGCAACCGACGCACTACTAACATACGCTGAAGCGACGTTGTCTAGAAGTTGGGGGATGACGAAAGCTTCACAGTTAAATCAACCAGCTAAGACGGATAACACAACTAATCCAAAGGAAAAATATTCTCTGATCAGTCTGGACGGTATCATTTAAATACAAATATCGGTTAGATTGTCCACAAGCGAATGATGTCTCTTAAATGTTTTCTCATTTATATTTGCGTGTTAAATAATACGTCCAATAAATAATACCACACCACTGGATTGCTCATTTTATGTTAAAATCACAGACTGACCCAGTGTTATCATTCTTCTCTACTTCCACAGATTTTGAGTAACAAATATTGCTAGTTGTTAGCTTTTTACAATACAAATCTATCCATTATTATTATTTTCTCAGACTTTAATAGATGACTCACTGATTTACTTAGAATTTTTGCTTCGAAGGAAAACGTTCGTATTACCGCCTATGAATTAGCACGCAATGGTAATAACATGCTATAATTTTCCCTTTATATTCTAATACGTACATGTATTACCATATATTTATATTGTGTATTAATGTTTAGTGTATATAAGGTATTTTCGTGTCATCTTTTTTGTTTAAATGTATAAATGTGTCCAATAAAATATAAGAATTAACAGGTGGTTATTTGAATTAAAACAGTTTGAAGCATTCAGTTATATTTGTTTGAGATAGTTCACATAAACATTAGTGAAACGGAATGTTTATACAGTTTTGTCTAAAATGCCTTTATGATACAGTCTTATCGTAAGAATGGCTACTGTTATTATTTGATATTTCTGACTAATGGAGAGATAAAGGCATACTAAGTGAAATTTGTAATGTACTGGATTAGTGGCTCAGCAGTCTGAGCTTCGATAACTGGCCAGCGTACTCTTAGAACTTGCTTAACCTATGGTAGATCCAGTAAAAAAGAGGATGTTTGGGTGGAAGGTGAAAAACCCCTCCGCCATCGACCCTGTAAAACATCGACACTAATGGTACTTACACTCTGAAGCCTAAAAGCCACTGGACTTACAATTGTAAGTTCAGTATCCTTATCACCACCTATGGTGTAAGTAAGCTAACCTTGCATACGATTGCACCTCGGTGGGTTGAAACTCACGAAGGTCCCTCACCGGGTGCACTGAAACGTGTAGTTTTTGTCAGTGGGGAGGCCTCACAGTCCTCTCTTAATTTTGCGTTGGTGACACAGCAGTTAGGACTCTCGCTGACGACGCACACTTGATATCAATGGTCCATCGGCTACATTTAGGCTACCGATATCACATGGTGAAAATTCCATACTTGTACCACAAATAACGGTGTGGAAGCAAGCTTTAATAAAAAAGCATATTTCAGTGGAAGCTTGCTCACAAGCCAAACGAGAGATATGAAAGCAGAAAAAGTTTAGGAGTAAGGGAAACAACCCTTACCCCTAGAAAAAGAAGAACGATACCGCAGCTGTTGAAAATTCAATAATTTGAAACTCTATGTTCCACTTGGAAGGTTAAAGAATGGAAACATTAATTTAAGTGGGAATTATTAGTACTTCTGGATAACAGACATGAACACTGTAGGCAATTAGATGACTGTCGAACAATTTATGTCAATATTCATCCTTAAAACTCAGGTCTGAAGAAACCTTTTCCTCATCTCATCAGATGCCAATACTTTTATAGTCTATTTAATTATACATCCGCCCTTCTTTCCCAAGATAAAATCAGCAGAAATCTGTCACATAGATTTTCCCTATAGCTTCCACTCATGTCAACCTCCTCAGCACACGGCTACAAATAAACTAAATATATACGTGCCACTAGAGCAGTTGACATCGGTTAGAAACCCATTGGGAAACCACCAAAGGAGTACTGGAAATCCCTGACGTCCTATTTTGGGACTCTTCGTCATCAGTTCGAAGCCGTGACCCCCCGGTTACAAGGCGAGCAAGCTGGAAGAATGACTAATAAACCACTGGGACCTGCCAACCTCATGACCAGTCCATGAATCGCAAATTGTATCAATTTACTCACTATACAATGCGACTGGCACTAACGAATGTCGTTGCTGGCGAGTAATTGTCTTCACCCTCAACCTGCTGTAGTTTCAAGCGTTTTATCTGTTTATTACCCCTTTTGATTACACACGATGCTTTAGAACCAAGTCACAAAGCTGATTTCAACAATTCTGAAATAATTCAGAAAAATTTCGGAAATCACAAAGAATGTCTCACATCATCAGAAATACTTCCTACTAAATGGAGTCCAAGTTGTCTTAACTGAATATGCGTGGTGGACATAAACAGAATTTGATCTACTTACAACACCTCTCTCACCAACCTAGGAAGCGATGAAATCAATACGAATGCGATAGGCAATTTCATTATGTAAAAACATGCTGTTTTATCAAATCCAATAATCTACGCATTTTGGTTCTGTTATTTTTGCCAATTAGGCAACTTGAAAGGGCGAAAATTACCCCCTGCTGAGGAACGATGATTAAGTTGTTATATTATGTAAACTGAGTGGATTTTGTAAATTCTGGTTTAGTAATACTACTACTTTGATAAAGCTGTTAGCAGCAGTATTAACTAGCTAAACGTCAGAAAAACACAACAATATCGTTTTGCCTTTCATTCATTGGGAAATAAAAAATCGCTTTATACTGATGAATATCATATGCCTTAGGCTCAAATTTTTTCAAACTGTTGATAGTGAATTTAATTTGTGGATGGTGACTGGCAGTGGAATCCAGGATAACGCACATTTCGCCCTACTCGGGACTCGTCATCAACTGGATGTACTTGTATCCACCAGTGAGTGGTGATGTTCCCACCGAGGCTCAAACCCCCTGCATATACTTTTAAACTCCAAAGCGTTATACACTAGACCACTTAGGACTCGACAGCCACTTTTTGTTCAATGGGTCACATTAATTTAACTGAATTTTACATTTTCCCGTCGACTGATTGAACCGAAGTGCTCTGTCTCAGGTTGACATGTCTGTTGGCTTCTTGTGCAGATGCTTCGACGATGTCTGGGCATTGAATTGGAATTTAATTTGTGGATGGTGACTAGCAGTGGAAGACGACATGTCAACCTGAGACCGAGCACTTCGGTCCAATCAATCGACGGGAAAATCTAAACTTTAGTTAAATGTTGAAAGTGAACTTGGTTTGGACATGTATAACTCTAATAGTATTCTTAAATTGTCTAGAAACCGCTGATTCGCCATTTTCCTCCAAACATTTGTAAGAGCATCATCCTTAAATGGCAGCTTATTCCAATACATGAGATGACCGTTCGTGAGTGATTTCCTCGGTACACAAAATGTACTTCTGAACTTTCTATAATTGTTATCCGACCAATTATCGTCGGGTATTTCTCGATGTAGAAACAGAAGAGATATCATAAGGGAGGTAGGCTTGTGTTTCAGGTCAGGAGAAACTGTGTGACACCATCCACTGTCAGTTAAATGTTAAATTTGAGGATCCTGGCTGAACGACGAGAAAATATCATGTGGAGATCTCCGCTGAAAGTTCTGTACATTATATAAACATTGTTCAGAATAAAGCTATTACTATTGCACTGTTGTCGTTGTAAACTATGTCAGTTAAACTTTATGGAATTCCGAAAAATCAGTCATTCACCATGAGAACACGATTAAACATCTGAAAAAATAAGTTTGTATAAAATATGCTTTTGCGGATCTTCAACATGTGTTAAAATAGACAGAAAACCAACAGTTCAGAGAAGAGTTTATTTTCACCGGCGAATTCAGTTTCATAGCTGTACAATCGCAAATTTTGTGTGTGGTTGTTTTGTATGTGTGTATACATTAAATTCGTCAAATGAAAATACAATTAGTAAGTTCAGATGAATTGGATGTTGATATAAGAGGGTAGTAACAAAAGTGATGAGTTGTCACAAACGATAACATGAATAGTTTGATGAAAGAGATGTGCTCAGGGTTTACATGGAAACAAAATAACCTACTGAATAACATAAGAATTTTAAATAGTTAGAAAAATAAGCATACAAGCAAAAGTCAAATCAAAAGTTGTTACCATAACAATAAAAGTGGTGGGGTGACTTTCTTTTGTATGCATATTTCTGTTTCTTCTAACTGAATGGTCAGGGCCTCTGTAATGCGAAGAAGACGGAAACGTATTGTCTCTGTCAGGTTGTTCTTCACTTTGTAGATCACACTGAAGGAGAAGGCGTTTGTTCAGATGGAATGATCAGTGTTGACGAGATGTTCGATTATTGCACTCCTTAGATACGGCAACTGCTTCCTTTCTGTAGCCACACATGGAAGTGGTCAGGTGCGGAATCTTGTCCTTTAGGCTTCTGCAGATCAGCGTGAGACTGGAGGATACTACTCTCAATGTTGCCGCAAAGGAAGGTCTTCTTAAAGAAGTGAAAATTCTCCTTGTAATGACATCACTGAGTTAAAATAAAACGGTCAGTAATCTTCAGAATGAAATTGATACAGTTTGTAGTTGAAATTATTTACTCTTCACCAAGATATGCAAGTATTTCTGGTCAGTTTTCAAAAATGCAATGGTAACCTGTTTCTTACATTCAGAGATTGGTTTGGTTGGATTAAAATGTTCTTATTCTATCTTTATGTGCAAATGATTCGAACTGTTGTCATTCTATTATTCACCTGATGAGATTACAATTATCAGATGAAAGAGAGAATTAAGACATCCAGTTACCATGGCAAGGAAAGATTAATAACTGATCCTTTCTGGACACATAAATCTGGTTTCAAGCGTTTGACTGAAATGGCTTCGGCAAACTTGAGGAGAATCGAGCTCCTTTGTCTATTGATAATTTTAAAGGATGACCCGTATCGAGGAGATATCTGGTAATAGTGCTATTATAAGAGTTTATTCCCTTGAAACGCAGGCTTTTCGGCACATGTTCAGAAAATCGGAGGTGTGCCCTTCTTTCTGTTCTACCATTGTAACTGCTCCCGCAGGTACAGGTAAATTTGTATACACAGCTGAAGTAACCATGAGAAGGGTATCTGTCAACTTTTGACTGCACCAAAGAGCATGTTGTTTGATGGACGGGAACCAACTTAGCTGCAGGATAGGCTTTATTAGGTACCTTCTCTACACAAACATCTTCAGTTCAGACTTCAATAACATTCATAAAGAATTCAAATAAAGTTCACTTCGTACTGAAGTTTGCACTGAAAATACTGTCCAAAAGGACAATGAAAGCTTCAGAATTAGACTACAAAGTTAGGAGAGCACAACCGTATTATTTGTTTATTTCATTGCTTTACATTCCCATTGGTGCATCAGTGGCACAGCATTAGAATGCTCGTCGAACATGCATGTACTCCTGCGTTCGATCCCCGGCCGACGCACTCCTTTACCTCACCGAGCAGGCAATAAGACCGGTGAAGAGGGAAGGTGGTTGGGCATGAGACTAGCAACTTCATCCCGTAAAAATATGCACCTCTTCAATCGACTGAAAATTCAAAGCTCTAGCTTGAAACACTATGATCCACTGGGAAAGTGAAGGAATAAAAAAACCCGTTGCCAGTAATGAAACGTAGAGAGCTTCAAGCTACAGCTTCGAAGTTTCGGTGACAGTGATGTCAATTTTTACAGGCTGAGGTTGCTAACCCTATGCTCAATCTCCACTCTTGACAGGACCTGCCACTGGCTTAGCAAGGTCTAGGGAGTGCATTGGTTGGGAATTGAAACCCGCATGCTAGTCGTTTGCTATAGACACCTATCATTATCATAGCGCAAGTATGAAGTTTTTTCACCGACTAAGGAGCAAATATCGCCTAGATCACGTTTTATAAGTGCTGTTTAGACATTGTAGTAATAGTTAGTTAAGGTTAGGATTATGGCTAGGGTTAGGTTTGGATTTAATATTATTTATTTTAATTTGTATTAAAATCCACGGTCTCCTAGTAAGTAGTCGTCAATCCTCTTACTGGAAACCATAATAATTCAGCAAATGGCTTTTGGGGAAGACTGCAAAACAGGATTAGAGCGATAAACGGGTCACAAAAGAGCTCACTTTGGGTCACTTGAGTGAATACATATACAGAAAAGGGTCTAACTTAAAAACTTATACTTCTAATTATAATTGAGACGCATTTTTAAGTCATGTCAGAGAAAGATACCTGGTTTAATGTGTTTTCATGCATTTTGTACAAAATCATTTATTTTTAAGGTTAGTCGGTTCAAGATCACCCGTGTGTTCGCATCCCTTGGGAGCTTATAGTTTGAATTTGCCGGCACTAAAAGGGATGCATGACTCAACAGTCAGAGAAGAAGGAAGCTGATCATAAAGCATTGTGATCTATGTTTCAGATCGAACTCCTATTAAATACTATGCATTCTTATTTTACTTAAGGATCCTGGATAAGGAGGAAATATCGCACAGTGAATAACTGTGAGGACTTGGTAGAGTATGTAAACATTTTGTCTGGGATAAAGGTATTACTATTAGTAGCATTAAAAGATACTTTTGCTGGCATCACCTCAATGGTGAGCATCTTCTGGAAGAAACACATAAAAATATAGTAACATTTGTTGAATATCTCTATCTTGCTTGAGGATTTTCAGAATTGCAAAGACTTAACTTCTTGAACGTGCGTCGGTAGCGCAGAGGTAGAATGCTCGGCAACTACGCATGTATTCCCGGGTTAGATCCGCAGCGGACGCCGAACTCCTTTACCTCGCTAAGCTAGTAATAAGACTGGTAAAGAGGGCAGGTTGGGAATGAGACTAGCAATCCCATCCCGTGAAATATAAACACCACTGATACCGAAACTTCAAGTCTGTAGCTTGAAGCCCCATGTTCTGCTGAGGACGTGTAGGAATAAAAATATTTGCAGCTCAAATGTGTTTTGTTCTCTGAACTGGGTGGTTTAGTCACCTAGCTTTCTCTGTCCATCAGGGCAATATCTTCAGCGCAGACTTCAATATCATTCATAAAGAATTGATATAAGGTTCACTTCGTGCTGAAATGTACACTCGAGATGCTGTCTTGAAGGATATTGAAAGCTTCACAGTGAAACCACCCAGTTAGGGAGAACACAACCACATTATTTATTGATTTATTTTATTCCTTTACGTTCCCAGTGGTTGAACATAGCGGGCTTCAAACTAGAGGTTTGAAGTTTCGGTGGCAGTGGTGTTTACCTTTTTGAAGTGGGGTTGCTAGCCTCACGCCCAACCTTCCTTCTTAACCGGCCTTGCTACTGGCTAAGCAAGGTGTAGGGAGTGCGTTGACCGGGAACTGGACCCTGAACTATATGAGGCACGGTTGATGGACGTTCTACGACTGAGTTACCGAGTCACACAACCACATTAGATGAAGCTTAAAGTGAAAACTAAAACAGTGTTGAATTGTATTCACAACACATTTAAACTGATAAAAGAAATTAATTTTTTTTCAACATTTAGGCCAAAAAATTAAGGCGAATTCTATTCAGTAGTTTGTACATTCTTAAAGAAGTTTTCTGAGATGAATTTTGCATTTTAAGAAAAAATACAAACTTCTGCATCTAATTGACCTGGTTTCGTTCTCTTCTTTTGCTTTTTTGAACTATAAATGGCCACAGATGTACACCTCTTATTCATTTCATACTATTATTATTTCATGTATTCACACCTTTGATCTTATTCATTCGTTGAAATTATGCATTCATCATGTATGCGCATAAATATTTATATGTATGGAATGCCTGATGCTTTGTGACTAACCTCCCAAGAATTCACTGGTCATCACCGTCAGCATGTAGCGTCGTTGATTATTTTTTGTCGACTTGTCTACTTTTTATTGTTTCCCTAGTCACGAGTATAACTACAGGCAATATCTATTTGAATTGAGACATTTTTTTCTATTTCGCCATCATTACAATAGAGAGATGGATTTTTTTTCTTGATTAGTTTTACTATTATTATTATTACTGGAGGAATATCACTGTTTTCTTATTGTGTGGGCACTGAGCAGGATGTCCGCATCCCTCTGTATCTATGAATGTTTGTATAAATGGTGTGTATGTAATGCCAACTGGACATAAGAAGTCGACGGGTAGGAAGAAAAAGAGGAGAGGAGGGGTAATAAAATCAGATTATGAGATCATAGCAGTCCTATGAATTATAAATATATATATAAATATATTTTATTATTTTATTTGTTCTCTTTCAGACAAGATTCCTCAATTCATATTGTTTTTATTATTATTATTACTTTTTATAGACTGGAATTAATGTCATGTCATCATAACTTGCTTGTACAATACATAGTTTTGTATCTAAGTCTGATGAAATAGTAATAGAGAATGGAATATTGTTCTACACACCCACATACACACACGCTTGCAAGACAGAAGGTAAAGATGCGGAATGACGTCAGAAGATTCACAAAATAAAAATTGGAGACATTCATAGGGCAGAGGATAAATAAGTCTGGTCAAACGAAAAAAATATTCTGTAAGTGTACACATCAATGATGCCATAAGAGAGAATTTCGCAGTATATATTTTTTTCGGAATACAAATATTCTCCTTGTATCGTGCTGATTTCATAAAAAATTTTGAATTACTGAAAGTTTATCGTACAAACTCGAAGATTTGTAGGTAGGTGGAGAGCAATAACTTGTCTGAAAGGAAGAAAACAGCACCGACAGGAACAACAACAGCAACAAAAACAGCACCAGTTACTATTAACGGGGGTTATCGGTTAGAGGTTACTTCCTTTACTTATCTAGGGAGCGTCGGTTTGACTACAGAATCGGAAAGGCACGATACACCTTCATCAATCTGAAACCAGTTTGAAAAACTTCTGCACTCAGCATAGAGGATAAGATTTAGATTTTCAACACCAATGTGGAGTCAGTCAGTCCGTCATTTCTTCTTTATGAGTCAGAAACTTGCACTGCGCGTGAGTCGCGAAAAGGATTTCCAACAAGCTAGTACAGACTTTTATCAGCAGCTGCCTTCACTGACTCCATACTCAAGATCAAATGTCTGGCTAACTAGAAAGAACTAGCCCCAAGAAACTCTGGTGATGAAAAAACCAACAAAGCAAGAGCTGAGTGCTCAAAAAATATGTAGGAGAAAATGAAAATAGATCGCGCATACATTAAAGAGGCTGTCGAATGACATAGTGCGCGGTGCAGGGAATCACTGGAGTGTAATCCAAATGGGAGACGACGAGTGGGTCGCAAGTGGGAATATTACATGAAGGAGATCGTGTGCTGGGAAGGAGGGGGAGACATTAGATTATGGGGAGCTGAAGAGGATTTCCGAAAGTAGAAGAGAGTGTAGATGTGTTGTTGAAGCCGTATGTTCCACTGTCTCATCTCCACGCTTTCTGTTCGCCTCTTTTTTCCCTTGTTTCATTGACAGACGTCTATTTCATACTGTTCTTATCATATATACTTGATTAGGTTAAAGCAATACCTATTTAAACTTGTTATTATAGCTAGACAATCCCGTTCATTCTATTTCATTAGATTCTTTATTATCTCGTAATCAGAATATGAGATTTATGGGAATTCGGATTACTTTCACAAACTAACTTCATTTACAGATTGCTGAAAATCCGAGGATCGCTGCACAATTGTTTCATCCTGTTTTGAGACTTTTCATCATTGTTTATCCATGACCCTGGCGGAGATTGAATCTAGGACCTTCAGGTGACGAGACTTAGCTTGTTGATTATTCAACCTTTTTAGCCTGGGATTCCATGTACATAGTCGATTCGTGATGTAGTGTTACCCTCATCAGTGCCTTCGATGAGTATCTGCGGATCCCGTAATCTGAATATCAGTCATCATCTCCTCTATGGTTATTGGATGGATGTGTTGAAATGTCTTGAGATTTCGTATCGACTGGGTTGCACTATGTCAAAGTGAAACTGATGCCCAATAGTGGCAATAGCGAGAGTAGAGCTAATATCACGAATTTACAATGTAAGAATTCAGAGTTCATTGAAGTCCAGTCCAGTTTGGTCTTGCAACTGGATATCTCAGGTTCGATCCTCAGTGGCATTATGGGTTCGCACCGTTGAAAAGTCTCAAAACAGGACGAAAACTTCTGTCCAGTTGTTCCTGATTTTCAGTGAACTCTTCACCTGATAATTATTTTCTGGTTGTAGTTTTCTCTTGACACTGCACATTTGTTAATACTTCATTATTATTCTTGTTATTTGTTATCCCTGAACTTACGTCTAACCTACCCTATTTGTTGGTTTATTTCCCTGTATTAGTATTCTTACTGCTTCACACTACTGAATACATTAACTCTTGAAACTCCATACTTTTGAATAAAGCAAGAACAACAGTCGTTTGTGCAGAATAAAACTGTATCATCATTGTTTGTTTCGTTGGCTTCACATCAACTGTTTACAGTCTGAAGGCATTATTAAGTTTATGTACAGAAACATTTTTAACATGCCTAGCTACCTACAGAGTGGTCATTTTTAAACAAAAATTCAACATATGCATACGAGGGTGATAGTAATAATAACAATGACTTTATCCCAAACAACAATAATAATCATACAGAAGGGAATTTTTGGCGTTACATAATCAAATGAAAGAGAGGATGAAAATATCCGGTTAGCAGGTGGCAAAGAAAAAGCTGATAACCGCTTCTTTTTGAACACATAAATTGTGTTTCAGGCATTTGATGGAGATTACTTCGTCAAAATTGAGGTGAATTGAACTGTTTTGCCTGTTGATAATTTTGAATGATCTTCCAACGTCGATCTCATTACACTTGTCAAGGAGATGCCTTGCAATGACACTGCTGAAAGCATGTTTCCCATTGAAATGTAGGATTTTTCGGTACACATTCACAATATAACCTGCTACCACAGATACATGTAAATTTGTATACACAGTTGGAGTTGATGTGACAAGGGTATCTGTCAACCTTTTTTTAAACTGCACCAAAGAGCATGTTGTCTGATAAACAGGAACCAACTAAGCTGAAGGACAAGCTGTGATTAGCGATATGTTCAATATTCTGTTGAATATTCCTTCAATACTTTCACCTTTTAAATCAACTTGAGTGAAGATAGGCTTCTTTCTCACTGTGATTGGTTTGGCATTAGACCCAACCTCTGAAACGTAACATCTTTTCGAGAAACATAAATTCTTCTTCAAATTCCTCTGTAGAGTATATTCTCCTAGCTCTATAGTTATGATTATTGTTATTGTTCCCTTGGGTTCCTAGTGGAACATAAGGCTTCAACTACACGTCTCCACTTGTTTCTATCTTCTGCTGTACTTTTCACCTGCGTCCATGTTAATCCATACTGTTTCAATTCCTCTTCGCACGATCTCCTCCATGTCACCTTTGGACGTCCCACTCGCCGCTTCCCTTTCGGGTTCCACTCGAGCAATGGCCTGACGCGCGATGTCACCCAGCGACCTCCTCAGCGAGTGTCCAATCCATCTCCACTTTCTCCTGCATATTTGTTGGGCGATTGGTTCTTGTTTTGTTTGTTCCCATAGTTTCTTGTTGGTGATTCTTTCCGGCGGCCATCTGATCTTCAGTATAGAGCGAAGACAGTTATTGATAAAGGTCTGCAACAGGCTGTTGGAAATATTCTTTGTGACTCTATAGTCCAGAGTCTTAACTAATGCTCATTTGCAGCTATTTGGATAAAAACTCCTTAAATGCTAGTATTGCCTAAACCATACTTTTGTTGACCCTCATTGAATTGCTTGTATTTACACACACACATACACACAAACATACACCAAACATTCATTTTGGAAACTACAATAAAGTGGAGTAATCCACTCCCTTTCCTGAATGAACCTCTTTGTAAGGGATTGCCATTCTTCTTCTATTCTTAATATGTACTTCAAAAAAACAAAGAGAAACATTTTTCAGTCATTTTTTCCTTTGTGTGTGTGTGGTTTTTCTTCCAGATTTTTTTGTGCTCAGAGGAAGTTAAAAAAAACTAAACTAAACCAAACCAAATCTAATCATATCCTGAATTTTGTTTTAAATGACAAACAGTAATTACGGTAAGTAGTAGTGTAGTGTACACTGAGAAAAAAATTCCCTACAATGTAGAATCCAGTTTTGATAATAGAAAGAACATTAAGACAACCAAGGAAGCAAACAAACGGCTATATAGAGAGCTACAGCCTAATGGATGGGTGGTCACAAAACAAAAAAGATTTCATTATGACATAATAATAATGATAATTATTCTTAAATGATGAATAAAAGAGGATGGATGGTAGGTAGGTAGGGAAAAATAATACAGGAAACTATGTGTATATTGTAATGCAAGCGGAGATGTAGAAGATTTCTTTACCATGACAACTGGTGGGTCTGTTAGGAAAAAATAGACTATTTTAGCGGTCAGGACATCTTAATCAGCGGATAAATCATGAAATACTGTCGGTTGTGATTATTATTATTGTGTGTTGTGGACTGGATTATGAGTTAGACTGTGAATTGGTAGTGAGGAGTCAGGAATACACTGCACTGACCGATAAGAACACTCCAGAGGATGTGGATCTTGCGGAAGATATATGTCTAATGTCACACAAACTCGAAGACTTCCAGGCAAGCAGGCAAAAACTAACAAATTGGCTGAAGAGGGAGGCAGCGAAGACAGAACTTTAGGTGAACACAGAGAAGATAGAGGTGATGAAGATAACCAATGAACTTCAGCAACGACCGCAACAACCAGCATCAGTCACTATCAAGGGAAGCATCATTTTCACTACAGGCGAAAAGTCAGAATCGGAAAGACAAGATATACCTTCGTCAACTTGAAACCAGTTTGGAAACCTTCCATACTCAGTAGCATAAGGAACAAGATTCGCATTTTCAACACCAATGTCAAGTCGGTTCTTCTATACGGGTCAAAAACTTGCACTGTGCGTAACGAAAAGGATTTTGAACAGGTCAATATGCCTTCACCGGCTCCATACGGAAGATCAAATGACCGGCCGGTCAGAAAGAATTAGCAACAAGAAACTCTGGCAATAAATCAGCCAAAAGCCTATTGCTCAACATATATGTAGGAAAAATGGAGATGCAGTGATCAGACATACATTGAGGAAACCGTCGAATGACATCGCGCGCAATTCAAGCCATCACTGGAGTTGAATCCAAATGGAAAGCGACGAGTGGGTCATCAGTGCGACGGTGACATGGAGGAGATCGTGTGAGGATGAGATGAGAGAACTTGGTCAATAGTGGATCCAAATGAAGAGCATGGCAGAAAAAAGAAGAAAAAGGAGTTGTTTTGTTGAAGCCGTATGTTCCACTCGGAACCCAAAGGAACAATAATAATATAATATAATAGTATAATATATATATATATAAGGGACGATGCTTTCTGTGTTAGTTATAAAACCTGGGATAGACATTTCTTTTATAAATAATCCTCTTATGTTTGACTAGGGAGGAAAGAGAATATAAGGTGAGAGACTAATGAATATTTCATTAGGTTATCATGTATGAATCTAGCCAGACAGTAATTACTCTCTTATGAAACAAATGCAGAAAATAATTGATCCATTTGATACTTTTGGTGTAAACTGTTTGATGGGGAGGCTCTTTTTCTTTTTTCTTTTCATCCCCTTTGCATTGAGAGTGAAATATATGACTTTGAGTCATAAGCCTCTGATGTTATTCATTCGTGGTGTAACGTGACAACATTCATAATCATCAATGACTGTCTGTCCTCACTTGAAGGCACACACACAAACACAAATAAATACTTCGTTGGTCTAACGTATCCCAGTAGTCCATCCTGTAATCAATCACTTGTCGAATGTTTACTAATTTCTAAGTTTTTAAGTGTTCGATAGCATGGGTTTGATTAATAAGGGGTTTTATCAAGAGAACAGTTACTGACTGGTCTATGACACTGGCTGGTGGTCACGTTCTCTAGCTTTCGCGAATTATGAATAATGTTCAAGTACTGGCAATGTAAGGATGTTGTTTTGATTGGATGGAGGATTTCATCATGAGCTAACACATTGAGAAGTGGTCGCGCTATGTCATGAATTGGCAGAAGTTAGAATTCATTGGCTGGCCATTGGATCCGTGGGTCCCAGTGGTTCTACGAGCTAGCTCGCCTTGTAACCAGAAGATCCTGGATTCGAACTCCTATGGTGAGTGCGTATTGATGAAGAGTCCCAAACTAGGACGAAACAGCTGGCTGTCCAGTACTCCCTGTTGGTTTTCCCACGGTTCTATAACTGATGTCAGCTCATGATCAAATCCTTCAACCAAATAATGTATAAATTTGCAAGTCTAGGAAATGGTCAAATCACCCAACAGTCTGGATCGATTGTATACGTTTTTGGATCTTGTAAATCGTTGATCAGTTGGAGCACTGGACTATTTATATGATGTTTTTTCTTCATGATAAATAAGGGTCACTGTACTATCTTGTTTTACTTTAGACTAAAATGTACCGTCTATTAAAAGTTTATTATTTATATCTTAAAGTTCAAACACACTTTATAGTTCACCTATCTCCTTGGCTTTGAAAGAAGCTCAGGCATCAGGATTGTCTGTAGTATGTGTTAAATTCATATTGGCCTAAGAATTCAATAATAAGGATCATGAATATGGTAAACTGTAATGATTATTATTGTTTCCTTGGGTTCCGAGTGGAACATAGGGCTTCAACAACACATCTACACTCTCTTCTATTTTCTGCAGTCCTCTTCAGCTGGCCGGGCCCATGATTGCCCATAATCTTTCATCTCCTCCTGCCAAACACATGATCTCCTCCATGTTCTCACTCGAGAGATGGTCTGCGTGGAGTGCAGTACCACTTAACTGTCTCCTCAGTGGTGTTCTCCAATCCATTTCCATTTTCTCCTACATATTTTCTGAATGATAGGTCCCTCGCCTGTTGGTTTGTTCATCGCCAAAGTTTCTTCTTGCTTATTTTTTCTGGACTGCCATTTGACCTTCAATATACAGCCGGCGAAGGCGGTTGCTGATACACGTCTGTACTGGCTTGTGGGAAATGCTTTTTGTGACACATGGGCCAAGTTTCTGACCCATATAGTGGAAGAACTGACCAACTGACTGACTTCACATTTGTGTGGAAAATGCGAATCTTTTGTTTTTATATTGGCTGAGTGAAGGAGAAGATTTTCAAACTGATTTCAGATTGATGAAGGAGTATCTCGCCTTTCCACATCTTCATCCGTTCCACCTGAAATTGAAGCCAAGTTTCCTGCATAAGTGAAGGAAATTATCTTTTTCCAAATTTCCCCCGTCTATAGTGATTGGTTCTGTTTCATGTTGCTGTTGGCGCGTAGGTATCTTCAACACCTCAATCCTATCTATGTTCACCTGAAGTCCTGTGTTCGGTGAACTGCGTTTTCTGCCAGTTTGTTGGTTTTCGCCTACCTCTTCCTATACATTAATGGAGAGAGTTGTAAATTTGCCCGATTTGAATACCTTCAAAGTATTCTAAAAGTAATATGTCACTTTGCTTATCAACTTTCCTAATTATCAATTTCGGTGGTTACTGTACTGCCTTCTAAATCAACCAGGACGAAAGGGAGTACAATGCACCGATCATTTCAATGGAGTGGGGGAAAATAATAATAATTAAATTAGAAGATGTTAAAATGAATAAGCTCCCATACTTAGAACAAAAATGTTAGTTCAGGATTTCATCATGAATTGACCTGGGAGTACTGGACAGCCAGCTGTTTCATCAGCTTAGTTTGGGACTTTTCAGCAGTACGTACCCACCCCCCTGTTGACAGGGTTCGAACTGACCATCTTCCAGTTACAAGGCGAGCTAGCTCGTAGACCACTAAGCCACTGGGACCCTCCAATCCAATGGCCAGTCAGTGCACGAATTCCAACTTCTGTCAGTTCATGTTAAGGCACAACTGGCACTAGCCACTGTCATCTCTGGAAAGAATTTTTCCTCACACCCGACCTGCTGTACCCCACTGGTCAAGACTTCATACTAGAACCCAGATAACTACCTACCTGAATAGGGCCAGTCACCAGTGAGCTACAGATTGATATTCAAGATATAAATGTTATTCTCAAGCTACTCAGTGTAGTAATAATATATATAGTAATACGGTACTATAGTATTATGCTATCTCACTTTCTCACCCTTTCGCCATTTCTGGTAACAAGGAGGTCACATATTGTGACCTGAATATTTATGGTTTTGAAGGGAAACTCAGGTGATTTCTCCCCTCGAACTGTTCGATTCACAACTGACGAGTGTATTAACCGTTCATCCGGTTACCTAGCCGGATTGTGAGTGATTGAACCATTTCGACTCTTTGATATGCGTCAAACCAGCTACATTGCTGATGCGTTCAACTATAAACAACCTCCTGGTGTTCACATCACTCCGATCAACGCGAGTTTTTCCCAACTACTGAAATCAACTAATCAGTCAGTAGTATATAGAGTATAAAGTTAATTTTATTTTAAAACTTTCTAAACTAGTTTTAGACATAAAAAACAGAATATCCTCACTGAGCTCACTGTATGGCTCTAAGCATGAATTATCACCTCGCAAATCGTAAATATTGATCGGAGACTTCAGTTATCACAGTGACAAACTCACTAGTCAGTTTAAATATTTAATGATTATCAAAGATGATGCATTCGTGTATAGATATATATATATATCAGGCATTATTTTCTCGTCTTTTTACCGGGATATAATCTTTTCACGTCATAGTAAGTTTTCAACCATAAGCTTACATATCTGATAGATGAATATACCTTGTCATTTGTCGTTCAGGTAATAAAAAAGAATAGCTCTGTAGTCATTATTAAACGCAGACAATTAAGATTAGGAAAGCTTTTTGTATTCACCACGTTAATTTATTGTGATGTACATTCGTGTATTTATTGTAAATTTATGAGAAAGTTCCAGATCTATTTCAGGTCAAAAATCAAGTGAGCAGAACTATGAAGTGTAATAATCAGGAAGATCCGGGGTAGAAAAGACATAATGCGATGATCACAATTACTGAAAAGCCTGACTGTTTGTGCAATTGTGGATTAAAGACGTAGTATTAACAAAATTGGCAGAAAGTTAGGATATACAAAAACAAAAAAAATCAAGTAATGAGGATAGGAATTAAAAAAACGTAAAAATAACAGAAAAATGAACAAAAACGTTGGAAAAGAGAAGTTGCAATAGGAGGATCATTATTTGTGAGACTGACTACTCACAACGGCCACACTAGGGACAATGGTTGGACGTATTTATTTGAATACAGAGCATGGGCCTAGGCTTTCGGATCGCCACTGCCTGACTTAGCTACTCTCAATCAAATGCTTTGATTTCACTACTTTTGAGAAACAGAGAGAGGCTTCATCATATCTTGTATATGACTTTGAAGAACTTTTCATCAACTGTTGTTGAATCTCCTGACTTCACCAGATGTTCTGTCACCAAACTGTATACACCCTTGTGTTCTCCGTCTGCTGATCATTTTGGATAGTGTTCACAAGAGCGTTTTACTGGTTGACGCGTGTTACCTACAGCCATTGTGCTCGTTTTCACACGAGCAAGTGAGCTGGTATCGAAATGACCCAATGTGACAGTATGTCTTTCACGTGTTGGTTGAATAGTTTGTTGCAGGAGCATGTCACTCGTAGGCTCGCAGCTCAGCATGTTTTAATGAGAGTCTCTGAAAACTGTCTACGGAGAAGTTTTACCTTGGCATCGCTTTTAATTTAACCTTTGACCTGATATATTTCTAGAACTTTCCCACACATTTAGTATAAATACACGATTGTACAGTCTAGTTGATGACTTAGTCGAAAAGAACATTTTCTTCTCTGCAATCATCTTTTGATAATTCCTTTGTCCCACTCTGTATATTCCGTGATTTGGAATTATGTAATTAACTGATAGATTAACACACTCTAGCATCAAGCTTTCATCAGCTGAAGACTAAGCTAAGGGTTTGCAACTTGTTTTTTGTTGAACCAAAGCTAAATCCTACTTAGACGTTAATTGGTGGATCGTGACTATCAGTGGAATCCAGGATGAGCAGTTCGTCCTATTTCAGACTCGTCACTGGATGTACCTGCATTCCTCAGTGAGTGATGATATTCCCGCTGAGGCTCGAATCCAGCGCCCACAGTCTAAAACTCCAAAGCGTTATCCACTGAACCACTTGGACCATGAGAGCCACCTCTTGTGCAACGGGTCAAATTAATTATTTAATTCAATTTTAGATTTTTCCCGTCCTAGATTCCACTGCTAGTCACCATCCACCAGTTAACTTCTCATTACATGCCCAAACATCGTCGAAGCGTCTGCACAAGAAGACCGAACACTTCGATCCAACCAATCGACGGGAAAATCTAAAATTGAATTAAATAAGTCCTATCTGTCGAGAACATATATTCCATATAGAACGGCTAATAAACTCACCTTTCTAACATTTACCTCTACTGCTGGTGTGAATTTCTAGGAACTAATATAACAGGTGATGAGAGCATATTATTGTTATTTCCTTGGGTTCCTTAGTGGAATGTTCGGCTGGAAAATCATATCGCTATTTCACTCCTTTCTGTGTAGTCTCTTTTATCTGGTTCCATGACTGCGTGCCAGCTTCCATTTCCATAAAATATCTCCTATTGTCACCTTAAGAATGAAAGTCTGTGCCACTAGCTACCTACCTGGAGAATAAATCCTTTGTATATCGTGTTACGCTGTTATCTTATCAACAAATTTACTAGAGGCACCTCACAAAGGCTTTCTCAGTGACAATATACTCTGCTGAATTCTTTTCAAATACCCTAAAGCTAAATCTCTTCAAGTATCAGATTGTTAATTTCACTTTCTAGCACAAATATCATCCACACGAACTGATTGCCCTCATGAAGTGTTGAAGTCGAATGTTGAAAACCTTGGATTATGTCTTTCCAATGATTTTTCCTGATCTCCCTACATCTTGTTAGACTTTTGAAAGGTATTTCGTTTAACCTTTGCACTTGAGGAAGTTAAGATGCCTTAGTATCATTCAGTCTCTAATGTTTTAGTTTGTCAATACTTGTATTCTACCCATATTTCCTTACTGCTCCCTCAGCTTTATATTTTCCGGGTGACTTAACAAACTTTGTTTTACTGCAAAGGGTACAAAAAAGCTTCCCAAATGGCCAGTGAAATGTCGCTAAGCCAACTTTTTGTAGCATCGTAGAATGCAAAAAACTACCAAATGTCTTCCCCCGTAACAATCCATCAAGAAGAACCAGAAAGATAAAGAAAGACTTTATGCTCTAGAAACCAAGTGTGGAACCTATACGACACATTATTTGGCATGCACTGTGTTTGATGAGAAAAGTGTTAGAGCATGAAACTAACAGCCCTCTATATTGTCTGTTTCACTACCGCTGTCCATATTTCCGGTGAATTTCAACTTTGCAATCATATTCTTATTAAAATTATTGTCAATGCAACTGCCCTCTTAATTAATTCTCCCCGTATTATGTAATCTAAATAGAAAGCTAGATGCATTCGCGGATAATATTCTGAAACTTTCACATTTTATCAAAACTACTGCTTCAAATCGAATAAAGCCAGTGTTTTTATTATCATTGTAAGTCTGTGGATTCATTTAGCAAGAAATCCAGCATTCGTTCATGTAGGTTAAATGGAAACAGCTACGTAAGCATACAGAATATTTTGTAAGCTCCGGAAAAATCAGCTTCCATGTTAAATAAGTTATTTCACACTACGAGAAATATGTTGAGGATTGAAAAGCTCGAGAAAGGTGATTCAATTGAGGGCATGGTCAAAAGCATCACACAGGTGGTATTATGGTATTGAAAAGTGACTGTGTAAAGCCTTTTGGGAATATAAATGATAAATATTTAGGTTTTCAGCTTTTCTTAAAAAGGATAGTCAAAGGCACAGTGGTTAGGACTCTCGCTGACCATGCACATGGTCCGGGGTTCGATCCCCTGCCAACGCACACCTGATATCTATGGTCGGCCTGCAAAATTAGGGCTACCGATATCCATGGTGAAAATTCCATACTTGTACTGAAAATATGGTGTGGCATCAAGCTGAAATCGAAATAATAAAAAAACAAAATAAAAATAAAAAGCTATCAAGACTGACAGATTCTATTTGGATATTCTTTAAATTTTATTCCTTAACGTTCCAGCTAGTGGAACACAGGAGGCTTCAAGCTAGAGCTTCGAAAACGTCATAGCAGTGGTATTTATTTTTGCGGGATGAGGCTACTAGCCTAATGCTCAACCTTCCTTAATTACCAGTCTTATTGTTGGCTTAGCAAGGTGAAGGAGTGTGTCGCTGGGTGTCGAACTCAGGACAACATGACGCGTGGTCAGCGAGTCCTTTGCCGCGAAACCGCCTCCCGACGGGGCATGTGAAGCCACGACTCTTAGATTAAAATTCTGATGCTCTACCAAATGAGGTAAACAGGCTCACCAACAGACGTTACACAATTGTAAAACTAAGCAATCACTGTAGCAACCTCACTCTCACTCAAAACAATCTCAGACATAAACCAATAGAAGACGTGTAATATATCTGCCAAACACATTTTGGACATTCTTACCACATACATGCATGTCATACATATTCGCAATAAGTAAGCAGACGACAGAGGAACAAAACTTTCATCAATTAACGTCAAACTATTTACCGGTGGTGTGATCACAGATTAAGGGAGGGAAGAATATGAGGTAGGCAGATAAAGAACATTTAAACTAGTAAAATGAACCTCGGTTCTAAAACGGGGTCAACACGTCAACTTCACAGTGATAACAAATAACTTTCGCACATACAAGACAACTTTAAACCATCTGGTAGGCCTCATCTAATCAAAGAATGTAACCCAAAGCAGATTTATACATGCGTTTAGGAACAGTATTCAAATAAACACTGTGACGCGTCTCTGTGATTCACTTTGCGATAGATGATGTTGGACAGCTTTCTCTAAGATTAATTCTAGAGAGCGATGAGTCCAGCCTATGCATGTTTGACCACACATACACTGAAATCGGTAGACACATTGGGATAGCAGATGATCGTTCTAATGGTTGGCAGCATAAGTTCTGTTTTTTTCCATGAAAATGAGTTTAATTGCATGAGAGGTTCTCTTGAGTGACTCTCTGAATCTCCATTCAGTGACCTGAGCTCACTGACCACCTCTGAACTGTACAGATATATCAATATACTTTTTGGGAGCTGATTCTATCTCTGGGTCATTCAATAGCTACTGCTTTTATATACCAACAATATTCAGTTTACACTTGTGTGCCATCAGGAGAGGGTGGAGTGGCATTTCCGCCAGATCAGTGATGCTGACACTGACAAGTATATTAGATCTTCAATGGTAGCTGATATATACATGTTGGCGGTTGACAACCCAGCCCACAAAATATCTCATTTGTATGAAAAGTATAGGGATGACATCTCATTCCTCTCACAATTCATAAATTGAACTAATTGCTTAAAAATGACCCGTTATTTTACCTCAATTATTTAATCTACTTTGCGTCAGATTGAAGTATTCTCAGTCTAGATTTGAGGTTCATGGAAATAAACGTCTAGACCTCTGTGCCTCATCTTAAGACATACTCACAACGCAACATACACCTTTAATAGATTTCCAAACACAAACTATTACCAGTTTACCTCTACTAATTTTCCACTCTGTGCAGATTATCGATTTATTCAGCTCATATCTATTTGAATTTCAATATCATTGTCGATTTGTAACCCAAAATTTTACTATTTTACGAGTTGATCACGGATTGATATCAGTTAGAGAACTATTGAAAACCAGCACTGGAGTAATGGACAGCTGTTTGGAAATTATCATCAGTACACACCCAATGAAGTTAGAACCCAGGACCTTCCGGTTACAAAGCAAGCTATCTCGTATACCATTCAGCCATCGGGACCCGATTCAGTGGCTCATGAATTCTAACTTTTACCAATTCGTAATTCAGCGTGACCCCAACCAATGTCGTCGGTGAGACATACACCCTCCCTAATCCTTGCAAATCAACTATAGAAAATAATTCTGATGCTTGCTAATGACTTGCTACAGGATGGAGTTTCTAGTAGTTCTAGTGAGAAGTCGTGACCAGTGAGGTCCATCCAGGTGTCACGTGTGAGGACGGATATCCCACTGACGACATTGGTTAGTGGTCACGCTATATCAGGAATTGATAGAAGTTAGAATTCATGAGCCATTGAATCAGGTCCAAGTGGCTGAATGGTCTACGAGCTTGCCTTGTAACCGGAAGGTCCTAGGTTCGAAACATGGCAGTGGGTGCGTACTGTCAATGGTTCCCAAACTAGGATGAAACAGCTGTCCATTACTCCCTTGTTTTCAATGGTTCTCTAACTGATATCAATCCGTGATCAACTCGTAAAAGCATAACTAACCCTTAAAACCGAAATATAGAAAATTTTACTATTTGCAAAATATTTGTCACTCAGATCTTATCATTTTCTATACATTTTAGTGTTATGAAGGAAAAAAACGAATTGGAAAATCACAACTTGTGACTATTAATAAAATGCATTGCCTTATCGCCATTGAATTCAATTTATCGATTCTTACAATTGATTCTTAAAGATTTAGTTTAGGATAGGATGACACATTAATCATATGACATTGAAATAATGCGTTAGGTGGAAGTCCTTCACGAATAAAGTAAATTACAGTAGTCTGTGAACTATTTAGAAACACTTTCAACAAATGCGACTATCAGTAGGAGCGATAAAGACGTTTGTTTCAGATAGTAACAGTGATTTATGGCAAGCATTTTGTTTAATGAAATTTAACTTTCCTTTCAATGTGTCTCATATTTAAGAAAAGCTACTGCTCTGTGAGAATATTAAATTTATAATATTAAATAGTGAGACAGCAGACAAGCAGCAGTAAGAGGGCCATTAAATAACAAACTGTACTGGACAGCTGTTCTGTCCTATTTTGAATCCCCTGAATAGTACTGAGACATGACGCCATCAGACAGAAGAGCTGCATAGTACACCTTGGTTTTGTATAATTCTCAAATTCCTGAAAACCAATACTTAAAAATTATTATTATTATTGTAATTAAAGTCTCCAAAGAGTGTTCATTGAAAATTTAGGTTCTAATTGGATCCAAATCAAATGAAATGAAGTGCTAAGGACTAAACTCGCTTATAATGGCAGTCAGTCAGTCACTCTCTATCTCAACTTCATCGACTTTGAAAAGGCCTTCCACAGCGCAGCATCAATCGGTAGGGGTGCCGCTAACAATTATACACCTCATTTGGCAGTTGTACGACAGTGCTGCGTGCCAAGTAGTCCATAACGGGAAACTCACGGAATCCCTCGAAGAATTGGAGACAGGAGTAAGACAAGGCTGGCTGCCTACCTACCTACTATCTCCAATGATTTTCCTGATTGTGGTAGACTGGATAATGTGACAGACAGGACACCAGCTAACGAGGAAACAGGCTCCTCACAAAATGGAAGATATGCAAGTGAAAAGCAACAAATTGGCAGAAGAAGCATTCAGAGAAGATAGGTCTTCAGGTGAACATAGAGAAAACAGGAACAAATGGAGGTGGATTGGACATACTCTAAGAAAACACACCATCAAGTGAGTGACATCACGCGCCAGGCCATTGCTCCAGTGGAACCTGAACAGGAAGCAGCGACTTTGTTGGTCGTCAGTGAGAGGTTGACATGGAGGAGGTGATGTGAAGAGGAGATAAAAGCACGTGGATAGACGTGGAGCCAGTTGATGAAAACGTTGGCAGAGAATCGAACGCAATGAAGACTTGCGGCTGAAGCCCTGTATTCCTCTAGGAGCTAAAGGAAACAATAATAATAATAAACCCATGATTAAATGTATTACCAAGTCAACAGAAGGTAATATTAAACCTTGTATGAAACATTTCTGATTTTAAAGTCCACTTTAATTTTTAAAAGTAGTATATAAATATGAAGTGAGGGTAGGGAGTGAAATACTTTATAAGTGTGATTTAAGGCCACTATTTTTCCTAACAAAACACCTGAAAGACTGGTATCAACAAGTTGCCTGTATCAGTGATTTTACCGTCCTTCTGCATACAAAACAAGTTTTGAGGTCAAGTGTTTTACTTGTAAGCAATGATATAACTATCTGTGAATTGAAGCAACACAGATGAGAGGTTACTCTTTATCTAAT
Source organism: Trichobilharzia szidati (assembly GCA_944472155.2). Classification (NCBI taxonomy): domain Eukaryota; kingdom Metazoa; phylum Platyhelminthes; class Trematoda; order Strigeidida; family Schistosomatidae; genus Trichobilharzia; species Trichobilharzia szidati. The sequence goes on along the minus strand of OX235276.1, from coordinate 18,005,105 downwards.
GACGCTATCAGCATCACCCTTCTTCAGATTGTGTCATTCGAGTTTACCTTTAATGAACTTGATAGTTATCACAGCGGAAAAATCTTTGCCCTGAGGCGATATCAGTATATCTATTTTAATCAGATGTGAATTTGAAAATATATGTACAAAAAACAGGTTTGTATAAGGTCGTAAAATCAAGGTGTTTACTCAAAGAATCAAGTCACCAGTGGAACCTAAATGGAAAATGACGAGTTGGGCATCCAGTGACACTGGAGGAGACCGTGCGAGGAGATGAGAGACTACGGGCAGTCATAGGGTCAACTGAAGAGGATTGCAGAGAATAGGACAAAGTTAAAATGTTCCTTTAAGCCCCATGTTCCACTCTGATTCCATGAGAATAACAATGATAATAAGGTTAAAAAAGAAAAAAGAGCTTCTATTAGTGTACCTTGTGATACCTCATTCTTCACCACTTGCCATGATGATAACCATTACCCTCTTTTCGACTGCTGTCTTGAAAGATGTCCTGTCCCTTGCCAATATTAATCTCTTGGAAACTTCAGATGACGCAGTAAAATTCCATAGAAGTGGTTATGTTTTTGGCCAGTGGTGATAGTACGTGGAAGTGGAGGTCATCTTTGCCACTAGGCTTAACAAGGTTAAGATTTAGAAGAACTTTTAGGATAGTTCCCTTCAGTGCGTAGAGGTTCCAGTCATTAGTCACCATTTGGAATGGATACTAAATCTACAATAACATCATCAGGGAATACGTGGCTAAAGTAATGCAGCAGGGATTCAGTCATACAGGCTGGATTAAAAAGACTAGTGTTCAAGTCAAACACTCAGTAGATGTTTCAAGAACTGTGTGTTTTGAACCACGCAATTTGAGACGTTTCTTCGTAGAAGCATTTAGGCAAACGAGTTTATTAAATTTTGAGAGGTAATCTCAAATGATTTTTGATATAATCAGTTATAACCATACATATTTGGGTATTAGTCTGTAAAGGACTTTTAAAATATCCGACTAGACTTTGTACACTATAGAATTTAACGTTTCAGCTTCATGTAAATTACGTTTTAATAATATTATTGTATATCAGGTGTTTATAAAATATTTTAAATAGCTTTCTGAATTCCCGGAACATCCCGTAACAGAAGACTTACTCATAAACAGAAACGAGGTTGTCTTGCCTATCTGATAAGCCATGAATGTTCCTTTGATCTGCGTGAGAATAATAAGTAATTTTGGCAGTACGCACCCACTGGGATTTGAACCCAGGACCTTCCTGTTACAAGGCAAGCTCGTTTAAAATTCAGCCACCGGGACTCGATTCAATGGCTCATATCAATCCGTGATCAACTCGTAAAAAAACATAACTAACCTTTACAAACCAAACTATAGAAAATTATTCTGATGCTCGCTAGTGACTTGCTACAGGATGGAGTTTCCTGGAGTTCTAGTGAGAAGTTTTGATCAGTGACCAGGTTAGAATTCATGAGCCATTGAATCGGGCCCCGGTGGTTAAATGGTATACGAGCTAGCTTGTCTTGTAACCGGAAGAACCTAGGTTCGAATCCCAGTGAGTGCGCACTGTCGATGACTCCCAAATTAGGGCGAAACAGCTGTTCAGTACTCCTTGTTGATTTTCCAATGGTTCTCTAACCCATGTCAGCTCATGATGGAATCCTGTAATCAATCAAACCCCTTCAAACCAGCACTTGGAAACTGATTTGTGTTGCACAGTTTGATTTGTTGAAGGCTTGTCTATCAAATGGCTTACCGGTGTTTTGCTTGTCCAATAGTTATTTATTATTGCTTTTAAACTGATATTTTGACTCAGTATTAGAACAGAGGTTCATTTTGCTCGTTCAAATGATTTGTGTCCTTCCTCTTATCTATGGTCGGAACCGGTAAATATTTTGACCTTTGTTGATAAAAGTTTTGATTCTATACCCTCTGCTAACTTCTTGAACATATGTTTGACTAGCATGCATTTGGTCACGATGTCCGACTTGTGTGTAGCAAATATATAACACGTCTTCTTTTTGAATAATAGCAAGTCTGTGATAAAGATTACTTCATTTTATAAATGTGTTACATCCATCAATGTGCCGAATCTGCTCAGCCTGTATGGCGTTAGACTTCTAATATGAATTCGTGGGAATTCGCGGTACACATCGGGTGTCGGCTTCTTTGTACGTAGGTGGCTGAGTGATAGAATGCTAGCGAATCACGCCCTATCTTGGTACGGCCTTCTTCCCCTAGCTGACACAATCCCTAACCCTCGCTGAATCGATATTAAGATAGGTAAAGCGGAAAGGTTGTGCATCAGGTTAGTAACTTTACCCTGTAAAAATTAACAGCCAACGCTACCGAAACTTCGAAGCATTATTTTGAAGCCTTGTGTTGCACAACATGGAACCTAAAGAATCACATCTGCAGCTCTTGATAGCTTTTCTTTGGGCCTTTGACTGTCTTACTCAGCAAACGCTGATAACTTAAATATTATCAGTTATCTTCCATGATAGCTTTTCACGGTCTTTTAATTCGATTATAGCGAGAATGCCGTGCTTCTAACAATCTGATAACATGCACCATTTAATTTGTAGGTACTTTTTGAAAATTTCAATGTTCAGCATATTTCTTATCATATGAAACAACTTATTTCACGTGGAAGCAGAAGTCTAGATTCTTTATTTTTTTCCATTACGTTCCTATTGGAACAATGAGCTTCAAGATGGAGCTTCGTAATTTTGGTAGCAGTGGTGTCCCGTTTTTACGGGGTGCGGCTACTAGACTCATGCTCAACCTTCCTACTTTACTGGTCTCACTATCGGCTTAGTGAGGTTTAGACGTCAGCTGGCTGAGGATTGATCCCTGGACTACATTCCGACAGCCTGTGATTGAAATGATGCTTCCATATCAGTTTGTTTATTAGATGTATCACACAGTCAGTGAAACAGTATTATTATTTACTGGATGACAAGGTTTCGAACAAAATTTATTGTTCATAATCATATCTGGTATAATCACACGACTTCGAGACTTGAGTTTTATAGTTTTCTTTGTTCTTTCCTATTTGTCGTCTTAGGGATAGTAGAATTTTCCAGATATTTGAGTGGACAGGTGTTGAATCATTCCTATTACACGAATTCCCTGTCAGTTGATTCGATAAACAAAGTTTCCACTATCAGTCTCTCCCTCAACCCTGTGACATTACATTTTGAAACTGTCAGCTTATCCCATTTTATTGCGTGGTTATGTGTAATTGCATGTGGTGAGTGTTATAGCTGAACTAACTATTCTCTAGATTTCTTATCTTATCTGGACCAACTAATCTAGATTTCACTGCTAGGTTTTTATGCTCGTCTAGTCTGACTGCTCCTGTTCACTAGTTTGACCTATGTATTTGACCTGACAATCATTCAAGCAGGCTATTAGATAAACTAAATTGTTTTGTTATAAAGGCTTCACAGGATAGATCGTTTAACCAACAAAGCTTATTTCTAATTGAGTTTGTGGGTTTGAATACCAGCCACTTTTATTCCTGCCTTGTTAAGAATTCTGCATAAGGTTTCCGAGGTCCCTTCTTTGTATGGAATTACTACTGATGATTTAGATTCCTTATTGTTGGTGTTGTCTTGCACATGTTTGACATGCATATCATCATTAATATTACTATTATTATGATTATTATTATTATTGATATTACTATCATTATTTATTCTATTTTTACGTTTCCTTGCATATTTCCTGACTAATTTATCAGGGTAATTATTTGGTTTCAAGGTTTCTTTTCTGGGTATCACTTCCTGTCTTGGATTTTCCTTGGTACTACTTAGTTTATGTGCTCTGTCACTTAAACATTTGATCAATTCTATTTTTACTGACGTAGGATAAGATGATGCTTCCTGGCTAGATATGTGAAGAAAGTAACTCCTGTCAAACTCCTCGTAATGATGGTGATTGGCACCACATGTTATCACTGTTGGTGCGCGGATATCTTCATCACCTCCGTCTCCTCTGTGTTCACCTGAAGTCTCGTCTTCGCTGCCTGCCTGATTCTTCAACCAGTTTTTGGGTTTTTGCTTGCCTGCTCTCCTTTAAGTCTCCGAGTTTCTGTGTATGTGTGTTTGTGACATTAACATAAATCATCCACACCTGAAATCCAGATATTCTACAGTCTTCTGATTGATCACTTCAGCGTGTTCCTGTCTTCTCACTCACTCCCAACGCACAGTCTGACAAATAATCCAGTGAGTCCACCATAGTTAGCAACATCATCGTGGGTGATAATAGGCAGACAGCCAGCCAGCCTTGTCTTTCTCCTGTATTCACTTCAGAGCCAGGCCCCACTGAGCTTTCCGTTGTGGATCACCTGACTGACAGGTGGCAGGAATTGTCATGTAGCCAACTGTTCAATTAAGTTAATAAAGATTTGCGCTACTGCATGCCACAGTGTTGAAGTTGTTTCAGAGTTACTTTTCGGTCAACACCGGCTGTTAAAAGTGTTTTTCAAAGTTGATGAAGGAAGTTGAGGTAGGGATGGATGGTTGACTGCCATTCTATGCTTTGTTCGATGATGATGATGATGTGTACAGTTGCATTTTGATCAACGGCATGATTCTCCTTTCCCGATTCTAGCTTGTTCCGCTGGGTGGAGTTCAGCATCCAATGCATCATTTATTTCCTCCAAAATGACGTGACTTAATATTTTACTTGGCATTATTATTATTATTGTTCTCTTGGGTTCCTAGTGGAACATAAGGCTTCAACTGCACGTCTCCACTTGCTTCTGTCTTCTGCTGTACTTTTCACTTGCATCCATGTTAATCCATACTGTTTCAGTTCCTCTTCACACGATCTCCTCCATGTCACCCTTGGACGTCCCACTCGCCGCTTCCCTTTCAGATTCCACTCGAGTGATGGCCTGACGCGCGATGTCACCCAGCGGCCTCTTCAGCGAGTGTCCAATCCATCTCCACTTTCTCCTGCATATTTGTAGAGCGATTGGTTCTTGTTTTGTTTCTTCCCATAGTTTCTTGTTGGTAATTCTTTCCGCCCATCTGATCTTGAGTATAGAACGAAGAAAGCTGTCGATAAAGGTTTGCAACAGGCTGTTGGAAATATTCTTGGTGACTCACCAAGTTTCTGATCCATCCGTAAAGAAGAACTGACTGACTTGACGTTTGTATTGAAAATCCGAATTTTGTTGTTGATGCTGAGTGACGAAGATTTCTAAATTGGTTTCAGGTTGATGAATGTGTTTCTCGCCTTCTTGATTCTCGATTTGACATCCTCGACCGATCCTCCTGGACGTTCCTCCTCGCCTAGATTACTAGCTCACTAGTTTTCTAACCGGTCCCAAGCCCGGATAAAGAGGGAGGGTTGGGGCGTGGTGCTAGCAACTCCACCCCTAAAACTTAACCAAACTGCTACAGAAACTTCAACGCACAAATATATTAAAAATTCTAAAAATATATATATTACTTGACATGCTAATGATTATTTCCATTAATTAGAAATACAAATCCCCATTAACACACAGACACACTCACAACAAAAATGAACAACAGAAACCAAGACAACCGACCAAAATGAACAATGCTGAATACTTTTCAGGAAATTGTTTGCTCTCACTCACCTTCTTTTATTGTTGATAGACAGTTAAGTTTATTTTGTCATATATAGTTTTCTTTTCAACAATCATCTTACTATTTACTGTGTTTTCAAGTGACTGGTGGTTAGCATATATAAGTAACGTGTATAATTAAAATATTTCACGAAAATATAATAAATTTATTTGTCTCAAGGGTTGTAAACGATTAGTGAACTTCCTGCGTCAACATTAGAATGTTTTGTTATCTGTCACGAAGTGAAGTTATGAAGTACACCTATGGTGCCAACGAAAAGAGATAAGAGCTGAAGAGAATGCGTCATCTCTTCAGGTTTAATGGTTATTTTTATTCATTTTATTTACAGTTGTATTCCTTTACGTTTCATGTGGTGGAACATAATTCCGTAATTCCGGTAGTAGTGATTTTCTGTTTTCTTACGGAGCGCGGTTGCCAGTTTCATGCCCAACCTTCCCACTTTACTGGTCTTATTACAGGCTTAGCGAGGTTTAGGGATTGCTTTGAACCCTGGACCACATGAGGCGTGGCTGGTAGGCATTCGATAGCTAAGCCAGTGTCTCACTTATGGGCCTAACAAATTTTAAGCATGATGCCTAATTTGACAATATGTTGAAAAAATGACTAATTCAGTGTGTAGCTCAGGCGAATGATTTTATAGGTTCTGACGTTTTCTCGAATGGATAGTTCGATCGTGAAGCATACACTGTCAGCGTTAAATTCAAAAGATGAAATGTACCATAAGAATTCTAACTCAAGTATAACGACCGTGTCTTCTGAAGGACTAAAATGTGGCTTGTTGCCCCTGGAGGGTCTCTTTTTATCACTGTTTATCAATTTTTTGTTGACCTGATATGTGACTCAGGGTCATCTTCACGTTATCGTAGAAACTTTTGTTAAAAAGGAAGTTGTAAGATTCGCCATCAGCTCAGGAAACATTGTGACATATACGTATGTTATGTCAGGCTACCAGAAGGTTATGGAATCCTATAGTTTGTGGTAGGTGATTCGATAACTTGCGAGTCATTGAGAAAGCATATTTTTGCCTTCAATGTATACACTGTGCTTAAATATTATTATTGTTTCCTTTAATTCCTAGAGGAACATAGGGCTTCAGCCGTGAGTCTCCATTGCGATCGGTTCTCTGCTAGAGTCTTCACCTGGCTCCAAGTCTGCCCACATGCTTTAATCTCCTCTTCACATGACCTCCTCAAAGTCACCCTTGCACTGACGACCAACTCGCTGCTTCCCTTTCGGGTTCCACTCGAGCGATGGCTTGTCTAGTGATGTCACTTGATGGTTTCCCCAGAGTATGGCCAGTCAATCCATCTCCATTTCTTCGTGCCTATTTGTTTCACAATCGGTTCCTGGTTGGTATGCTCATTGACAGAGATCCCTGTTGCTGATCTTTTCCGGCCGGCTATCTGATCTTGAGTATTGAGCGAAGACAACTGTTAATGAAGGTCTGTAGTTCGTTTGAGATGCTCTTTATGACGCGCAGTGCAAGTGTCTGATCCGTATAGTAGCACTGACTTCACATTGGAGTTGAAAATCCGGATCTTATTTTTGATGTTGAGTGCTGTTGACCTCCACACAGACTTGTGAGTAGTGAGAGCTTGTCTTGCTTTTCCGATTCTTGCTTTGATATCCTCTTCAGTCCCGCCTGTAGTTGAAAATAAATAATAATAATGTACTTGAAACGATGCTTCCAAGGTAGGTAAAGGAGGTTGTTTATTTCAGGTTCCTCCCATTTATGCTGAATGTTGTCAGTTTTTGTTGTTGCTGTTGGTGGTGTTGCCCAGGGATCTTCATCACCTCTGTTATCTCTATGTTCACCTGAAGGAAGTTATATATTTGATGATTCTTCTGCCAACTTGTTGCTTTTCGCTTGCATATCTTCCAGTTTGTGGGAAATCAGACATATGCCAGAGGCGAAATTCAGATCCTCCAAGTTTTTTGTGTGAGTCCATTTTGTGCCTGTTTCCTCATCGCCCGCTGTTTGTCGCATTATCCAATCTACTGCAATCAGGAAAATCATCGGCGATAGCAGGCAGCCTTCTCTTACTCCTGTCCTCACTTCGAAGGGTTCTGTAAGTTTCCTGTTGTGGATTACTTACCATGCAGCATTGTCGTACAGCTGTTGGATGAGATGTATAATTGTCGGTGGTACCCCGTAGTAGCGAAGTAGTTGGCAAATCACCTCTCAATCGACGCTGTCAAAGGCCTTTTCAAAGTCGATTAAGTTGAGATAGAGAGGTGACTGCCATTCCAGGCTTTGTTCAATGATGATCCATAATGTGGCGATCTGATCAATACATGACTTGTTTTTCCTAAATCCAGCCTGTTCCGGTCGAAGTTTTTCATCCAGGGCACGTTTGATTCTCCCCAGGATGATGCGGCTTAGTATTTTGTTTGGGATGGACAGGAGCATAATTCCGCGCCAGTTCTTGCATTGACTTAAATTTCCTTTCTTTGGTAGTTTGAATAAGTATCCTTTCTTCCAATCTTACAATTTTACAAAGGGGTGGGAAATGAACAAAGAGTACTCTTTTCGATAACCCCTTCTTCACCATCACGTTCTACAGTTATATATACATAATAGTGAGCGAATTAGTGTTATTAACAACATTAATGTTTTTGAAGTAACATGGAACCAATAATAATGATATCAGTTGATAATTGTTCTGTAGCACCAACGTAACAATACGCTGAATATGAGAAAAATTAGGAAAGATAATAATACAAATTCATGGATTTATAAGAACTTCATTTTTCGTGCTCGAAAACATCTACCAGTATGGCTAAGTAGAGATGCAGTAAAAAAATCCATCAACAGTTCGATATTAGATCACCTGGTTCAAAGTAACCGGTCAAAAAGCGGACAAGCATTGAAGAATCCTTTTCTATCATCAGCTAGCGAGTACCAAATAAATTACCAAAAATCATCCAGGTACCTCATGCTCCAAACAGCAGAAGCTATCGTTATTCGTGTGAAACAACCAGTTCTTTGGGTGCAGAAGATGCACGTCCAGCTTGCCACTACTACTACTACCATGGTGGCCCTCAGTAGAGACTATAAATTCATGAATTTGTATTGTTAGTTTTCCTAATATCCCTTTCTGATATTATCAACTGATTCGATGTCATTTAAACAACAATAATGTTGCTGTTAATGACACTAATTCATTCACTGTTATGGATGGATATATAACTGTAGAACCTGATGATGAAGAGCAGGTTATCGAAAAGAATATTCTTTGTTCAGTAACCATTCTTAAGTGTCTTATCAAAACTCATTTAAAAATCATTTTTTAAATTTGTTGACTTAAGTTTTCCAAGCGTTACTTACAGATGTTCAATCACCTTATTACTGTATGGTTTCTCATACTTTCTGGCACACTTTTGGATGGTGAAAGTTAGTGTATTCTAGTTGTGTCTCGCTAAGAAGCCAATGGTAGACTCTCTTCATCATTGTCGGACGCCCAACTTGCAGTTCCTCATTCGGGTTCCAGTCGATAGCCTGCCAGGGAGGTGATGTCACTCGACTATCTCTTCAGCTTATGCTCGACTCATCTCATATCTCTTCGTCATATTCGTTGAGCGCGCAGTATTCCCTGTTACTAGTTATTTCTGCCTATCAGAACTTCAACATGGAGTGAAGCGGGCAGTTGTTGATGAAAGTCTGTGGCCTATCCAAAATGCTTCTCGTGACACGTCAAGTTTCTGACGCACATAGGAGGATTGACTAAAAACTGGTGTTGAAACTCCGAATTTTTATCTTTATCCTGGAAATGAGTCGAAATTTCGCCGATTGACATGAATATATATTCCTGTTTGTACAAGAATGGTAGTAGAATTTTCAGGATATCCAGGAAAGGCGTTGAAAAATTCTTGTTGCATGTATTCTTGGTGGATTTCCCTATACAGTGAAACGTGAGAGTTATTACTGTTTTTTTGTTCCACTACTAGACAGTGTGGATTACTTTCGTGTCAACAGATTATTACTGAGCACAAACCCCTGGAATCAACCAGTCTAAAAATCAATAAATATTTCAAGAACGTCTATACATTCTGACGAAAAAAAATATTTCCAGTATTTCATGCACACGGATTTCCTTTTAAATTGTTATAATAAAGGCGGAAATGATATGATCAGAATCTTGTTAACAGTACAATGAAGGAGATATGAGATTTTTGACTAAGACACGCTAATGTTATGTAAAGGCTTATCAACATCTGGTCGATATTGGTCAGCTTAGCTTCTATAGGCTTTTAACGACTCTAATCAGTTTGTTTAGAAACATAGTAGATGTACTTACTGTAGATGCCACTGTCGTCTGATAAAGTAATATTGTCTCTAGTTTGGACAGGGGTGCCAAATATGTTCGGTGTGCCTTCATAGATTATACATTGGCCTTTGACTATGTATCTAGGCTTCTTTCTTTAAACAAGCTGACTGCATCGCAAGTACAGTGCTGGATAACCAATCGGTTGCATTCCTGGTTTTATGATAGGGAGCAGTACACTGTTTACAATGGGAAGTCCTCCAATGCTTGACTAACTCTGGCTGGTGTTCCCCTCATTCAGGGACCTGTTCTTACTCCTTTTCTCTTTTCCTTCTCTTAACATGACTTGCCTCATTTTGGAAAAGTCAGATTTGTTAAGTTTACTGGTGATCTGACTGTTTCTGTTCCTGTTACTTCCGAAATGAATAACTTTTTGTCGAAAATTAGTCAGTGGTCCTCGTCAAATGATCCTACGCTAAATCCCTCCAAATGTCAGGTGGTGAATTTCACTTCCAGACGTAAGCGCGACTCATGTGAACTGGTTAGTTCGCACGGTTCCACTATCATAGATGCTACAGAAGTTGAAAGTAAATTGAATGTTAAATACCCTGGATTGTGTATTTCCTCTGGTTTCCTTTCCTGGTCTACCAACATCATGTTAGTTTCCAGAAAGATATTTCCTTTGACACTCTACGTAAGGAAGTTAAGACGACTTGGTATCATTCCGTCTCTAATGTTACCGTTTGTTAATTCTTGTATTCTGCCTAAACTTCTTTACTGCCCCTCTCCCTCTAGCTTAATCTTTCCCGGACTACTTAAGAAAGACTATTTTGTTATACTGAGTAGGTCACTAGAAGCCATCAGTAGGGTGAGTGGGGTGTCGCTTAGCTAAACCAACTCGTTAATACTATTGTAGACAGTGGACACTTGGATTCCTGCAAGAAATTAGCAAATATTATTTTATCAGACTCTCAATATCCTTTCCACACAACACAACTCTTTCCTTGCTGCATCTCATCAGATAGGTAGAACTAGCTGCAATTGGTTTTGTAGGGATTGGTTTGATTGGTTGGAGGATTTCATCATGAGCTGACATTGGTTGGATTTGAATGACTGATGTCATGTTTTGGTTTGACCACCACTAGCTCTTTTCCAACCTGATCGATCCTGTGTCAGTTGACACTGCCGGTAGAGGAAGGCCATGGCTGGGCATGTGTAATACATTTACTAACCATCTCAATCCACGTAACTTAACTACACAACCTCGTTGATTGATCCCCACTCCTTACCTGGCACTTGACGGACGCCTAACCTCAATACTGCTCAACTCATTATACCACCTAACATTGGAGATAGAACTCAGGCACCTATGAACAAAGACAGCTGGCTAGCCAGTCTTTTCGTGTCTTCCACTTTCAATGGCCATGTCTCTCTCACAGTTAACCATAAAGGAGGACGAAGCAGACTTCTGAGAAGTACATGCGCTCTTTGGTCGACATCCAGATATCACATCTATGTCAGAGATGGCGTAATTTGGCCTCTTGCAAATGAGCCGTCTGAATTCGTGCTGAGATTTTGTCAGCGATCAACCTGCTGATGGGACTGATGCAACTTCTCAAATAAGTGAAGTGGTGAACATGCTAAAATTGCAAGATTGCTCACTGCTCAAGTTGTTCAGAAGACTCTGCTCTATTTTGTCAGCGTCTTCAATTCGAAGAACTATATCATCTGCGTATTTGTAGTCAACCAGATTATTCCCTGATGGTAACTAGTCAGTTCCTGAGCCTCTGAAGTCACTTAGGGTTAATTCCAGTAGCACATACACCTATGGTGAAATTAAACAGAAATGGAGACATTGAGCATCCCTGACTTGGACACCACCAGTTGTCACCATTTCACATGACAGCTCTACATAGGCTCTCACCTGGCTGACTGCATGAGTTCGAGTAGAGTGCCTTGATCAGTAGGCGATGTATTTTCTCGGCATTCCCTTGACAGCCATACATCGCCATAGTACCTCTCTCCCTACAAATTATTACTTAAAAATAACTATGAGACAATTTTCCCCTACTTATTTATATCGTAAAAATTTTAAAAAATTCAGCGCAGACAAACTTGAGACATCGGTACATCAGTTATGCAACTACTCATTTCAAACACAAATTCAGGTGTAATGACATTTGAATAACATTCTTCTAAAGGTATTTCAGGAAACCACTTCCCCACCCGAAAAAAACAAATGGGTTATTTTTCCCTTGAAAAACTGTCTTCTCATTTTGATAGGCAATGACAAATTTATTAGACAGAATGAAAGTGTTGTCGCTTGTTAACAACCGATCGTTACTATTATTACTAAAGAAACGCCAAATGTCATCAAAAAATGAAAAACAAAGAAGAAAAAATTGAAAGGCCTTACACTTCTTGCGTTACTTTCATCATTTTCGCGTTGAACAGTGTTGTGATCACGTGAAACTTTACTTTCTTTTACTTTTGCATCCTTTTCACTGGGTTATATAAGGAAAAAGTTGACAGTTATGTAAGAAATATGTAAGAATACAAGTGGCAAGTTGTTGGTAAATATTACAGACATTTTATGTGAAAGGAATTCTGTGAACAGAATATTAGTGTTAACTTCAATTTCTCTGGTATTTTTGATAATGTGTGGTTACGTTTAAATAAATACGAAGATTGAAGTATACTGACTAAATTTGAACTTTCATATATTTCGGATAATAAAAATAATAATTATTCTTATTCCCTTGAGTTCGGAGTCGAACATAGGGCTTCAACAACACACCTACACTTTGTTCTATTTTCTTATATCCTCTTCTTTTATCTGAGCCCACGATTGTCCATAATCTCCTATCTCTCCCTCCCCTCCCTCAAGTGTACTACCTCCTCCATGTCACCGCCACACTGACGACCTTCTCGTTGCTTCCCATTCGGATACTACTTGAGGCATTGCCTGGCACGCAGTGTCATTCGTCGGCTTCCTCAAAGTATGTCCGATCCATCTCCATTTTCTCCTACATATTTGTTGAGCAACTGGCTCTTGGTTGGCTTGTTCTGGCCAGCAAGCTATTTGATCTTCAATGTGGGGCTGTCGAAGATAGTTATTGGTAATAGTCTGTTACCTGTTGGAAATCCTTTTCGTCAGTCACTTCCAGTGCATGTTTCTGACCCATATAGAAGCATTGACTGACTAACTTCATATTTGTGTTGAATACAATCTGAATCTTGTTTATGCTTGCTGGCTGAGTGAAGCGGAAGATTTCCAAACCGATTCAAGATTGACCAAAGTGTGTCTCGCCTCTCTCATTCTGGTTGGCTTTGACATATTCATCTGTTCCGCTTGCTTGTGGTTGGAACAATGCCGCCAAGCCAGACAGATGAAGGAAGTGACCTCTGTCGAATTCCTACCGTTGATTGTGATTGGTGCTGTTTGTTGTAGCTATTGATTGCTTGTCTTTTCGTGTTCATCACCCGTATATTCTCTGTATCCACCTGTACTCTGGTCTTCGCTGTACTGCTTCTGCAGTCCGCTTGTTGGTTTGCACTTGTCTGCAAGCCTTCGAGTATGTGTGTGTGATATTAAACATAAATCATCCACGTGAGAAATGCAAATCTTCTAGAGTTTTCTTATTAGTCGGTGCAGAGTATTCCTGTCTCCCCACTCTCAAGTTACAGTTCAACGCACGATCCAGTCCACCTCAATTATGAATATCATTGTCCGCGATAATAAGCAGCCAGCCTTCAAAGCCAGGCTTCTCTGACTTGTCTGTTGTGGATCACCTGACTGACACGTGGCAGGAATTCTCATACGGCCAGCTGTTGAATGAGGTTGATGCGGATTTGGTGTACTGCATGCCATAGTGTTGAAGGTGTTTCCGAATTACGTCTCGGTGAATGCTATCGAAGTCCTTTCCAAAGTCGATGAAGTTGAGGTCGAGAGTGATAGTTGACTGCCGTTCTAAGTTCTTTTCTTTGATGATGATGCGTAAATTCACAATTCAGTCAGCGCATGATCTGGCTTTCCTGAATCCAGCTTGTTCCGTTCGGTAGAGTTCTGTATTTACCGCATCTTTTGTTCGCTCTAGGATGATGTGACATAGTATTTTACTGGTGTGGTAAAGAGCATTATTCCATGCCAGTTCTTGCAGAGTGATACGTAAATCGCCTTTCTCTGGTAACCTGACAAAGTAGCCAGTCTCTTTTCAGACCAGTAGACACCTTTTCTTCTTTCCAAACATTTTGTAGTAAGGACGTGATCAAATCTGATGCAGTCTATGGGTCTGTTTTCAATGCTTCAGGGGGGAATTCCGTCTGTGGTTTGTCTAATCACCTACAAGTTTATTTTGAAACTTATTCGTTTCAATTCTGGAAATTCGGTTGAATTTAAATTCGTATCCACTGTAAAAATCGTATTGTTTGAGGAGGTGACTGAGTACATCATCTTGTCACGGTTTAAAAGGTTACGGAATACCAGTAGCTTAAATTTTGCCTCTCAGGCTTTCACACTCTTTTCATTTGGCATAGTTTCAATTGAAATTCCCTCCAGAAATGTTCACAATGTCAGTAGAGGTACAATAACACAGATGATTTACTTTTTTGTTGGTTTCTTAGTTGTCTATCCAAATTCGTATACAAACTTTTCTCCCTCGCACTGTAGTCTAAAGCACTTAATGTCAGTACACATCCTTTGTGCTGAAAGCTTACTCTTTCTTTTTATAATTTATAATTAATGTTAATAGCTGAACTGAAGTGAAATAATTTTCTCGGAAAAATCACCCAGGAAGACCGATGAAAATTCCCATGAATGGTGTATTCATGTTAAACTCTAACGAATACAAAATAGTAGGGATTCCTTCAAGTACATATATATATATCCAGTTAACCGACAATTTTTTGTGTAGATCTGTGTCATTTATTTTTCGGTCGGAACAACTGTTGCGCAATAGTTTTAAGACAAAAGATTTAAAAAAGATTCACAGTACCCGTTAAAACAGTTCATGTAGTATGATCATGTTTAAGTAAGTTTAGGGATAACTTCTTAGTCTGTTGTGGTTCAACCAAATCTGTAGATTCTATGCTTAGGGTGTATACTGACTGCCGCCTGTGGATTAATCGTAATTCACTCTTCCTGCTATCACCACACTATCACATATAGAAAAAGCGAGTTGTTTTGTCTCCGCACAAGTTTTTTGCAGTTAAAAAGTAAATACCACGATTCTATATAAAAATGGACAGTAGAGATTATTTGTCAACCAGGTGGGCAAAATAAATGTGGATCTTGTAATTAATCATTGTCATGGAACTACTATTAGTACTGGTAATACTACTTACTAACACCATTAGTAGTAATAAAAAGGGGGATGGTGATGACAAATAGTCTAGATATGTGGTGCATCGGTAGTATTATGGTGCAATGCGTTTTTGCACAGCCTGATGTTTAGAAACACACAAAATGTAGGTAAGACAAAAACACACTCGGAAAAACACTAAGATTTAATAGTCCGGAAATAGTGAAGAGAAAGAATAAATTTGGAAATGTTTCTTTCCCAGCATTGGATTTTTAAAAAAGCAACGACTGTGGAAAACCATACAAATATATGAACATTTTGACAACAAGTAAGTATCAATTTCAGTGTCAGTGACACAGCATTTAGGACGCTCACCGACCATGCACATGGTCCAAAGTTCAATCCCCGGTCGACACACACACCAGATATCAATGATCGGCCGGCTAAATTTGGGCTACCGATATCAAATGCTGTGAATTTTCATACTTGTACCAAAATACTGTGAATGACTGACTTCTGAATCTGGTTGTTTGCGCTGGTTGAGCGAGTGCAGAATATTTCCAAAATGACTTCAGACTGGCGAAGGCGTATTTTGCCTTTCTGATTCTGACTTTGAAATGAGCATAACTCGGGCTAGCATCTGCCGGAGGAATATTCTCTGAATTAAAAAATCCCTTCCAAAATGTCTAACAATCATCTTTATTGGTTGATTGTTACAGGATTTCATCATGAGCTGACATTGGTTAGAGAACCATTGGAAAACCAACAAGGAGTACTGGACAGCTGTTTCGTCATCCTAGTTTGAGGCTCTTCAGCAGTACACACCCGCCGGGGTTCAAAACCAGGACCTTCTGGTCACAAGGCGAGCTCGTAGAAAATTAAGCCACTGGGACCCAATCCACTGCCCATGAATTCTAACTTCTGCCAATTCACGATATTGCGCAACCGCTAGCCAATGTCTTCGGCGAGTATTTGTCCTCACACCCGACCTGCTGCACCCTACTGGTCACAACTTCCCACTGTCAGCTCATGATGAAATCCTGTAACCAATCAACGAAATCCCTACAAACCAATACTTGAATATCACTGAGATGCTCACTGGCGACTGGCCCTATTCAGGTCGTGACCAGTAGGGTGCAGCAGGTCGGGTGTGAGGACAAATACTCGCCGAAGACATTGGCTAGCGGTTGCGCAATATCGTGAATTGGCAGAAGTTAGAATTCATGGGCAGTGGATTGGGTCCCAGTGGCTTAATTTTCTACGAGCTCGCCTTGTGACCAGAAGGTCCTGGTTTTGAACCCCGGCGGGTGTGTACTGCTGAAGAGCCTCAAACTAGGATGACGAAACAGCTGTCCAGTACTCCTTGTTGGTTTTCCAATGGTTCTCTAACCAATGTCAGCTCATGATGAAATCCTGTAACTAATCAACCAAATCCCTACAAACCAATACTTGAATCATCGTTATTGCCCACCTAATATTATGATGCTAAACATAAGTGAGACGGCAACTTGAAAGAGGCTCACCTAGAACTCCATTTGTTGATTACCAAAAATTATAATCAGACCTTTTTTGATAAAAAACATGCATCATGTAGTGATTTAATCAGAGGTTTTAAAACTAATCCACTCTGAGAACACTGAATTTATTAAGATTCTATAGGTCTAGTGAACATCCGACACAGTATGAATTTTATTTCAAAAGTTCTATGATTTTCCATCATGGGGATATCTCTTTTCTTTTTCTACTTCGAGAAAAACACGACGAAATTTGGTTGAACGCCAGTTATACAAAGTTCATGAGTAAATTTTGTGAACCAGTGATACCAATCACGAACGATCCCCTTTTGAAATGGAATAAGCTGCCATCGAGGGTAACGCTTTTTCTCAACCTTAGTAGAAACTTACGAATCACCAGGTTGTAAATGTTTTAAATGTCCGCCAAAGAGTAAACAATATTATTGGAGGTGGTTATATTTCACTAGATTTAAACAAACTGAATTAGAGAAATATTTATTGATGCGGGTTTTCAGTACCTCAAGTTTTAAGTAGGTCACCAGGATGAACGATGAACGGTACTGCTAAATTTAGTCATCTAGTGAACGACTCTTTTTTGGCTTTTTCTGGGGTAATTCACTTCGATGAATCATGCTTTCATTCGTGAATTAAGGAATCTACTTGGTTACACCATCCAAGCATATGATGAATGCTTTTCTCTCATCAACAGTGATATTCATTTATTGCTTATCCAGAAAACAGACAACAATCAGACAGCATAAATTGGGGAGCATCGTTTAAACTACAAGCGGACGGAAATGATGAGGATTTCAAAGCGTGAGGATAGGGAAAGCAAGGCAAGCTTTCATTTCTCTCAAGTCTGTGTGGAGATCAACAGCACTACTCAGCATGAATAATACGATCCGGATTTTCAACTCCAATGTGAAGTCAGTGCTACTATACGGATCAGAGACTTGTAGACGCTTCACGAAGGCTACTTCGAACAAGCTACAGACCTTCATCAACAGACGTCTTCACTCCATTTTACTCAAGATCAGATGGCCGGCCAGAAAAGATCAGCAATAGTGAGTGATCTCTGGCAATGAACGAACCAACCCAACAGGAACCAATTGTGCAGCAGATATGCAGGAAGAAATGGAGGTGGATTGGATTGTGGCCATACTCTGAGAAAACAAGTCATCAAGTGAGTGACATCACACTCCAGGCCATTGCTCGAGTGGAACTCGAATGGAAAGTGACGAGTTAGTTGGTCGTCAGTGCGACGGTGACATGGAGGAGGAGGAGGACGTCATGCGAAGAGGAGATGAAAGCATGTCGGCAGATGTGGAGTCAGGTGAGAACAACGTTGATGGAGAAACGACCGCAATTGAAACTTGAGGCTGAAGCCCTATGTTCCTCCAGGAATTAAAATGGTTAAAAATGGTTACTGTCTAACCTGTGCATCTCTCATCTCTAATGTGACTTCTGTAATTTATGTCTGGTTAAACATTTTATGTGTATATGAGACCGGATGATGTATGTTAGTCTAGAATGAATGTTGTCATGAATACTTGTAGTTTCCTTCATCTAATGTCTATAAAAAAAGAGTCATGCTGTTTTTAGAAACAAAAAAATCAGAACAACTAGAGGCGAATACAATTCTCATTGTTTATCAATTTTTTTCAAAGTTTTGAATAAGATCTGTTTTAACTGTAGCAAAAAATAGTTTACAAAGATCTAGTTGAGTACAACTCAACTATGAATAGGCTGAGTAGACAACACAGGAAATAATGAGATGTAAAAAAGGCCTGTTTAGAAGACTAGATAATCTATAGTGTATATAAGTTTTACATATATATTTGAAAATACCACTTGTATTAAAAATCTATAATCCATGTTGTAAAACGCTTGTCTGTCTGTCTGTGGTTTAACTATCTCAATACGCACATACTCAAATGCTTAGGCTACACAAATATTACACGTGAAGAAGTTATTAGTGTTATTATTATTATTATTAATCCCATAGGTTCCGAGTGGGATATATTAGGCTTCAATAGCAGAACTAATCTTCATCCTGTTGTCCATGGTGTTCTTTTTCAGTCGACTTCACAAGCTACCATTTCCTTGTCACAGGATCTCCTCCATGTCCCACTTGAATGTCAAATTCGTTTCCATTATGAGTTTCATTAGTGGGTCAGGGACGGGAAGTGACTTCACTCAGAGGACTCCTCAGCATGTATCAAATCCTTCTTTGAACATTTGCCGGACGATAAGTTCTTATTAATTTCGACGTCAGAGTTCCTTGTTGCTTGTCTTATCTGATCATGTGTTCTTCAGTAGATGGACAGCGAACGTGGGTGGAGATGGAAGTTTGCAACAGTCTCCGTCAGTAATCCTTACGTTCTATTCCATTCTGACTACCATTTCAGCAAATGAGATGTGAATTCATGTGTTATTTTGCGGGAATTTGATTGGTTACAGGACTTCATCAAGAACTGACATCAGTTACAGAACCATTGGAAAACCACCAGCCGAGTGCTGGACAGCCAGCTGTTTTGTTAGACTACTTTTCCACTTTTCCACTGACAGTGTTTGAACCCAGGACCTTCCAGTTACAGGGCGAGCTAGCTCGTAGAACACTAAGCCACTAGGGTCCGCCAATTTAATTGCCAGCCAGTTCACGCACGATATAGCGCGACTGACACTAGACACTGTCATGAATGGAGAGTATTTCTCCTCACACCCAACCCGCTGTAGCCCACTGATCACGACTTGTCGCGCCACATCATCAATTGGCATAAGTTGGAATTCATTGGATTGGCGCGTCTACGAGCTAGCTCATATTGTAGCCAGAAAGTGCTTGGTTCAAACCCTGTGAATAGGGTGGACGCGTGCTGCTGAAGAGATGCAAACGAGGCTGACGAGACAACTTCCTGTCCAGTACTTGAGTGGTGGTCTTCCAATGGTTCTCTAACCATAATCACCTCATGATGAAATCCAAAAATGTAAATTGTCGGGATTGTAGTTCTTCAACCTTAAATTATTATAAGGATTTATAAAAAGTGCCTTTTTGTAGCATTAAAAAATTTAACTTTTTCCTGATTAATGCACATTTTGAAAATTGAAATGACATCCGATCAGTCTGATTACACAATTTCAGATAACCTTTTACTGTGACTTCTATTCTTATGAAAAAAAATATTGATCCCTAATACATTCTCATATGAGAGTGAACATTTTATTGTCTGTCCCTAGAAATGTACTGCCTGAAATTGAAGGTAAAATGTAGTTTTCTCAAAAAAAAAAAGTAAACTAGCTAAAGGTTAAACTGTTATTCAGTGAAAATTGTTTGAATTTATTCGTTGCTATTGTCTTTTTAAAATTTCACATAAAAATCATGTTTTCTTTTTTTGTAACTCGTCTAGTACTAATGGTCAAGTCAGCGACTTATTTTGAAATGATTTTATGCGACATTCTAAAAGCTATCCCCACTAAATTTCCTTGGGTACTACTACCGAGTGAGAATGAGGTTCGACTATTATTATTCTGGCCAAGTTAAACTTTAAGCACCACTAACTAACTACCAATGGAGTGCGACCACACCAATGACCTTGAAACGCTCACTGAGCAAGTTAGTGAAACCTGGCAAATAATGTTGTCATCATCAGTAAAATATGCTCATCAAATTGTCATGCTATCAAATGGGATATCTGGCAAGTTTCAGCTTACGTTTGGGAAAGATTAAGTTACGCTTTAAGCCAAGGATAAGTTAGGGTTAGGTTAACCTAATAAAGGCGACATTAGGGTTGATTCGAGTTAGATTACAGTTAGTTTAAGGATATTTTGACGTTACGGTTAGGTTCAGAGAAGATTAGGGTTATTGTGAGGGTTAGAAGACCTAAGTAACTACATGCATAGGGTGTGGTTAAATTGCTCTGTTGATATAAGAATAGAACTTGTGCACTGTGGTCGAGTATAATTCCACTGTGTGTGAAATTTATTTTGAAAAAGCCCCACAGTGTCATGTAGTAATATTTACTGATGACGTCTCAAGCACAATTTATTGCTCAGCAAATATTACTGTATGACACTATGAGACTTTATCAAAATAAATTTTGCCCACAATGGAATTATACTCTGTTGATACTCCAACCTAAAACTGAGAGCTATTTTTATCACATGTGGGAGGAATGTATCCTCTGTAACACTCTTCTACAGTTTTTATGCATTTTTTTCTAAATATAGGTATTCCATACATATAAAATGTCTCTTTCACGTGATTGGTGCGTTCGAGGTCATTCGCTGATTGGTGGTAGTTAGTGGTGCTTAAAGTTTAACTTTGCCATTATTCTTATTTGAAGACCAGAAAATTATCAAATCATGACAATTCCCTTTTACTTTGATTTCTTCCTCTTTGATTGGACACTAGTCAGTGACTAGTGTGATGTATGTCCAGTCCTCCTATCTTTGGTGCAAACTGAGTTCTATCACTCAGATATGCAATGTGGCCACCATACCACTAGGTAGCTCGCCATCATGGTGCACACATTGATTTGTTGATATTAGATTGTTGGAGGCAGTCAACCATAGGAAGTCTTGGATATCACCTAGGTTTCGTGCTAGTTGACACTCGTCAACAAGGCGTATCTGTAACCTTGAAGGAAGGACTAGACACATTACACTAGTTACTAACTAGTGTCAAATCAAAGTATCCAGTACAATCAGTCCTACAGGAGGTCAAACGCGGGCCCGAAGAGCTCAGTGGTAACGTCCCTCTGTGACTGCAGGCGGCACTGGGGGATGCGGGTACAATTACGGATTAAACATGTAGTAATAACCAAATAGGCAGAAAATTTGGATATAAAAAACAAATCTGGTAATGTTTATGGGAATTGAAACCTTCAAAATAACAGAAATAAACAGGAAGGTCGGATAAGAAAGGTGTTAATAAGATAATCATTATTGATGGGACTGACTTTTTATGATGGCCACGGTAGGTACAATGGTCAGACGTATTTCTTTTAAACACACAGAATGGGGTAGTGCTTCAGCTACTCTCAGCCGGATGCCTTGATTTCACTCTCTTTGCGAGAGAAGTTCAGTCGGATCTTGTATATGACATTGAAGGACTTTTCAGATGGAGCTGAGTGTCCTGAATTCACAAGGTGTTTTGTTACCGATCTAAATACACCCCTGCGTTCTCCCTTTGCTAATCATGCTGGATGGTGTTCACAAAAGCGTTTTACAAGTTTATGTCTGTTACGTAAGCCAATGTGCTTGTCTACACACGAGCAAGTAAACTAATATGTGCATGTTGAAGTAACCCAATGCAACAGCTTGTCTTTCAACTGCCGGTTGAATAGTTTCTCGCAAGAGAATGTTACTCATAGGCTGTTGGCGTAGTATGTTTTACTGCGAGACTTCGAAATTCGTCTACGGAGAAGTACTGCTTCGGCATCCCTTCTAATTTCGACATCAAGCATTAGTACCTTTTTCGGGGCAATCTGGATGGACCTTTTCAAACGTTTTGTTCGGTTCTAGATTCTTGTCTATGAATCTGGGTCAGAGATTTTACAGTTATTCTTCCGTTGACTCCTAATTGCATATTCTGCATATCCTCCAAAAAAAGAGTACAATGCACTCAAATGTTTAAGATTCCTCACAAAAGTAGGTTGGTGTGAATTCTTCTGTTCAGCTAGATAAAACAGATACTAATCTTTAATTTCCTGCAATCTACGTAAATTGTTTCCAAAAATTTCAGTTTGAAATGGAGTAAACATAATTCTGCATTATTGTTAACGAATGAAAATACCACGTACCATTGAATGGTGATTGAACTTTCCCAATATTATTTGAAGACAAAATAGGGTGTGATTATCGTACAGTTGATTACCAAGATGGTGTGGTTTAAAACTGCTGTATTTTTCGTCACAAATATGTCTAAATAAGGTATTCTAAAATTCAAGAGTTGGTTTGCCAAGATTTGATTTGATTGCTTATAGGATTTCATCGCAAGATGTAATCGGTTAGAGAATCATTGGAAAACCACCACCCGAGTACTGGACAGACAGCTGTTTCTTCAGGCTAGTCTGCGACTCTTCATCAGTGCGCATTTAATGAGGTTCAAAACCAAGCGGGCTAGCTCGTGGACACTCAAGCAAGTAGGATCCGATCCGATAGTCGCCATTCCATGAATTCCAACTTGAACCAATTCACACATGATATACTGCGACGGGCACTAACCAATGTCTTCTGTGGTGAGTAATAACCTTTACGCTTGACTGAAATGACCCCACTGCTCACGACCTCTCGCTAGGACTTAGGTATGATTCTGAAGTGGCAGAAGTTGGAATCATTGGACTGGCTATTGGATCGGCTCCCAGTGCCTAAATGGGCTATGAGCTAACCCGCCTTGTAACCAGAAGATCATGGTTTCGAACCTGAGTGGGTGCGTACTTTTGAAGAGTTGCATACCAGGCTGACGAAAAAGCTAGCTGTCCGGCACTCGGGTGGTGATTTTTCAATTCCTCTCTAACCAATGTCATCTCATGATGAAATCCTGCATGGAATCTAATTGGAAAATTATTTTTTAGCTGCTCAATCCTTTTGTATTGCGTGATAACTTAGGAAATGAAACGTTTAAGTAAAATATTTAAAAAATATCAACTTGTTAACCATGCATATTCATTCTGTTTTGTTTAAATCGACAAAAGTGTCCAACAAAATTGTTATTTATTTATTTATTTAATGAAAGACAAAACACGTAGTGTTCAGCGAAGAGTCTCTTTTCGACGTCAAATTCATTCACTTAGCTGTACAATCGCATTTGCTCTGTCAGACAAGATTTAAAAAAATTGCCTGGGGTTGTTGTTTACGTCATCAAAATATTTGAAACAATATGTGATGAATAATCGAATTATAACTAGAGGGAGCGGTGAAGATTAAATAGTGTGAGGGTAGTGGTGATGCATTGTCAAGAAGCACTGTTGTTAATGTTAGTCAATGCATCATGGTTACGTCATAAGATGAACAATTTAATAAGTGAGTTCTGATAAGAATGTATTGAAAGAGTTGTGAAGAAATACAGGAGTTATAGAGAGTTAGAAAAGCAGGCACACAAGCGTCAAGTCAGTAGAAATCAACACGGTTGTTACCATGATAGTGGAAGTGGTAGAATGGTTTTCTTTAGTAAATATAACTCTGGTTTTCCCAACTGAATGGCTAAAGCTTCAGCTATGCTAAGGAGACGAAAGCGTATTGCCTTTAGTAGGTTATTCTTGACCCTGTAGATTACTTTGAAGCAGGAGGTGTTTGTTGAGATGGAATGGTGAGTGCTGACAAGGTGTTCGATGATTGCACTTATTATAGAGCCGCTACTACCTTTTTGCAACCATGCGTGATAGTGTTCTCGAATCCTTTTGGACAGGATACGCATTGAACGACCAATGTAGCTGGCTGGCTCCACTGCAACAGGTGCCTTAAGAACACTACACTTAGCTTTCCTGAGAAGAATGTTTTTTCAAAGATGCTGAAATTCTCCTCTGCAGTATATCGCAGACTAAGTCTCCCTTGAAATCCAGGTTCATGTAAAGTTTCTTTTTTGGACTTTTGGTCTGATATTCTTGTCGATGAATCTTGGTAGGTATCGATTTCAGGTGAAGGTTCGTTTGAGGAGATCCAGTTCTGCTTCCAGAGTGTCAGGATTGCAGATGTGTCGGATCCAATTGGCAAGGGATTTAATTAGATTTCTTTTCCGTTCAACGGGCACCCAAATGTAGGAACTTGTTAAGTTTCGATTGACTGAGTGAATTTTCTTGTTGGATGTCATTATTATTATTATTGTTCCCTTGGGTTCCTAGTGGAACATAGGGCTTCAACTGCACGTCTCCACTTGCTTCTGTCTTCTGCTGTACTTTTCACTTGCATCCATGTTAGTCCATACTGTTTCAGCTCCTCTTCACACGATCTCCTCCATGTCACCCTTGGACGTCCCACTCGCCGCTTCCTTTTCGGGTTCCACTAGAGCTGGCCTGACGCGCGATGTCACCCAGCGGCCTCCTCAGTGAGTGTCCAATCCATCTCCACTTTCTCCTGCATATTTGTTGAGCGATTGGTTCTTGTTTTGTTTGTTCCCATAGTTTCTTGTTGGTGATTCTTTCCGGCCATCTGATCTTCAGTATAGAACGAAGACAGTTGTTGATAAAGGTCTGCAACAGGCTGTTGAAAATATTCTTTGTGACCCGCCAAGTTTCTGATCCGTATAGAAGAACTGACTGACTTGACGTTTGTATTGAAAATCCGAATTTTGTTGTTGATGCAGGCTGAGTGACGAAGATTTCCAGATTGGTTTCAGGTTGATGAATGTGTTTCTCGCCTTCCCGATTCTCGATTTGACATCTTCGTCCGTTCCTCCTGTAGTTGAGACAATGCTCCCTAGATAAGTGAATGAAGTAACCTCTTTCAAATCCCTCCGTTGATGGTGATTGGCGATGGATGTTGTTGGATGTCAGTTGCTAAATATTCACAGCAATTCATAAGGGTCATATCTATCGTCTCAAATGATGAAAATGTCATCTACCTACCGTTTATACAGTTGCAGTACGTGTTTTGTTTTTCATTAATGTCTAGATGTGGAGTATTCATGAATTTATTTACTTTATTTATTCTGGTTACCAGGAAATCAAAATTTGAATTAAAACAACATACTTTTCTGTAATTTGATTAATTTCACAATAAAATGAAACTTAAGTTGGTTGACAAAGCTTTCCACACTAAAATGCATAATTTACAGAGTATTTCTGGAGGGCTTTGTGGGGGAAGGGGTAATTTTACATCATTTTATTTAGGAATAACTGAGTGAAACAATCTTATGACTGACACTAAAAAATATGTAAAAGAATAGTGGCCTGATTAATTCTCATTTCATTTGCTTGATTATGTGAGTAGAGATTTTCACTATTTTATACGTCTTTTTATTGGGAAATTAACTAGGACACTTCTGAAATCTACAACCTGTCAGTTCCTGTTGACGAAGAGACTTGAAAAAACCTATGAAGTGACAATTTCATATATTTTTCCGAACGACCTTGTGTTTTGTGTGGAACATACGGCTTCAACAACACATCTACACTCTCTTATATTTACTGCTGTCCTCTTCATCTGACTATGTCCATGACTGCCCATAATCTCTCATCTCCTCCTCTCCCCCAACACACGATCTCTGTTTCATGTCACCCTAGCACTGACGACCCACTCGTCGCCTGTTTCCCGTTCTGGTTCCACTCAAGCGATGGCCTGCACTGAGCGCGATGTCATTCGATGGTCTCCT
Organism: Trichobilharzia szidati; assembly: GCA_944472155.2. Taxonomy (NCBI): domain Eukaryota; kingdom Metazoa; phylum Platyhelminthes; class Trematoda; order Strigeidida; family Schistosomatidae; genus Trichobilharzia; species Trichobilharzia szidati. Next base: position 17,979,082 of record OX235276.1, on the reverse strand, counting down.
TTGTGACGTAAGCCCAATCCATATCCATATTCTTCAGCACATTTGGTTGGTTTGTCGCCATAGTTTCTTGTTGCTAATTCTTTCCGTTCATTTGATCTTCTGTACGAAGCCGGCGTGGGTAGCTGTTGATAAAAGTTTGAAGTACTCTGTTGGCAATCTTTTTGTGTAGCGCGTCAAGTTTCTGATCCATGTAGAAGAACTGACTGACTTCACATATTAGTGTTGAAAATCCGAATGCGTTTTTCCCCCAGCTGGGTGAAGCAGAAGATTTCCAACGACAGACTGAGTGAAACTCGATTCTTCTTTTTGTTCCTTACTCAATAATATAATAAGATAATTCCTAAAATAGAAGGTAAAAATAGTTACAGGATTTCATCATGAGCTGACATTGGTTAGAGAACCATTGGAAAACCTGGAAGTACTGGACAGCAGTACTGGCTTAATGGTGTACGAGCTCGCTTTTAACCAGAAGGTCCTGGGTTCGAACCCCATCAGTGGGTGCGTGCTGATGAAGAGTCCCAAACTAAGACGAAACAGCTGTCCAGTACTCCCAGGTTTTACAGTGGTTCTCTAACTAATTTCATCTCATGATGAAATCCTGTAACCAATCAATTCCCTACAAACCAACACTTGAATAAGGTAAATATATAGCTTGGACTGCAATGCAGAAGTGTTTATGAAGTAGCTACACTGGGTAGATCTTATACGACGCATACCTGAAATTGAAGAAATTTCTAATATTTACTATTATTCTGCTGGCTTCCAAGTGAAACATAGGACTTCAGAAGTATGCCTTCTATTCGCTTATTTTTCTACAGTTCTCTTTGTTTAGCCGATTCCCCAACTGCCTTCATTTATGCCTCATAAGGTATCAATTTCACCATCGATTCATCATCGCCAACTGATTCTTTCCCAGCTTGAGTTCCACTTCCGGATGTAAGTAACATCAACATTGCCTATCAATCATAATTAATTACTATTAATTATATATGAGTTATACTCGACCACCATAGTGCCCAAGTTTTATACTTATGCCTATCAAAATGTTCAGTGATAAAATGAAACGTCCTAATTCCTAGCATACTCTTGAGTATTTAATGAGTAGCTTAATTAGATGAGAAACATGAGCAATTTAAAACTTTTATCTTATTTTCACCAACATATTAGAGCAAACAAAAGATAAAATTTCATATAGCTGGTTCTCTTTATCAGATTGAATGAAGTAAAAACAAGCGGATATTTGAAGAATAATTTCTACTTCGTTTCATTATCTAGTGGATTCTCTTCAACTGCGTACATCCTAATATATGTGTAAAACTTAGGCACTTTAGTAGTAAGTAATTCCATATTAGTTTGTTTATTAGATGTAAATGTAAAAATGAAAATGTAATGTAAAAATAAAAATAAAATAAATAATGATAGTAGTGATAGTAACAATAATAATAGTAATGACGACATGCATGTCAAATATGCGCGAGACAACACCAACAATAAGGAATCTAAATCATCAGTAGTAATTCCATACAAAGAAGGAACCTCGGAAACCACCTTACGCAGAATTATTAACAATGCAGGTAGGTATAAAAGTGGCTGGCATTGAAACTGCTCACAAACTCAATTAGAAACAAGCTTTGTCGGTTAAAGGATCTATCCTGTGGAGCCTTTAAAACAAAACAATTTAGTTTATCTAATACCCTGCTGCTGGAATGATTGTCAGCTCAAATGCATAGGTCTAAGTAGTAGAACAGGGGCAGTCAGTCAGACTAGCCGAGCATAAAAACCTAGCAGTGAAATCTAGATTAGTTGACCACGATAAGATAAGAAATCTAGAGAACAGTTCAGCTATATCACTACATTCAGTTACATACAACCACATCATAGGATAGGATAGGACTAGATGACAGTTTCAAAATCTAATGTAACAGAGTGGCGAGTGGGGAAGATTGATAACAGTGGAATCTTTGTTTATCGGATCAACTGAGGAAAGTACGTGTAAAACGAATGAGTCAACATCTGTCCCAGATATCTAGAAAAACCTACTACCCCAACGACGACAAATAGGAGAGAACAAAAAAAGATAAAACTGCAGTTTCGAAGTCTTGTGATTATAACTGATGTGATTATGAACAATAAATAGATTGCTTTCGAAACGTCATCCAGTAAATAATATTGTTTTACTGTGTAATACGTCTGATAAACAAACTAATATGGAATTGTGTACATCCTAAACAACATAAGTTACAAAATTGTGTCTGAAAAGACTTTTTAAACGACCTCAAGTTATAGATAGAAATTATAGGCAAAATAATTACAACGATGATGTAAGTAGACGAATTATTTAGTGTTGTTAAAAGACAGTAACTATTTATATTAGAAATTAGACAGACGGGCGGAGTTCTGATTTAGCTTGGAAACAATGATGGACTAGAGATGAAATACAAGATAGAACAACAGAGTTAATTGATACATATTATATTAGAGAGTTCAGGAGGGTGGTGGTTGTGGGGTGAATAATAAAGTAATATTATTAAATAATTTTTGTTTAGTAGATTTGGAATCTTAATAGTGAGTTCAACTCAGTCAGCAAGTGAAAATCAAAATCAGGATTAAGTGGAATGTTATGCCACAGAACAAAGAACAAAACACAAAAGCACATGAACAAAATAATTAAGGTTACCAGGTAGGGTATTGATATATATATGAGTCACACTATCCTTCCGTATGCATTGGTTGGGTCGAAGTCTTTTGAAGTCTTTTATGGCTTCTGCCAACTGAAGTAACCATTCTCATATTTGTGTATTGATTATTTTGAAAGCCTGCAGGCTAATTTCCACTATATGTCCCGTGTCAACTAGGTGTGTCTGACAATTGCTCTTTTGAGAACACTTTGCTGCTTTTCAAACGCAGACTTTCAGAGAAATGCTCAGAAAATCTAGCAGATGTTCTCCTCTGAGTCCTTGCCATTTACTTGTTACCACAAGTTCAAGCAAATTAGTAAATGCAGTCGGAATTGACATGCAGAGCAGGATACTTATCTACTACATTATGGATAATATCTTAATTTGATAAATCACACTGTATTGTACAGTAATATTAACTGATGACGACATTTCGAGCACAAATTATTGCTCACAATCATATCAAGTCCATATTAGTGTACAACGGTGTTTGGTTTAAAACAATTAGTTTTCTTTATGAATTTAGATAAAGCAATAAAAAGACGTAATTTGTCTGAATCGTGTAATGTATTTGTGCAACACATTTCAAACAGTCTGATCACACACTACGGACTTGTCATAGGAGTACATATATATGAAATTAATAAAGACTTAAGAGGTGAGAAATAGAAATAGACTTAGGTCAAGTTAAAAGGACATATTGAAGGTGAAAATAACAATGAAGACCATTAAACCAAATAGCAGAGGTAATAGTACATCTGCCCTGAATAGTATCAAAACAAAGTTTACCAAGGAAGGTTTAGTGTGATGACAAATTGTACGTGTGGACACATACATAGAAGAGTGGACTCATCGATCTCTGGAAGTAAGATCTGGCTTCACAGCATATTCCTAAATGGCTTCAGAAGCGAATAGAATTCCCAGAGCCGATTGATGGTGAGAACAAGAGACTTGGCTCCTCTATTGCGAAACATATTGTAGAGACAGGACATAAAATTTACGTTAACACATCTTTTAAACCTATCTATAAAAAGTGTTTGGGATAGGGCGTACCCTAAAGTTTGTGGAATCCCTAGCTGGCAATTAGAAAGTTTAAACCACCTTTATGGGTTCAAAAACAATTCGTCATCACAATAAACCACCTTCCTTGGTGAATTTTGTTTTGATGCTAGCCAAAGTAGATATACTATTACCTCTGCTATTTGATTTACTGGTCTTCATTGTTATTTTCACCTTCAATATGCCCTTTTAACTTGACCTAAGTCTATTTCTATTTCTCACCTCTTAACTCTTTATTAATTTCATATATACACATTCCTATGACAAGTCCGTGTGTGTGATCAGATTGTTCGAAAAGTGTTTGATTTATCGAAATAAAATCTTATCCATAATGGAGTTATACTCTACCACAGTGGCAAAGTTTTGAACTTATAACGAGCATACTGTTTTCTAAAGTGTGGAATGAATCTGGCTGTGGGAAATGTTCATTTCAATGCACCTTTAATTTTGTTTTCCGTTCTTACAGATACTTCTCCGCCTTTATACCCTAGACAGATAAAAACTGGTTTCTTTTAAACTACTTCAGTCTAGGTGGTTTTTCCTTTACATATTTTGATATGAACTTCTGAGGGCATCCATTTTCGATGAGGTTCTTTTCAATGATTGTGAGTTCCTCTTCAATTGTATCTTCTGAACACAGGGCTTTTACTCTGCTGAAGAGCATTTTCATCAGGCTTTGTCTGTAGCCGAATGGAACAGAAGCTGTGATAATTCAAGTATTGGCCAGTCCAATTTTCTTTCCTGTAGGTGGATTTTTCTAACTGTCCCATCATTTCTTCTTTATGTGTTGAGATTTAGGAAGTGAAATTGATTGTCACATTCATACTTCATTGTAAATGCTATTTGAGGATGAGCCTCATTGACGTTCTCGAACATTGTGGATGAGTTATCCATATTTTTGCAAACTACAAACATGTCTTCAGTATATCTGCAGTAATAGGTGGACTTCCATCACCAGCTGCCTTCGCCAGCTCCATACTGAACATCAAATGAGCAGAAAGAAATAGCGACAAGAAGCTCTGGCGATGAACAAACCAACCAAGAGCCTATTGCTCGACAAATAGGCAGAAAAATATGGAGATGGATTGGGCATATGCCACTGAGGAGACCGTAAAATGACATCGCGCTCAATGCAGGCCATCACTCTAGTGGAACCCAAATGCGAAACGATCGACGAGTGGGCTGTCAGTGCAAGAGTGACATGGAGGATAACATGCGTTAGGGAGGAGAAGGAGATGAGAGACTATGTGCAATCGCAGACTGAGGTGAAGTGAACAGGAGAAAATGGAATAGACTGGAGATGTGTTGTTGAAGCCCTATGTTCCACTTGACAGAACACAAGGGAATAATAATAATGATTGGTGGTTCTCTCTATTTCCGAAAAAAATGAAATGGACTTGAAGTGAAAAGAAGCAGCTGTGGATAGTAAACGAAAACTGGAAAGATCAAGATATAGATTAATGGTAGAGTAATTCGATTTATTTGAGCTGTCAAAATGCCAGTGACTTTCACAATATCTATCATGGATAATCAAAAATCTCTTTTTCTGCCTCTTTTCTTTTACTACTTAAACAATTAATCTTTGTGGAATGGCTGCATAAAAGAAAGATATGAAATGGAGGGGAGGAGGAGTGGAGAGGAAAATTTTGACAGCCTATTGAAGATGGATCAATATTAGATCCTGATAATATTCTTTATTACTATATTTACCAAGATATTTGGAGATTAGTGTATATATCATGAGAAAATCTTTTAGTATGGACACAACGGCTAATATGAATTGATCGTTGTTAAAAAAACGGACGTAACAACTACCTGTGAATACAACTAGTTGTACCATAATGATTGTTTCCTTTAGTTCCCAGAGGAACATGAAACTTCAGTCACACGTCTTCATTGCGTCCTGTTTCGTGCCAACGTTTTAACCTGGCTTCACGCCTGCCCACATGCTTTCATCTCCTCTTAGCATTACATTCTCATCCACCATGTCACTCTCGCACTGACGACCAACTAACTCGCCGCTTCCATTCAGGTTTCATTCGATCAATGGCCTGGCGCGTGATGTCACTTGATGTCACTTTTCGTAGAGTTTGGACAATCCACTCCATTTCTTCCTGCGTATTTGTTGCACAATTGATTCCTGCTGAGTTGGTTCGCTCTCAAAGATCCCTGTCACTTAACTTTCCTGGCTGGCCATCCGATCTTGAGTAGTATTGGGCGAAGACAGCTGTTAATTAAGGTTTTCAGTTTGTTCAAAGTGGCCTTCATGACGTGCTAAGTCCCTGATCCATAAAGCAGCACTGACTTCACATTGGATTTGAAAATCTGGTTTTTATTTTTCATGCTGAGTGTGCTATTGACCTTCACACAGACTTAAGAGTAATAAAAGCTTGCTTTGCTTTCATGATTCTCGCGATTTGATATCCTCAACACTTCCGTCCGCCTGTAGTTGAAACAACGCTTCCCAGGTAGGTGGGTATGTGAAGGAGCTTGCTTCTTTCAGATTTCTCCCATTTATGCTGATTGTTGTCTGTTGTTGTTGTTGCTGTTGGCCAGGAATCTTCACTATCAACTTCGTTTTCTCTATGTTCACCTGAAGTTCTCTGTTTGATTCTTCCCCTGCCAATTGTTGCTTTTCACTTGCATATCTTCCAGTTTGTGGGAGATCAGGCATATATCATCAGCGAAGTCCAGATCCTCCAAGTGTTTTGTGTGGATTCACTTTACTCCTGTCTCCTTGTTGCCCGCTGTCTGTCGCATTATCCAGTCTACAATCATCAGGAAAATCATTAGAGATAGTAGGCAGCCTTGTCTTGTACTATATATATATATATATATCAACCTAACCGGATAAAACTTTGCATTGCAAAGCACATCCACACCACTACTCTGTGTAGTAGCAACCACCTTCTTGAAAGGCTTAAATTTGTGATCATCAAATGCTAGTCATTAGTTTCTTTTGACATTATCATCCCTTCCTAGTTAAGGCGTCTAGTTTTTCGAATACACAATATCTCTAGGACTGAGAAATGCCAATATTACTTTTAAGTTACTTTTCTAGTTACAAAAAGTATTGTAAATATATTTCGTAATAAGTGTGCATTATAAAAATTAATATCACGTAGGCTTAAAAATAAATATAACTGGAGACTGAGTCTGCAAATATAACGAATTCCACTGAAGATTTCTTCACGAATGAACAACATCCTTCAGAGCGTCTTAAAATATCAGGCTGCTTAAGGTAGTTATTAAATTCGAAGGTCAATTCTTTTCAATATGATATATAAATGAGTGTTATGGATAGGTTTTCTAGTAAATTCTTCGTTTCGAACTGCTGAAATTTCTCGCAAAAGTAGAAAACAGGCATCAAGTGCTCTGTAAGCATTCAGTAGTCCAGTGAATGAGACATCGTTTTGTGACAAGATCTAGGTAGTAGGTTAAATTATTTCGTTGGCTCCTCATCAACTGCTTACAGATCAAAGATATTATTAAGTTTATATACAGAAACAATTTTAACATACTTACCCACAGAGAGTTCATTTTTAAACAAAAAATCAATATATGCATACAATGGTAATAATAATATTAATAATCACCTTATCTCAAACAACAATAATAATCATACACAACAGAATCATTCGGAGTTACGTAACCAGACGAAAGAGAGGATGAAAACATCCAGTTACCAGGTTGGCAAGAAAAGACTGATAACTGCTTCTTTCTGAACACATAATTCGGGTATCAGGCGCTTGATGGAGACTGCTTCGGAAACTTGAGGAGAATTGAACTCTTCTACCTATTGATAATTTTGAACTGTCTTGCAATGTCCACCTCGTTTCCCATGTTAAGGAGATGCCTAGTAATGACGCTGTTGAAAGAATTTGTTCCCTTGAAACGAAGGCTGTTTGGTACCCTGCTCATGTTAACGCCAACTGTGTATACAAATTTACATGTATCTGCTGGAGAAGTTACATTGGGAAAACAGAAAAAAGGGCACACCTCTGATTTTCTGAACATGTACCAAAAAGCCTACATTTCCAGGGCTTATAAACAAACGCATATAATAGCGCCACTGCTAAACATGTCCTTGATACGGGTCATGAGGTGGACATCTCAAAATCCTTCAAAATTATCAATAGACAAGAATGCTCAGTAACCTTAAAGTTTGCCGAAGCAATCTCCGTCAAGTGGCTGCATTCAGAAAGAAGTGGTTATCAGTCATCCCTTGACCTGGTAACTGGTTGTCTTCACTCTGTCTTTCTTTAGTCCTAACCTCACCCCCATTTTGTTATACGGTAATTTTGCTTTTCTCTTATTTCTATGATTTGAGTTGAACTCAGTATATTGTTACCCAAATTAGTAGCCACTCATCATCTAACTCACCTCTCGCCTTTATTACGTAACTCCTTTACCATTGTATGCATACACTTACTTTGTTTAAACTTGAACTTCCTGTGTAAAAACTATATAAGCGTAATTTTCTGAGCACTGTTCACTAGTTTCGGAACCTCCTATCAGCTGAAATCATGTGAAATTTGCAAGCTGTAAGCAGCAGCTGATGAGAAGCCAACGAAATAAACAATGATGGTACCATCTTCTTATTCTGCACAAACCACCCTGTTGTTGTTCTTGCTTTATTCAAATTCATCAAGGGGAATAAATGTATGTAACTTGCGTCACTTCATTGACGGCATGTTTTAAAATCCTCCCTGATATCCACAGAAACTGAAATACTCTTATTTAATATCTCTGCTAGTCTCTTTCTAAATTTTTTTATAATTTCACAGAGATATGAAGATGAGGACAGGAAAACTGTCTCAACATCAGAAAACATTCCAACTCATCCATCCCACAACTTTCTAACACTTACAACAATTATTTAGCTTTATTAATTTGAACTAGGAACTAACAGTTTAAAGTGTTTCTTAAATTATGTTTAGAAAAAGAATAAGATGCTTAGAATACTTCAGGAAAGTTACACTTGTCAATTAGAGTAAAATCGGAAGTGTACAGGGATGTTTTTAGGTCAGTTGTAGGTAATGGAATGAATTCATCCTGGGGTTGAGAATGCTAACGTATGAATATATGACCATGATAATTAATGATGATAATAATAATAGTAATAATAATAGTGGTAGGAAGAGGAGAATTACATTTCCTATCACTGTAAACATCTTTATGCAAATATTGAAGTCTATTTGAGTAGTAACCTCATTTACTTTCTTATTAATTAAACATAGTATGTAATGTCAGAGTGTTATCAATCTACAGAGGTGTATTCTCCTGTTCCCCCCGATGTAACCTTTATTTAGTTATTGACATAGTGTATTGTGTGAATGTTGGTGGTTATTTGAACTCATAAGAAAAATTGTGATTGACTGTGTTTTAAAGTAGTTAGGAAACAATAGAAATACATAAACTAGACTAAAGATGTGTAAAAATATGCAAAGTTAGTGAGTGTCTGATGAATACAGAAAGATTACTGAAGCAGAAGACTTTATCACTTCAAGGGAATACTTGAAAGATCGACTGAAGTGGAGTACTTTTCAAAAGTGAACATTCATAAATTCGATTTGTTCCACAGAGTAAGGTCATAAGATTTTGGAAGTAAGGATGTTGTCACTGTTTAGTAAACTAAGCGAACCTCTATCTGTCTGAATGTGTGGGTTTCCTGTAAACACTACTGTTTAACTTCCCATCTTATTTCCTTTTTACGCTACAATCTAACATTGGAAGCTCCTCTCCCTAACTTTCCAATTAATAAGTGAATTGAATTGCCTCCACCTTTGAGTTAATGTGTTCGAAAAATCTGTCTATATCCTGTGTTCTTATTACGTTGAATGTATTATCTACATACCTCCACCATACCTTGACACGGAATGGGGTTGAACGTTTTAATCGCCATGTTTTCCCACCTATCCATGAATATATCTGCCACAACCGGGGATACTGGTGATCCCATGGCAACTCCCTCAGTTTGTTTGTATATTTTCTCCTGGAATTTAAATACTGTGAAAGTCAGGCATAGCTGCACTCCCAGCATTTTGTCCTCTAATACTGGCACTTTTGTCCCAAGTTCGAGTTCTTGGTCAGAAATGAGTTCGTTTCTGACTGCCTCTATAGCCATATTTATTGGTATACGTGTGTATAAACTGATAATGTCAAAACTAACCATTTTCCCTTCCCTATCTAATTTTAAATTATCTAATCTATGTTTTAGTTCATAAGAATTTGTTAATCCAGATTTCGAGTGGCTTTAAAGGGGATTTAATATCATGGCTAAATATTTAGATAATTCATAAGTAGGTGAATTTCTAAAATCAACTATAGGCCTGATAGGGTGTCCTGACTTATGAACTTTAACAACACCATACATCCTACTGGGGATATTAGTTTCGGGCATTGAATTAAACCACTTAGACTCACCTAGAAACGGCTTCTTTCGGCGTATAAGGTCCGCAGTGCTGTTCTTAACTTTATTCATAACTGTGTCTATTGATTTATTAATTTCCTCATATGTTCCTGTTTTTATGTGAGTATTCACATTGTCCAAATAGTCTGATTTGTCTAATACTATTGTTGCATTTCCTTTGTCTGACTTTGTGATTACTATGTCCTTGTTATTCTTAAGGTGTTTAGGGCTTCTATCTCTGGTTTTGTCAGGTGGAAAGCTTAACCTGATAAGCAAAGCTCTAGAACTGTTCACTTCTGTATTGTGCTTAACTGAGTGTTAGTTAATGATTTCTCGGGCAAAACAAGACTTTCTACTTTCAGTTGTGATATTCTTGATTGTAATCGACTGTATCGTGTAACAGAACATGAGGAGCGAGGACAAATGTATTTTCAAGTGTTGGATTTCAGGGATATGATCTGATTGTTTTCAGGATTTCATCATGAGCTGATGTAGGTCAGAGAACCATTTTAAAACCAGCACTGAAGTACTGGACAGCTGTTTCATCTACTTAGTCTGGGACTCTTTAGCTGGACACACCCACCGGTGTTAGAGCCCCAGAAACGGACAGATCCTAGTTTCGAACCCTGGTAGTGATGCAGGTGAGTACTGATGACGAGTCCCTAAGTAGGCTGACGAAACAGCTAGCTGTCCAATACTAAGGTAGTCGTTTACCAATGGTTCCCTAATTGCTGTCAGTTCATGATGAAATCCTGAAAACAATCAAGTCAAATCCCTTGTTTTGCGCATGTTTGACATGAGTGTCGTCATTAATATTATTATTATCACTATCACTACTATCATTACTTATTTTATTTTTACATTTCCCTACATACTTTCTGACTAATTTATCAGGGTAATTATTAAGTTTCAAAGATTCTCTGATATGTCTTACTTCCTCTCTTAGATTTTCCTTGGTACTACTTAGTTTTTCTGCCTTATTGTCACTGAAACTTTTCACCAATCCTATTTTCACTGACAGAAAGGGATGATCGGAAGTTCAAATATCTGTTTGAATGTGTGCATTTTCTGTGAACACTAGTGTGTTTTAAGTTCCCATCTTCTCTCCTTTTTACGCTACAGTCTAACATTGGAAGCTCCCCTTTCTGACTTTCCAGTTCATAAGTGAATCGAATTGCCCCCACCTTTTATTTGATGTGTTCGAAAAACCTATGTATATCATGTGTTCTAAGTACAGTGGCTGTTTCATCTACATACCTCCATCATACTTTGACTCCGAGTGGGGCTGAACGTTTCAATCGCTACGTTTTCCCACCTATCCATGAATATATCTGCCACAGCCGGGGATATTGACGACCCCATAGCAACTCCCACAGTTTGTCTGTATATTTTCCTTTGAAATTTAAATACTATGGAAGTCAGGCGTAGTTGATCTCTTAGCGTTTTTTGAAGAATTCTCCAGGATTTTGAGTGATCATCTGTTATACTGGAGTACCAAAAGAAGTACTAATATCACTACTTATATTACCTTCTTCCCTTCGAGAAACAAACCACCTTGGAGGAATTCATGTCACCCATTGCCGCCTGCAGTCAGAGACTTTAACACTAAGCTATTCAGGCTCGTTACTGACCTCCTGCGAGACTGACTGTAGTGGATACTTTGACTGGAAACCAGTGTCTAGTGTGATGTATCCTTTGTTTGTTGCAGTCTTAATTCTGTTGAATGCCAACTAGCACGAAACCTAGGTTAGGTGTAGCTTCCTGTTGATAGCCTCCAACCATCTTATATCAACAACTCAAAGTTCACACTGATGGCAAACTTTCCTCGTGGCATGGTGGCCATATTGCAGACTTGGCTAACAGAATTCAGTCTACATCAAACAAAGGACTAAACACACACATTACACCAGTCACTGACTACTATCCAATCAAAATACACAAATAGTCAGCTAGCAGTGAGAAGCTTTAGCTCCTCGGGCAACAATTAGAGAAGAATTCATGTCAGCTAAACAGTTTCTCGAGTCTACGGTAAAATAATCCAAATTGAAAGTCCACTAATAATACTGTTATCACTGGTGCTAAGGTCTTATGGAGTCCTTGATTCACTTAGATGCTACTACTACGTCACTTAGGTATTCTGATCTTACCTCACATGATCTATTTCATACTTTTCTCTGAATGCTTACTTGTAAATTATCGCGTAATCTTTTTTCTCCCTTGTATGTTGCTGTCCAATTAGTGTTTTGTTGTCATGACAACCACAAAAACTTGTAGAAATTTAGAAATGAATATACATGTTCTTTATAAAAAGATTTATGAGAAAATATTTATCAGATAGGGTTTTTTTGAAGAAAAAAAGAATCTTTTATGACTATGTTTTCTTCAAAAATTATTCTCAGACATTGTGATTTGAAATGATAAATGATATTGATTCATTCAAGGTTGATTCTTTCCCATGAAAGCAGGACAGTCTTCATTTTTTTCACTGACGTTTGACTATTTAACACTGACAGCTTAGTTAAACCTACAATATTATGCAACATGTTAAGCAAACACGAAGATTTAAACTTTTTCAAACCAAGTTCATTTTTAACAGTTTGAAAACATATTTGGACATTGGGTATATGGATATTCATTAGTATAAAAGTTCTTTTCTTATATTTCCCAGTGAATGAAAAACACAACGATATCGTTGTTGTGTTTTACTGACATTTCGCTATTTAATGCTGCTGCTATTAGCTTTATCAAAGTAGTAGTATTATAAAACCAGAATTGTCAAAATCCACTCAGCTTACATTATATAACAACTTAATCATCGTTCATCAGGATATATGTAATTTTTGCGTTGTTGTCAAGTTGGCCAGTCGGTAAAGATGACAAAACCGGGTGAAGATTGTTGAATTTAATGAAGCAACATGTGATTACATAAAAAAATTGTTTATCATATTCGTGTTGTTTTGTCGTTTCGTGGGAGATTGGTGGGGTTTTGTAAGCAGGTAAATCCTGTTTCAGTTTATCATTCAGACATATATGAAAAACAAAATAATTGAGCAAAGAATATCCTTTTCGATAATTTCCTCTCCTGGCTCTACAATCACATATATATATGTTTATGTACACATAGAATGTTCTAGATTAGTAGTCAATAACAATATTAGTGTTTTCTAAGTAATATCATCAATTTAACTGATTAAAAATGCCCATTAAAATTTTCAAAAGAATGGACATGGAACAAAGAGTACTCTTTTCGGTAAATTCATCATCAGGCTCTACAATATAATGTATATATAATTGTAGAACCTGATGATGAATTTATCGAAAAGAGTACTCTTTGTTCCGTGTCCATTCTTTTGATAATATCAATTTGTTAAGTAAGATCCATGGAATTACAGTTCATTAAAGATGCTTAAATTATAATAATAACAAAGATATAGTAGCAAATAGAATATCAACTAAAATTAGGAAAATTCCACAAAAATTGAGGATCATTCAAACCTAGATGGCCAAGGTAAGGACAGTGTTTGAACCAACTTCTTTCGGACACATGAATTAGGCTTCTTAATGTGGATCCCAACAGCCAGTCTCAGCAATATTTAGTAGTCGAACTCTTAAGGCGAAATTGAGATTTGTATGTATGCGGTAAATGACCCTGAAAGCCTGGCTAACATCAATCTTGTGTTCTGTATCCACAAGATGAGATAGAATAGCGCTTCGAATAGATTTTTTGACGTTTGCTTAACCACTATGCAGGGTGATGTTCGCAAATTCGACGAGAAATATGGCTAATTGTATGGCCTATGGAACCAGCTAGACATAGGCCATGAAATTAGGCGTGTTTCTCGTCGAATTTCCGAACATCACTCTGCTTAGTGGTTAAGTAAACGTCAAAAAATCCATTTGTAGCGCTATTCTATCTCATCTTGTGGATACAGAACACAAGATTGATGTCAACGAGGCTTTCAGGGTCATTTACCGCATACTACAAATCTCAATTTCGCCTTAAGAGTTCGACTACTAAATATTGCTGAGGCTGGCTGTTGGGATCCACATTGAGAAGCCTAATTTATGTGTCCGAAAGAAGTTGGTTCAAACACTGTCCTTACCTTGGCCATCTAAGTTTGAATGATCCTCAATTTTTGTGGAATTTTCCTAATTTTACTTGATATTCTATTTGCTACTATATCTTTGTTATTATTATAATTTAAGCATCTTTAATGAACTGTAATTCCATGGATCTTACTTAACAAATTGATATAATCGAAAGAATGAACACGGAACAAAGAGTACTCTTTTCGGTAAATTCATCATCAGGTTCTACAATTATATATACATTATATTGTAGAGCCTGATGATGAATTTATCGAAAAGAGTACTCTTTGTTCCGTGTCCATTCTTTTGAAAATTTCAATGGGCATTTTTATTCAGTTAAATTGATGATATTACTTAGAAAACACTAATATTGTTCTTGACTACTACCCTAGAATATTCTATGTATACATAAACATATATATGTGATTGTAGAGCCAGGAGAGGAAATTATCGAAAAGGATATTCTTTGCTCAATCATTTTGCTTTTCATAGATGTCTGAATGAATATTTTCTCTGTATTCATTTAAGACAACTTGGCCTTCATTTGATAAGAAGTTCTTTTAATGATACGAAACGTTTTTTGTGATTTCTGAAATTTTTCTGGATTATTTCAAAATTGTCAAAATCAATTTTGTGACACGATTCTATCAAGTGTGGAGACATAAACGGCTCATGATTTTCGGAGCTTTTGTAGTTCACAAACTGGATTTCTTGGTGATCGAACAGAGATGGGTCTTCTTTGTTCATTTCTTCTTATTACCTTGATTTTTCACATCACATTCCAAGCATTTTATTTTATAGACACAATTAGATTCTGAATACTTGTGGATGTGATCTTTTACATGGACAAGGTCACTCTGTAGTGTGTGTTTTGTCTGATGTTTTGCAGCAAACTCTGATGTTGTGCTTATTGGGCACTCTTCTGATATCGTCTGACGTTTCTGATGGTCTATGTTGAATGACAACTGTTGAGGTCTTGTTTTAGACCATATTTAATATGGGTGATAATTTTGTTAATGAAGTTCTTTGGGTAGTTATCTCTCTTGAGAATTTCGGTGATGTTTGATATTTCTTCTTCTTTTCCCATTTCATCCATTAATATCAAAGAATTCGATCGTCAAAGAGTACCTGAAACATCTGATACCTTTGCGCTGACGATGGGTTGTGATGATCCGAAGTCTAGATATTCGTTGGAGTGGGCTTTCTTCCTGAATATAGATATGATTATATATCTATTTTCCTTCCTCTTAACTTGGCAGGCAGTCTCGGAATGGTAGTTCACCGAAATTTGACTCCAGCTCCGAAGTGAAATGGATGCTGGAAGATAGATTGTTCATTTTCTCGAAAAATGAATTGTGTAGATCTCGTTTTAGCACAACGAAAGCATCACCAAAGCATCTCATGCATATTTTAGGCGTGAGTATGCTTGAAAAGATGTTATCTTCGAATCCATTCATAAAAAGATCAGCGATTATTGAGGAGACCTGTGAAGACGTAACAATACTATTTGTCTGTTTATAATGAGTCAATATCATAGCTTACCACAATGTCTTCTTTATCAATTTCTCGATGTTCTATTTCTGATTTGAAATCATTTCAGTCTTTTATAACATTTTAGCACCCTTTTGCAGTGGTTGTAGTATCGAAAATAAGTATTTGAAGAGGGTGTATGTCGGTGAGTTGGTAAATTCTACTACTGGTCTTAATGGCAATATGGGTTAATGTATCTTTGGTTGACTGTAGAATCTCAAGGTATTGGTTTAAACCAGAGAGAACTCACAATTTCGACTCTTAGTTTCTGAAGGAATCTATTGGTAATGAGTTTTCATTTGTTGAATTCGGCAAATTTCTTTTCTTCTGTAGGTAAGTATGGTCCATCGGATAGGTGTTCCATCGCCTTCTTTTCATAATCAACCTTGTTCATTATCACAGAGACTTTTTGCTTTGACATATTTAGTTGTAACGATGCATTAATCGTTTTTCAAACTTTTTAGGGCTTCATATTCCTGTTTGGTGAGATTAGATGGTGTGTTTCTCTGTGTCGTTATTATGTGTGATATCGTTTGACGCACAGATTGTGATTCTTCATTGGTGAACAGTTGTAGAGCAGGTTCGAGCATAGGTGCTATTTCCTGGGTCGAAAATGTCTTTCTAGGGATATCGAAATTCAGACCTTTCTGTAGTAATGAGATTTCATTTTCAGTCAGTATCTTGTCTGGCATGTTGTGAATAGTTCTGATAGTCTTCATATCATTTTCTGTGATTTTCTTTGGTTGTTTCTTTTCTTCAAGTTTCAAGAATTTCTGTATTTGTCTTCCTTTGATGACATTATGCAAAATGGCGATTCTTGTTCATTAAATAACTTTAGAAAGGATTCGAGTATACTAGTCGTAACGAATAGTGTTACATAATCGTCTACTTTGCAAACCAAAAAGTTCTCAAAATATATTTGGAAAATTTCACCCACGATTCTATACTCTTTTGCTTCAAAACCAAAAAGTTGTAACAAACATATTCATATAGTATAGACTAAATTTAACAACTAGTAAAAAGTAAATCACGTGACAAGAAAGTTCAAATTATAAGTCGATAAAAAATGATCAATTCAGATGTAAGTTGACTACCAGTCATGAAGACAATTCTATCATTCATAAAAAGAATTTAAATCAGTTCATTTTATACTAAAACTTGCGCTGAAGGTGTTTTCTAGAAGAGTAGGGGACGACGAAAGCTTCGCAATTAAACCAACTACCTTATAGAACACAGCTAATTCCTAGACGAAATATCTTTCTCGAAACTAACGTGATGTGGGAAGACCAGGGAAGGTGATCAAAGGAAATACACAGTCCAAGGTAGCTCAGGTGAATGATTTAGAATTAGTTGCGTTTTCTGAGCTGGTTGGTTTAAATGCGAAGCTTTTAACATCCCCTCCCCTTCTAGAAAACATCTTCAGCACAAGTTTTAGCATAAAATGAACTGATTTAAATTCTCTATAAATGATAGAATTGTGCCTCCTGGCCAGCGTCTTCGTGACTGGTAGTCGATTTACATCTGCTCTGATCACGTTTTCTTGTCATGTGATCATTTACTTTTTGTTAGCTAGTAAATTTGGTCTAAGAACGTAATTAGTTAATCGCTGGCTGATTCACTTGAGTACCAGACGTCCAGAAATTCCCTGACTGCATTACTGTCCTGTGTTTTCCCTCCTGTTTGGAATTTCTACGTTATCACAATCATCTAATTGGTGTCCGTAAATATCTACATGCATTGATACGAAAGAATATATATCATGTCTTTTCACAGCTAATTTGTGTTCTTCGATTCGGATTCGAAAGGGATGCCCACTTCGTTGACCGATGTAATGTTTATTGCAGTTCATACAATTTATGTCGTAAATGGTATCAATTTTATCTTCTTTTCCTGTTGGATCTTTCGGTTTGCACAATATCGAATAAAGTGATTGTGCTGATTGTCTGGTTGGTTTGTGCTATATCTATTTCAAATAGTCGCAATATTCTAGCTGTTATTTCAGAGATATTTTTTGTGGTCTTTGATGATGGTTTCTTGTTGGTGTTATGACTCGAATTTAAACCCTTATTGATGAAATTGTGAGGGGGATATGCATTCTTTTTGAAGACAGTTAGTAGGTATTTTTCTTCAATTCTTTTCAACTCAAGAGTGCTACAATGTGTTTGAACTCTTTTAAACAATGTCTGCATACAGTTTATTTTGTGAGTAATTGGATTATTGCTAGCATAGTTGAGTATTTGATCTGTGTGCATTGATTTTCCGTATACTTGTGTTTCTAAATGTCTTGTGTTAGTTCTCCTGATTAAGACATCTAAGAAGAATGGGATTTTGTCATTTAATTCTTCTTCTCTTGTGAATTTGATGTCTTGAAATATGTTGTTTATTAATTTATGGGTATATTCTAAATCACATCTCTTTTAATTATTACAAATGTATCGTCGACGTAACATACCCAGACGTTTGGCCTAATTATAGGTAGAGCTATTAATTCTAATCTTTGCATGGCGTCTTCATCTGTCAATCCCCAAATGGGGCGTTTATCCCATTGGTGTTCCTTTTATCTGTTCGTATATTCGAGTATTGAATTGGAAGTATGTTGTAAGACATAATTCTATGAGTTCTGACCAATTTGAACATTGCGTTTTCATGTTTTCATCACTATAAAGTAATTATTGCATAGTTTCTGTTGCTAGTTTTGGACTAATTGAAGTATATAATGCTGTGTGACATCAAAGGACACCATTATTTCATTGTCATCCACTTGAATGTTTTTGATTTTCTCTAAAAATTGGATTGACGAATTGATAGAATGGTCTCATGATTCTGTTAGGTAACTTAATTTCCTGAAACATTCTTTAGATAGATTATATTATGTTGGTGTTCCTGGAAGCGAAACGTTTTGGCGTAAGGGAATGTTTGGTTTGTGTAGTTTTGGTCTACCATAGAATCGAGGTAAAATAGGTCCGTTAGATTTCATTCGCCATTGATCTTGTTTTGTAATTTGTCCTGATTTCGGTTTTGTTATCAAATGTTTGTATGGGGTTTTTCGTCAACTGTTGATATACATTATTATCTTTGAGTAAATTCTCTGCTTTCTTTATGTAGTCTTCTGTGTCCAGGATTACTGTTGTTCTTCCTTTATCAGCCGGTAGAATAACTATGTGTCTTTTCTATTCTTCAATTTCTTCAATGCATTTTGTTCTTCAGTGCTAAAATAAAAAATCAACGCACACATACCAAATACTCAACTATAGTAAGAACAACCCAATTACCCACAAAATAAACTGTGTGCAGACATTGTTTAAAAGAATTCAAACACACTGCAGCACTCCAGCGTTGAAAAGAATAGAAGAAAAATATCTACTGTCTCCAAAAAGAATGGATATCCCCCTCACAATTCCATCAAAAAGTGTTTGAAGTCAAATCACAACACCCGCAAGGAACCATCATCAAAGACTACAAAAAAATTCATTCTACCATATGTATAAAAAATATCTCTGAAATAACAGCTAGAATATTGAGACTGTTTGAAGTAGATATAGCACGAAAGCCATCCAGCCATCCAGCCAGCACAATCACTTCATTCGAAAGATCCACCAGGAAAAGAAGATAAAATTGATATCATTTACAAAATAAATCGTATGAACTGCAATAAATATTAAATCAGTAAAAATGGGCGTCACTTTCAAATCCGAATCGAAGAACACAAATCGGCCATGAAAAGACATGATATATATTCTTTCATATCACTCCGTGTCCGGTAATTTGATTGAGATAATAAAGGAATTTAAAATAGGAGAAACACTAAATAATAATGAAGTCAGGGAATTCCTAGAAGCCTGGTACTCAAACGAATATGAGATTAACAAACATGTTAATATAGGACAAATTTACCAACTTTTAAAAAGTAAATCATGTGATAAGAAAGTTCAGACTTCAAGTCAGTAATAAGAAGGATCAGTATAGATATAAGGATGCTTACCGTGTAACGCACTTCTATCATCTGTGGAAAATTTCAGTCATCTCACTTTATGCTAAAATTGCGCTGAAGAGGTTTTCCAGAAAGGGGACGACAAAAGCTGAGCAATTTAACCAACCAGCTTAGAGAACAAAACTAATTTCAAATCATCCACCTGAGCTACAAATCTTCTCTATTATTTCACTACTTATCATTACCGTACATGCATATGTACGCATATGCTCGACAACTGTAGAACTCTTCGGCAGAATTACACATAAACACTTTCAACGAGTGTGTTTTTGCGCTAATAACTCAGTGCACTCTTATACCATTTCATAACTGTGATATTTATAAAAGAAATCTATGTGTACAAATATCGTAAAACAGTGACATTTTCGTTTAGAATACAAGACGTAAATGCTAGTTGACGAGACTGGGAAATGTGAAAAAGTCAATTCCTAAAGTTTTTTGATCGATAATTTGGTCCAGTTACTTATATGTTCAACTTAGAGAAAACAACCCAGCTACTTATGTAGGCAGTTTTGTTAGTCATGGAAGTCAGTCAAACCACATCTGGTTAATTTACTTAGGATAATATCCACCCTACTACTACTACTGCTGCTGCTGGACTCAACATAGAACTTGGCACCGAAGTGCAGCATTTCGATTTGCCATGTTCCAAATAGCACACAAATGTAGACAGGAAAATGAGAGAAGAGAATCAATCGAGTTTTGACAAGTATAAGAGTGAAACAGAATGAGAAATGATAGAAAGGAATATGAAAAATTACAGAGACTGAATACATCTGCGTAAGCCATTGACAACGATTTTGAGCCATGTCACCTATTGTCTCCAGCCATTGATTCTTAGAGGCCCGAGGGCAGGCCACAAACCGGAAGTCTGCATCTCCCTATCTGACTCAGTTTAACTGTCAAGGATTTCATGGATTGATGCCATGTTTTTGTTTGGCCACCACTAACTCTTTTCTAACCTGCACCTATATCAGCTAGTAATGCCCATCGGGGGAAGCGATGGCTAGGCATGCGCAGCACGTGACCAAGCCATCTCAATCTATGTAACTTCATACCCTCTTTGCCCAACACTCTACGCCTAACGTCAACATTACTTACCTTGTTATACCACCTAACGTGAGAAAGAGATCGTAAACATCTGTGGTCAAAAACAGACAATCTCTTCATGTCTTCCGCTCTCAATGGTCACGTTTCACCGCCATAGAGAAGGACGGAGCAAACTGCTGAGCAGTATACACGTCCCTTGGTTGACAGCCGGATGTCACGCCTACGCCAGAGAAGGTGTAAGTTAGCGAAAACAGCCCGAGCTTTCTGGATCCGTGCTGTGATTTCGTCACCAATCAATCCGTTGATGCTGATACAACTTCCGGACTAGGTGAAGTGGTCAACATGCTCTATCACTTCACTCCCTATCACTAAGCTAGGAGTGTACTTGTAAACACACTGAATATTCAATCGAATTGTTACTGAAAATCAGGAGATACGTAGATGATACTTTTATCATCTGTGATGAAAAAGCTGTTTTGAAGTTATCTCCTCAAACCCTTCAACGCAGCACACTCATCGATAAATTCAGCTTAAAACATGAGTAAAACATGCCATTTCCATTCCTCGATGTACTACTTGCCAGAAGATAAGACTGTACGATCTAAAGATCAATATATCGGAAGCCAACATGGACGGGACAGTTCAACAACTTCCAGAACTTCGTCTCACTGATGCGAAAGCAAAACCTGGCACGCACATTATGTTCAAGGATTCGAAAAGTCCGTTTCGGAAGACACAATCGAGGAGATAAATTCAATATGTGAAATCTTACTAAAGAACGGGTATCCATCAAGATTCATCATTGTATGCATAGTTCTGGTTCTCTTAACTGAATAGCTAAGGGTTCAGAAATGGAAAGGAGACGAGAACATATTGCCTTTCGTTGGTTATTCTTGACTCTGTAGATTACTTTGAGGCAGGAGGCGTTTGTTGAGATGGAATGACCAGTGGTGACGAGATGATCGATTACTGCACTAATTATAGAGCCATTATTTCCTTTCTCTAGCTTTGCTGGATAGTGTTCTCTGACCCTTTTCGACAGGATGCACCGTACTTAAGAAATATATTGTTACTATTATTATTATTCCCTTTGGTTTCGAGTAGAACATAGGGCTTCAAAAGTACCACGTCTCTATTTCATCTTGTTCTCTGCAGACTTAATTTAGCTGCCTTCAAGACTGCCCATAAGCTGTAATCTCTTCCTCACACAGACTCCTTCATGTCACCGTCAAAACGACACCCAACTCGTAAAATCTCACTCAGGCCTCATTTGAGGGCCTAGAACGTGATATCACTCGGTGTGTTTTCGATCAATCTGCATTTTCCATGACATATTTTTGGGTTATGTGTTCTTGGTTGGTTCTCTGACCATCAGGATTCCTTGTTGTCATTGTAATAATAACAGAGGTTGACTATTGAATGCTTGTTCATTGAGTCTTCACCCAACATGTGCGATAGGAATGACTCATCACTAATACCTGATTTATGGAAAATACTACTATCAATCAGATCAAGCGATGAAAAATTATGGATTTATATAAATGGAGTTAGAAAGTTGTGTGAGTACCTTGATATGACTATGAGCTGCAGTAATAAATTGGGGTGCGGGAAACGTGGTCATCACTAAATATTACTAAGTAACACTCTGTGAGACCTTATCAGAATAAATTTTCTCCATTACTGAATTATACTCTACCGCAGTGAACAAGTTCTGTTCTTATATCAAGGAAAAAGTAGGTTTTCACAAGATGGAAAAGTTAACGAAACAAATTAAGATGACGTTCTCTAATACAGAATCACTTTTCTTTTGCAATTATAAGTGTTCTCTGAGCTGGTTGGTTTATTTGCAGAGCTTTCGTTGTCCTTCTGGACATTATCCCGCTTCAGGGTAATTTTAAGCATAAAGCGAAGTGATTTAAATTTTTCTATGAGTGATAGAATTGTGTCCCCCGGTAATCATCTTTATAGACTTGCATTCTGAAATTTCTCGTCACATGATTTACTTTTTATTAGTTGGTAAATTTGGTCTGTATGAACATGTTTGTTAATCGCTGGCTGATTCACTTGAGTCCCAAGCTTCTAGGAATTCCCAGACTCCAATTTTGGTGTTTCTTCTGTCTAAAATTTCCACATTATCTCAATCAAACTGATGTCCATAATTATCTCCTTGCATTGATATGAAAGAATATATATCATGTCTTTTCACAGCTGATTTGTGTTCCTGGATTCTGATTCGAAGGGGACGCCCACTTCGGGCGATGTAATGCCTGTTACAGTTCATACAACCTATTTTGTAAATGGCACTAATGTTATCTCCTTTTTCTGTTGAATCCTTCGGTTTGCACAATATCGAATTAAGTGATTCTGATGGCTGGATGGCTGTTTGATGTGCTGAATCTACTTCAAACAACCTCAATATTCTAGCCGTCATTTCACAGATACTTTTGTATATGGTAGAATGAATTTTCTTGTAGTCTTTGATGACGGTTTCTTGTTGGTGTTATGACCCGATTTTAAACACCTTGTGATGAAACTGTGAAGGGGATATGCCTTCTTTTTGGAGACAGTTAGTAGGTATTTTGCTTCCATTCTTTTCAACGCTGGAGTGCTGCAGTTTTTTTGAATTCTCCTAAACGAAGTCCGTTCAGAGAACACTACTAATTGTAAATCATCCACCTGAGCTACACATCTCTATTATTTCACTTTACTTTCTTACTCACTTTTCGGAAGTTAAAAATTCCCGTAGAATCCAAATCTTTTGGTTCACTGTGTTTTTAAATGTTAGTTAATAACGATTTGAATGGTTTCAAGTGTGCCAAAGGATTGATATCAGTTAGAGAATCACTGAAGACCAGGGATTACTGAACACTCTATCCTTACAAGTTTGAAATTTCTCAGCAGTACGCACCGATGATTGAACCTAGAACCTCCAGGCTACTAGGTGAACTCATTGACTAGTAGAGTTCACCATGTTGGATGGTGCTGGTACCGAAAATCACGAATTGACAGGATTTAGAATTCGTAGATCCTTGGATTCCGCACAGCTGGCTGGATGTTGCTAGTCAGTTAGCTCGTCTCATAACCTGAAGGAAATGGGTTTGATTCTCCGTGGGTGGTGCGTGTTGTTGAAGTTGTCTTAACTTGGACGAGGAAGATGTTCAGTACTCCCTGCAGGTTTCCAATAGTTCCGCAGCTGATATCGATCCACAGTCGGAGCAACATCCATTATTCACTAAAACTCGAACGTCTAGGAAATATATTTAAGTATTCCTATCCATCATATCTGAATAACTTAAAGTTTTCCACAAAACTGTTAAAGTCTGTTAATTTGTATATTCGTATGCAGTCTCATGCGTATACGGATAGCAATCACATATGAAGTTTTCGAGTATTAATTAACATCAGGTTTCTCATCAGGTATTCTCAATTTTTTTGGATTATAGGTTTTTGAAATTCACGTCATATTCTAAAATCAATGTCTATAGATTAATAAACTGAGTAGGGTTTGGAAAAATATGAATACTACACACATATATGATAAGAAGTTCAAACTAATCAATAAGGATTGTATATTTTATTTTTGAAGCTTTCAGTAATAAAGTAAGGTAAGATCTACAGACGTATGTAAATAAAACGAGAATAATATTTTTTCCCTGAAAATGAATCTATACAGTGACATGAAATACTTCATATATTTATACCCCTTGGTGAATTTGTGCAGAATAAGAAGATGGTACCATCCCTTTTTTATTTCCTTGGCTTCTCATCACCTGTCTACAGCCCAGGGACATTAATAAGCTCATGTACAGAAATAATTATAACATACTAGCCCACAGAGAGTTCATTTTTGAACAAAAAGTCAATATATGCATACAATGGTAATAACGATTAAAACAATCCCTTTATCCGAAACAATAATAAACATACACAGTGGAATTTTCAGTGTTACATAATCAAATGAAAGAGAGGATGAATACATCCAGTTACCAAGCTGGCAAGGAAAGATTGATAAACCGCTTCTTTCTTAACACATAATTCCCGTATCAGGCACTTGATTGAGAATTCTCCGACAAATTTGAGGAGAAGTGAACTCTTCTATCTATTGATAATTTTGAAGAATCTTACGACGTCCATCTCATGACCCTTATCAAGGAGATACCTAGCAACGGCACTGTTGGAAGCATTTGTTCCCTTGGGACGTAAGCTTCTTGGTAAATGGTCATAAAATCGGAAGTATGCATCTTTTCAGTTCTCCCAATGGAACTACTATCGCAGATACATATAAATTTGTATACACAATTGGATTTAACATAGAATGGGTATCTGCAGACTTTTCTATTATTCCACGAAAGAGCATGTTGTTTGATAAACGGGAATCAACTTGGCTACAGGATTGAATCTGGCCAGTGACATACTCAATCTTCTGTTGACAATCGCTGTAATATTTTTACCTTTAGAATTAAACTGTATGAAGATAAGCACTTTTCCCACTGTGACACATGAACCTTCATATCTCCCGATTTATGTGTTCAGAATGAAGCGGTTATCAGTCTTTCCTTGCCCAACTGGTAACTGATTACGCAACGCCGAAACATTGCATTCTATATGAATATTATTGCTGTTTGGGATAAAGTGATTATAATAATTATTATTTTTATTACCATTGTATGCATACATTAATTTTTGTTTAAAAATGAACTCTCTGCGGGCAAGAATGTTAAAAGTGTCTCTCTACATCAACTTAATAATTTTATAAGGCTGTAGGTAGTTGACTACAAATAAAGGAAATAAACATTGATGGTACCATTTTATTCTGCACAAACGACTGTTATTCTACTTCTTTCATATAACCGATATGAAAATAGTGAGGTGAAAAAGAGAGCAAATGAAGACCATCACAGATGTAAGTGGTGTAGCGTGAGCACCTTCTCTGTTCACAACTCGGTTGTCTGTATGCGCACAGAAGAGAATCATGCAATGTAAATATTTCGGAAGTACACCATCTTGTAAGATAACCTTTTACTGTGTAAATTACTGTGATGCTGAATCATCTATTTGTCTTATAGCAAGTGTTGCCTAGACCCCGACTGCTGCACTCCTACTGTACTGTTACCTCTTTTCAACCTAACTAACTCAGTTTGGAAGGACATATATACTTAGAATAACTCAGATACTTTCCTCTACAGGACCAGATGGACTAACAAACACTCAATGAAGTGATCCTGGCGAAGTTATAGTATCACATCCCAGTGATGCGGACGCCCCGGTGACCTTGAACGCATACTAGTCACTGGATAACGAGACTTATATTTCACCCAAATTAGGTTTTTAAGTACTGTTTGAATAATGTGTTAACAGCTCGACAGTATTAGGGCTTGAGGTCAGGGCTAGGTTTGAGGTTGGCACGATTCATTTTAATTTGAATTATTATCCACATTCTCCTTGTAAGTAGTTGTCAATCCTCTCACTGGAAACCATAGTAATTCAGCCAGGGGCTTTTTGATAAGACTGCAAAACAGGGTAAGAGCAATAGATAGGTCATAAAACCAGCTCACCTCCAGTCACCTCAGTGAAGACATATCCAGAAACTGGTCTAACTTAAAACATGATATTCCTCATTATAAAAGAGACGCACTTTTAAGTTATGTCAGAGAAACATAACCTGTTTAACAATGTGTTTTCTTGCATTTTCTTGTAAGTATACGTCATGTTTTTTTTTGTAAAAATCGTTTTTTTCTATGATTGGACGACCTAAGGTCACTCGTGCGTTTGCATGCCATGAGACATGATACTTTTCCGTTGCTGTTTATGCAGGCTATTCGTTCAGGTACCTTAGAAATAGCGAACCACTTGAGAGTACTATTGACGAGGTTATTTATAAAATGATCTTCTTTAGACAATAAGGAATTATCCTGCAACATATTGATGTAGATGGGCATAAATGACCCAAAAAAGAAGTCATTGATAAACTGCCTTGAGTCGATAATGGTATAATTCATTATATTTCATACCTACTATTTCTCATGAATCGTCGAACTTATGCAGAGGAAAAGAAACATGATCAACCATCACGATTATTTCTATAAATCCGTAAACATTCGAAAATGACGTCATACCTTTGACATGTGACATGTTTTTATTCTTTTGACTTATATCTCCCTGTGTTGCTTTATCATTTCAATCAGATTTTTCCTGATTTATTCAATTTCGCAAATGGCTCACCCTCTTACAAGCAAACAGTCTTCCCCCCATTAAACAGTCTTTATTCATTCATTTCTATATATATACTAGCATGTATAGATCACGTCCCATTATATTTCCTCTTCCCATTGTTGTTTTCCAAACTCAATAAAATGAAACTTAAAAAATACTTAATAATATAGGAGTTTTATAGATTTGGAGAATGATTTCGTGGTTGTTTTCTCTGTCTCAGCTGGTTGATTTAAATGCGAAGCTTCTACTCTCTCCTCACCCTTCTAGACAACATCGCTTCAACGAATGTTTTACTATAGAATGAACCAATTTAAATTCTTCATGAACGATGATATAATTGTGTCTCCTGGAAATAAAAATTATCCATAGAAACGTAAATCAACAGCCAGTCATGACAGTGATTGACAGGAGATACAATTATATGATGATTCATGGAGAATTCAAATGAGTTCCTTCCATACTAAGCCCTACGCTGAAGCGATGTTGTCTAGAAGGGCGGGAGGATAACGAAAGCTTCGCAATTCAATCAACCAGCTCATCTCAGAGAGCACAACTAATTCGAATTGAAAATTAAACTCACTTGAAGAATTAAACACGAATACTCTCTATTATATATGTTTATTGTCACATTATGCATTTTACTTACCCTTCATTGTCATAAACCTCACGGTTGGACTTAATTGATTTCAAGATTTCTGTATGAGCTGACATCGTTTAGAGATCCACTACAGTACTGGACAGCTGATTCGTCAAACTAGTTTGAAACTCTTCAGTAAAACGCACCTACCCCATTAGCAGGGCTCGAAATCACCAAATTACGGTTACAAGGCGAGCTAGCTTTTAGACCATTAAGCCAGCCACTGGGATCCGCCAATCCAATGGCCGGTCACACCATGAATTCCAACTTCTGCCTTTCAAGCATGATATAGCGCAACTGGCGCTAGCCAATATCATCGGTGGCGAGTGAGCATCAGATTGATATTCAAGTGTTGGTTTGTGGGAATTTGACTTGTTTTAGGATTGGAAGTTGGAATTCATTCACTGGTGCTGTATTGGATCCCAGTGGCTTAATGGTCCATAGGCTAGCTCGCCGTGTAACCGTGTAGGTTTGGTGGTTACCTACTTCTGTAGAGTTCCAAACTAGTCTGGAGAAGCATCTGGCTGTCCAGTACTCACACGTTTTCTAGGAGATATAAATCTTTCCCCTAATTCCTTATAGTAATAATAGTGGTACTGACATGAAAAAAAACTAATGTGAATTTAGAGACACGGTTTTTTCTTTCATTGGATTTATTTGTGAGGTAATATATTACTTTCTTCTGCGTTAATTTTCTCATAAATCCTGAAAATATAATAAACTACTAACTAGTAGTTTGAAGAAATTACACAAAATGTGAGGGCGATGACAGATGTAAATTTATACAGTGTTAAGTGATAAGTCAGTAAAACACTTCAGAAAATATATGAAGTGAAAATCTGTGTTTTGATTAAAATGGCCTTCATGTAATGTTAGGTGAAACATTGCTTAAATCACTGATATTTACTTCTTGTGAACTGAACAGTGCTTATAATGTCTTACGAATTATTCTTTAGAATGAATGTCATTCACGATTATCTTGTTCGATGCATATTTTACCGAAACATATTAGTCGACAAAGTGGATAGAAACAACGGACAGTTGTTTCATATATTGACCGAGAGCGCTGGGTCAGGTTTAACTAACAGTTTCATAAGGTTATTCACAGATGTAAATAATTCCTGGTTAACTTCTGCGAAATAGGTTTGAGGCTGTGTTTCATCGAGTGAACACGAAGAGTGCCAGAGCTTATCGTTGAGGGCACATATCCGATTGATCATACATCAGCAATAAAATTGGAAGACTATTCGACTTAATATGTGGAAGAACTGAAAACCAACAATGGAGTACTCAACAGCTGTTTCATTAGCCTAGTTTCCGACTAATCGGCAGTAAGCAGCCAAAGGGTGTCAAACCGAGGACCTTACGGTGGTTACAAGGTGAGCTCGCTCGTAGGCCATTCATTCACTAGGACCCGACATAATTACCCTTTTAACCAGAAGGTCCCGGTTTCGAAACCCTGTGGGTGTTTACTGATGATGAGTCCCGAACTAGGCTGGCGAAACAGCTACCCAGTAATCCACTGCTTTCAATGGTTTTCCAAACATTATCAATCCATGGTCATACTTGAACTAACTTATTGTTATTTATTCAGTATTCATTCTGTAATGTGTCTGTCAAAAAGAATATGTAGATCTGAGCATGGGAAACAATTTTCAATTTGCAAAATGTTCCATAAAAATCTATCTGTTAGGCTTTTCAATCTCCACTGAAACTACCGCAGTATGAATATTTCCGTGAAATAACCATACTACTCATAAGTAGTTAAAGTGTTTTAAGAAAACATTTTGCTAATAGTGTGCGCTCAACTCTGCCAATAATCTCTATGTACACCTGTTTTGAAATCAGAACCGTACTGTGTGACTCTGAACTAAGGCGGCTTAATACGAAACTACCTGGGGAGTGAATTAATGACTTTGAGAAACCAGTCTGTAGTATGTAGGCGGAATTATGGATCCCGTATATACGGATTTCATCCAAATCTATTATTTAAGTACTCCTTGGACAACAGGCTCATTGGAAGGGAGAAAACGTGTAGACGACTGTCATCTCTGAAATATATAGACAACGTGGTTAATTATGTGGGTGACTTCATTAATCCTTTCGATGGGACTCACAAATTCCACCGGGCGTTTCGAGAGTCACCTAAAAACACGGATCAGAGAGGTGAATGGGTGGGTCAAAAACACGATGATTCACAATGATCTCGACGAATTTATGTATAGAATTTGGCTTAACCTGACTTTGACGATTCCTATGAGGAATTAGGAGGTATTTTTGGAAAATATGCAAGGAATTTATCCTGCATAACTACTTTTTAACATTGTATTACTTTTAATTAAATTTATGCACTTGTATATTGGACACAACTAATAGGTGAACTGGTATCTGCTAAGGTTTCTATTAAGTAGTTTCGTCTTCGGCTTCTATAGTTTAGAGTCAACCCGTAGTGAATACACACGCTTGAATTATGTAACTGTATCAGCTGTAGTAAATTGAAGTTACTCGTGAATATATTTAAATGGAAAAGCAGTTTTTCAATAGCTATATTTCTTAAAATAGCATTTATGGCAATTTTTATTCCTTCACGTTCCCAGTGTAACATAGGGCTTCAAGCTAGAGACTTGCCCATCCCCAGCCTACCTATTTTTTAAGTTTTAGGTAAAGGAGTGCCTCAGAAGGGAATCAACTCTGAAGCAGCTGCGTGGTTGGAGAGAATTCTACCTCTGTGCCACCAACGCACAAGTAATGGCGATGCTTAAATATAAATAAACGGTCCGTGCATTTTAAGATGCAGCTGTTTCTAGACCTCATATGCAAATGTATAGGATAAGGATCTATTTAGCTATCCAATAGAAATTTTATCTCACTGTGTTACAGTTTTGCGAAGGAAGACTTCGTTTCTGTGTTGGTTTCTGGTGATTATCTTTCATGTGCACTTAATATTTACGAAAATAAATCAGACATTCTTCTGTAAAGCAACCACTTGTGATTCATAATCTCTGTGGATGATAAAGATTATACCGTTGCCAATTTCTGACAAGATGAAGGTTAGCAAAGTGAAATGATGACTGAGGATGAAATTGACCAGTAGGAATCAGTAGCTCTGATTGACCAACTGACTTTGCACTGATTCCAGTGGAAAATTTCAAGGGAAACAGCAATTAACAAACAATTTATCCATACACTAAGAGAGATGCGACTTATTATTTCTACTTTTAAACCGATTCAAAATGAAAGTATTCATTAGACGTGGTTCATCCAAAGAAAAAAATAGTCACTTTTCAACTTTCCATGAACACACATTGCAATCTAAGACGACTGGAGACTTGGTAAAGGAACATTTATGCAGCCAAATTATGTACACCTTCATTGCATCATTTTCACAGATCTTCCATGTTGTGCTACTTCTGTCCTCCCTTCAAATTGTGTTTCTTTGTGTTCCTTTGACGTCCCCCGTGTATCTCCACAAAGCTGTATCATTTGCTTACTGTGACATCAAATCTACCTCCTTGCTATCTGGTGTTTTTACGCCGATGAACGTCTTTTTATACACATCTGATAAATTGTATTAGCAGCACACACTACCCTTGTCCCCCTGTCAAGTAGTTTCGAGCGGAGTCGCTCCAACCTTCTTCGTTCTACCCCTTCCTGTTGTAACTTGGTCCCGGCTTCCTTAGCCCGCCGGATCCATTTTCGCATCTGGCTGATGTAAACTAGTTTAAGCCTACTTCCTCTTTTGATGGCGAAAACGGAAGCACATTTCTCGGTGACATAGGAGGGATTTTCACTGAACCTGGCCCACATCGTACCGCGTACTTTCCTTCTCTACACCTTACTTGATAGCTGGCCTCAAAGATTATGCATCCTATCTTTTCTTCCTGTTCTAATTTCGCGGCGTCTTTCCGTTCCGTCATCATTTTCCACTCCTGGTGGAGAGGCCAGGTTGCCGTGTGTATTGGTAATCGTAGTTTCCTCCCATTCATAAACTGAAATGATGACTTCTTCTTTGTTTCCTGGGTACACGCACGACTAGTCGGTAAAATCAATGGAAACTCTGTCTACCGGTGACCCCCTTTTGAGCACACGCTACAACTGTAGTCGGTAGACTTTTAAGCAGTGCTTTGGTATCACTATGAGGAAGCCATTTAAAAGAATAATGCAACAAATAAGCGATACACCTACTGCTGAAGTTAAAAACAGACTGAGTAAATAAGCTTTATTTTTTTATAATTACAGGGTATTTATTTTGCAGACAGTAAAATGTTTCAGTTGAATGTTTACATTAGTGGTATTGCATGTCAGAAAGCCGCCTTTTATAATTTTATTAATTTTGTTACATTGTTCCGATGAATATTTTAGTGAATGGATGAGTTAATTCACTCTACTGATAAACATTCTTCAACCCCCTTTAATGAATAGTATTCCGTTTTAAAATTGTTATTACGCTATCTCTATCTAACTGACTTCAAATACACAGCCCTTTGTTGTTATGAGATGGTTGGAGGCGATCGGCAGGAAACCTTAGACCACTTAGGTTTCGTGGTTGTTGATACTATCCAGATTGAAGTCTTGAAGGAACTGACTGATAGAATTCAGTGTGCACTAAACAAAGGACTAGACGCCTGATAATAATTTCTAACTAGTGTCCAATCAAATCACACAAACATTTATGTAAATAAGCTCATGCATGTGGTCTGTGTGCGACTTTTGGCCACATTCACTCCCGAAATCTCGCTTAGTCTACGATTTAGTAGTAAGTCAATAAAAGAAAGAAGTTCGGGCGTAGGTAAAGCAACCGCGACCCGTATAAATGGCAGTATAGCTACAGAAACTTCAAATCTCAAAGATTTTACCGCTCAAAACACAAGCTACAACAGTTCTCTTTTAATTCTGACTCGCAGGTTTTCACTTAACGAACGCGTGAGTTTCATAGCTCCACTTTTCTTCTTATCACCTTGCTTACAATTTTATCCATTTGGAAAACAGAAAGATTGAGCGAAGAAATATTTACTTTTCAATTAGATCCTCATCTCACTCTGGCTCTACTCTAATATATATATAGCATTTTTATTACAATACAGTTTACCAATCAAGTGGCACTGATATGTTTGTTAACAATAATTAAACAGTGTCAAAATGTCAATGGGTTGATAATTAACGAAGAAAATCAATACACATTTAAAAGGTAGAAATGGATAGAATAAATTAATTTTACAAGGATAACACGTAATTAAAGATGAAGTGGTCAAAATAAAAATAAAATAATTTGGACCATTATAATTTATTAGGTTTAGGGGGAGGGGGGCGACGTAGTCCTGTCTTGTAACGATGGCCATGGTAAGGAAAGTGGTTGTACAAGTTTCTTTTGAACACACAGGCTTGGCTTCTTCAGGTGGATTCCTACTGCTTCAGCTGTCTGTAGAAGACGAACTCGTAGAGCAAAGTTAAGATTAGTCGGAATGCGATAAATAATTTTAAATGCAGTATTCACATCAACCTTGTACTCAGTATCAACAAGGTGTGCTAAAATAGAACTACGAATAGATCTTGTTTGTCCCTTGCTTAACCACGCTGGATGATGTTCAGAAATACGACGATGAAACTGCCTAATTGTACGCCCAATGTAGCTGGCTCCGCAGCTGCAGTCAAACTGGCAGATACACATAGAGGAGGCAAATTTAGGTAGTTTTTCCTTATTTCTCGAACATAGAATAGGGGTGGTTGTGAAGAGACAACGTACTTCTGCTGCATAATAAGCTCTTTTAACTGCATTCTTCAAGCGCTGTGTTATGATTTCGCTGATGTTGTCACCGAGGAACTGCAATTTTATGAACATTGGTTTTTTCGGAACTGTAGCAATACTGACTCTCCTTGGTGCTGAATTCATATTCTTCTCAATAAATTTATCTGGATAGCCATTTTTTCTAAGTAATTCTCTTATAATCTTAAGCTCCTCATTGAGGCAGTCGTCTGAACAGATTAACTTAGCTCTATGAACCAGACACTTTACCAGGTTACGTTTATATTTCAAAGGTACAAAACTCAAAAAATGAGTGTACTGACCTGTTGTTGTAGGTTTCCTATACACACTCCTTCTTAGTGTGCCATCATCTTTCCTTGCCATGAAGACGTCTAGGAATGAGATACTGTCATTACTTTCTTTCTCTATGGTAAAGTTTATTGCTGAATGTGCATCATTAAACTTGTCCAGGATATTCACTGCATCATTCTCGTCTTTCATAACCACAAATGTGTCATCCATATATTGACAGTAGAAATCCATGTCATTAATTACTCCTTTCAGTGGTCCATTCTCAAATTTAGCGAGGAAAAAATCAGCTAGGAATGGACCTAATGGGGAACCCATAGCTACACCATCAATTTGCCTGTAATATTCCTTATTGAATAAGAAATGAACATTCACTGTGCATCTTAAAATAAGTTCCTTCAAGGTGGATACAGAAATCCCGATGTCTATGTTTCGTGTAGTAATCTCCTCACATATAAAATCCACTGTCTCCATTAATGGTAGATTGGTGAACAAGGAGGATACATCAAAAGATATCATAAACTTGTCCCTCACATTAAGATCTCTTATTTTTTCAACAAATTCAAAACTGCCATTTACGCTATGTTTTACCAATTCATTATGCAGAGGCTTTAGCAGCTTCACTAGCCATTTTGCTGTTGCATGATATGGGGAATTACACATGTCCAACACTGGTCGAAGCGGCAAACCGATTTTGTGCACTTTTGGTAGTCCATATAATCTTGGTGTAACCGTGCCAGTAGGCTTTAAAGATTCATATAAACCGTCTATGATACCACTTTGTTGTTCAAGTCTTTTTAATGACTCAATTAGTTGTTTTTCCACTTTTTCTGTCGGATCGACGGAAGATGTAATTTTTTGAAATTTTTGATGATCACTGAGTATTCCATTCATCTTATCTATGTATTCAGTTTTATTCATTATTACTACTCCAGAGCCTTTATCAGGCTTCGAAATTATTATATTCTCATTATTTCGCAGCTTATCCATGTGAACTCCGTTGCCTCTCAGATATTAAGTAACAGGACTTTTAGGCTTCGCTTAAAAAAGCCATAGTGCATCGGTAGCTTATTAGTAGAACAGTGGTCAATCACGCAAGTGGTCTGGGATTCGATCGCCGGCTGACGCACTCCTAAACCTGGCTTACCCGGTTATAAGGCCGGTAAAAATGGAGGGTCGGACGTGAGGCCAGCAGCCACATCCCGTTAGAAAAACACGACTGCTTCTGAAACCTGGAGCCACTAGTCTGGAGACATATATTTCACTGGGAACTGAAATGAAATGAATAAAACGGCCATATTCTTCGCGTTAATAACCCGTCATGTCAGTGTTAATGGCTTTTAGTTTTAAAAGACTTTAAAATAACCACATGTCTTGTTTGCCATATAATTTTATAATTCGGCGAAGAAAATTTTATTTTTATCGACAAAATCATCTTCAGAGGCTGTACAGTCTTATTTATATTTACCAAAAATATTTAGTAGTCCATTACTGATATTATTACTCAGAAGTGGCTCCGAAAGTAAAAATAAAAGTTTTAAATTACGTCATACACTACGTCACAAAGGAAGAAAGCGTTAGAAATCTGATAAGGTTAAAATTCAGAACAAAAATAGAACAAACAATTGTGGTTTCTTCAGGCGCTATAATTATAAATCCATTAATTTAAACATACAATAGCCAGTCAGTCAGTAAAGGCAAATTAGAATCACATGAAAAGGTGGATTGCGGAACATGTATAAGATGGGATGAAACAATAGTCAGTTAGCTTTTGAATATGCATGGTCAATGAGAACATGAGATAAAATTAGATGAAATAATTTAATGATGCATTTATTTATAGGTTTCGAGAGTGGGTGTATTCAGTGGTGTGTGAGACAATATGAATACCGCCGAAAATAAACCAACGAATAGGGTGGACTAGACGTAATTTCAAGGTTGAAAATAACGACAACAATAATAATGATTGTGAAATAATAACGATGATGTAGTAAAAACTTAAAAGTAACATTATATTATTATTATATTATTGTTCCCTTGGGTTCCTAGTGGAACATAGGGCTTCAACTGCACGTCTCCACTTGCTTCTGTCTTCTGCTGTACTTTTCACCTGCATCCATGTTAGTCCATGCTGTTTCAACTCTTCTTCACACGATCTCCTCCATGTCACCCTTGGACGTCCCACTCGCCGCTTCCCTTTCGGGTTCCACTCGAAGGCCTGACGCGCGATGTCACCAGCGGCCTCCTCAGCGAGTGTCCAATCCATCTCCACCTTCTCCTGCATATTTGTTGAGCGATTGGTTCTTGTTTTGTTTGTTCCCATAGTTTCTTGTTGGTTATTGTTCTTTCCGGCCATCTGATCTTCAGTATAGAACGAAGACAGTTGTTGATGAAGGTCTGCAACAGGCTGTTGGAAATATTCTTTGTGACCCGCCAAGTTTCTGATCCGTATAGAAGAACTGACTGACTTGACGTTTGTATTGAAAATCCGAATTTTGTTGTTGATGCAGGCTGAGTGACGAAGATTTCCAGATTGGTTTCAGGTTGATGAATGTGTTTCTCGCCTTCCTGATTCTCGATTTGACATCCTCGTCCGTTCCTCCTGTAGTTGAGACAATGCTCCCTAGATAAGTGAATGAAGTAACCTCTTTCAAATCCCTCCCGTTGGTGAACGATTATCGAACAATACTAACAATGAATATAGTGAAGTGAAATGAACAGGATTTTGTAAATATGATAACAAGTTAGAAAAGCATTACTAAAACCTAAGGTAATAGAAATCATAAGAAAGGTCATGAAGTCGTAAAAGGTCAGAAATGAACGTTTGTCAATGAAACGGAGGAATCGAAGAAGAAGAAAAAGAAAATTGTGATAGGAATTTAAAGTGCTAATGTTTATGGAGGATTCGTTGGCCTTTATTGTAGGCCAAGGTAAACATAACGGTTGAACATACTTCTGTATACAAAGAGTCAGTCTTCGGGTATTGATTGCTATCGGTTTAGCTACTGATAGAAGACGTAGTCGACCTCCTCTAGATAGATTACCAGGATTGAGGTAAATAAGTGAGAACACCTGCTCAGGTTTTATCAAGTGTCCAGTATTGAATGAGAAGAAAGGTAGTTGAGTTTCCATTTAAAAAGTGTGAAGAGGGTGAGAAAATGTACAAAAGGAACATACGAAAGTGATAATGGTGAATTAATTATTAAAATTAAAAAAATTTACATGGAACGCCTAGTGAAAAGGTTAAGACCATGGTAGAATAAGAGACTGGATGAACTTTTATGTATACATAGTTCGGGGTTTTACTGATGAATAGCCAATGCAACAGCTGAAACCTAACAACCCACTTATCATTTGGTCTCCCTTTGTAGAAATTCTTGAAAGATGACTCTGATGGAGCTGGATGGCTTGAGTTCACCAAGTGCTCGAGAACTGAGCTAGTAACTAACTGTCTTGCATTGTCCTTTTGCCAACCATGCCGGATAATATTTAGAGATGCGTTTGGAGAGTGTGTGCTCTGTGAGGGCAATATAGCTAGCTACACAGAAGCAAGTGAATTTATAAACACACATTGAAATGGCCCAAAGCGGCAGCAGTTTCTTCTTCACTCGTCCATTGATTATTTGTCGACTGTGAAAACTCATCTGTAGCTAAGTCGAAAAGAAGGTTTTTCTCAGTGATATGGATAAGCAGTTCCTCAGAATCTTAGCTGTGGTATCACCTTTAAATTCAACTTTCCTAAATAACAATACTTTTATTACTTTTGAAGCCATTTCTGAGTAATTAATATCAATTTTATTATTGTTATATTTTAGCTACGCTTGTACTGTTATTCAGTCTTTGTATAATGTTCCGTTTTTCTCTCATTATTGACCATGATCATATCAAAATAAGCAATTTATTCACCTGGATGGTCGGTATGCATAAACCTGACTTATTAACTACTACTACTACCTATAAGCAGGTAGTATAATGAGGCGACTTTTATCTGATGCAATGTCAATGGATGCCTTCATTTATACAAAACATACATATTACTGGTTTAATAGGCTTTTGAAAGTAAAGCCAACGAATAACGACAGTATTCATATCTGATTTTTTGACTAAAAGCGCCATTTTAAATAGACTTTCTGGTTAGTTCATTTACGACAAAATAAATTATGCCATTAGAGATTAAGGGATTGACTAATATAAAAAGCTTACTTGGTTCTATAAAAGATCAATTGGTAATTCAATAATCTGTCGATAAAATATCCGATTTTGAAACTGACTAAGATGGATTAGTTTGTTGGATACTGCTTTGAAGTCCTTTTTAAATTGTCCTGCTGGACTGGATCATGTGGCAGACTGTGAGGAGCAAAACGATGGACATAGGCTGCACAAATGAAAAGACACTGGAAGATCTAGGCTTCACAGATGATTTATGTCTAATACCGTAAAACCTCAAAGGTTCATAGGTGAAAAACAAGGAGTTGGTAGGAGAAGTACCGGTAACAAGACTTTAACGGAACATAGAGAAGAAAGGGATGGTGAAAATACCTGACCCAACAGCAAGCATCGATAGCTATCAATAAACCAAACAACAATGTATTAGCCAACGGACAATCAAAATGAGATGGTGACAGGTCGAACAAATCCTAAGGAGACCTGTTGGGTGATATCGTACACCAGAGTCTTGAATGGGACTTAGGTGGAAAACGACGATTTAGGTGGCGAGTGAAAGTTTATGACCAACCATGGAGCTAACTAAGGATGACTATCGACTAAAGGGCGTTTGTACTGCTCAGCAGTCCGCTCCGTCCTCCTTTATGGCTGTGAGACCTGGCCACTGAGAGCGGAAGCTATGAAAAGATTGACAGCTGTCTTTGATCATAGGTGCCTGCGTTCTATCTCCCGTGTGAAGTGGTATAATAAGGTGAGCAATACTGAGGTTAGGCGTCGAGTGCTAGGTAAGGAGGGGAAATCAATCGACGGGGCTGTGAAATTACATCGACTGAGATGGTTAGGACATGTGTTACATATGCCTAGTCATCGCCTTCCTCGACAGAGGGCAATGTTAGCTGACATAGGGTCAGGCTGGAAAAGAGCTAGCGGCGGTCAAACGAAAACATGGCACCAGTCAATGAAATCTACAACAGTTACTTTAAGCCACGTAGGTAGGTGTAGACTTCTCGGTTAGGGTCCTCGGGACGATCAACACTAATGGCTGGAGACAATTGATGCTATGGCTCAAAATAGTTCTCAATGGCTGGCGCAGATGCATCCACTCCTTGTGACTTATAATACCCAATGAAACTTTATTGTTCTTCGTTATTACTATTCCTTTGTCTCACACCTCTGTTTACTGTCTATATTATTATGCATTTCTCCTACTTCCTTCTCTTGCTTTGTATGCTACATGGAATGTGGCGACTTGAACTGCTGCACATATGTGCAAAGTTCTATGTCGAAAACAGACAGACAGACAGTTAAGAAAATAGGATAAAATGCAGAAGTGCCGCTGAAGTCATAAGTTTTCAGGCGGAACTCAATTAGCAGTTCCCCATTATCGGCTGGCTCTACACTAATATTACGGCTTTTTACATCAAAATGTTTGACCAATCAAGTGGTTATTTTAGTTATTCAGTCTAAGGTATACCTAGAGAGGTGAATTTAAGAGGTTAGAAGTCATCAAAACAACATTAGTAACAGGATATCTAAGTTTTGAAGGAAGAAGGGGTGAAAATTAATTCATTACGGAATTCAGGATAAGTTAATTACATAATCAAGAAATTTGCAAAATAGCAATGATGACTAAGAAGAATAGGATGACTCAGAAGAGTTACACAAAATACAAACAAATTAATAGAATTAGCTAGAATTGTAAAGATTAAGCAAGTCAAAAGATAGTTACAAGGAGAAGGGAAAAATCGTTTTTAAAAACTTAATATGTATTATGTAGTTGGCGATGACAAAGAAAGGGGCTGTACAAATTTCTTCTGAACTGACTCACAGATTTGACTTGTTCCGATGAATTCTGATTGCTTCTGATGTATGTAAAAATCATATTCGTAGACCATGCAGCGATTGGTTGGGTGAAATACGACAGATAACTTTAAAAGCTTTATTAGAATCGACTTGATGTCCAGTCAGCATCGACGAGATGATCTAGTATTCAGCTGCTTAAAGCTTTATTCGGAACTCTGTCGAACCTGATTGCACATCCAATGTAACTAGCTCTGCACTAGCAGTTAAACTGATGAATACACATGGAAGAGGTAAAACTGGGCAGTTTGTATTTACTTCTTGAAATAACCATAGATTGGCTTGTAAATATACAAGAAACTTAGCTGTGTTACAAGTCTTTTTGAAGACCCTTCTCGGACGTTGTCATAAGATCTCACTACTGACATCACCTGTGAATTGTAATCTTAGGAAGACTGACTTTTTTGAGAGCAGTGGGTACTTTTGACTTTTTACTTTCTGAGTTCATGTGTTTGTTTACGGATTTAGTTGGATAATCCGTTTCTGCTTAGTAGAGCACGAATATTACTCAGTTCTTGGTTGATTGTCTCATTTGAATAGATGAATCTAGCCCAGTGAACCAGACATCTAACCAGATTACGTTTGTATTGTAGAGGTACGAAGCTCAGAAACTGAGCATATTGTCCACTGGGAGTAGGTTTTCTATACAAACGTCTACATATTATTCCGTCTGTTCGTTTGATAAATAAAATAAATAATGATGGTAGTGGTAGTGATAACAACAGTAATACTGATAATAATAATAATAATATTAAGGATGATACCAATAATAAGGAATCTAAATCCTCAGTAGTAATTCCATACAAGGAAGGAACCTCGGAAGCCACCTTACGCAGAATTCTTAACAAGGCAGGCAGGAATAAAAGTGGCTGGCATTCAAACTGTCCACAAACTCAATTAGAAACAAGCTTTGTCGGTTAAAGGATCCTGCCTGGAGAGCCAATTAAACAAAACAATTTAGTCTTTCTTATACACTGCTGGAATGATTTTCAGGTCAAATACATAGGTCAAATTAGTAGAACGGGGTCAGTCAGTCAGATAAGCGGAGCACAAAAGCCTAGCAGCAAAATCTAGATTAGTTGACCCGAATAAGATAAGAAATCTTGAGAATAGTTCAGCTATAGCATTCACTACATGCAATCACACACAAGCATACAATAGGATGGGATAGGATGACAGTTTTAAAATCTAATGTCACAGGGTGGAGGGAGAGATTGATGACAGAAGCTTTGTTTATCGAATCAACTGCAAGTACGCGTAATAAACACCTGTCCACTCGTATATCTGGAAAATTCTACTACCCCTTAGACGACAAACAGGGGAGAACAAAGAAAACTATAAAGCTCAAGTTTCGACTTAGTGTGATTATAATTGAAGGCATCATTATGAACAATAAGTTTTGTTCGAAACGTCATCCAGTAAATAATACTGTTTCACTGTGTGATATATCTAATAAACCAACTAATATGGAATTACTTACTGCCACAGTGCCCAAGTTTTACACATATATTAGTCTGTTCGTTTAGTCATTTGGATGTCCAAAAAGTGAATAGAGTTATTGTTATTTTCTACAATTTACACTTTTAGTTTTAAAATTTTAACTAATTCTGTTAACTTGTGTGTATTTTGCGTAAATCTTGTGAGTCATCCTGTTCTTCTTAGTCATCACTGCTATTTTACAAATTTCTTGATTATGTAATAACTTGTTGCTATCGCCCAAGAATTAACTTATCTTGAATTCCGTAATTACTTGATTTTCACCCTTCCTTCCTTCGAAACTTTGATATCTTGTTACTAACATCTATTAGTTAACTGATGTTTTGATAACCTTTAACCTCTTAATTTCACCTTTCTTTGTAGGCATACCTAAAACTGATGAACTAAAATAACCACTTGATTGGTAAAAAATTTTGTTGTAAAAGACGGTTTATTAGTGCAGACCTAGCCGATAACGAGGAACTACTTATTGAACAGGAATGCATATTTCTTCGCTCTCTCTGTTGCTTTTTCTAAATACATAACTGGGAATTCGAAGATCACTAAAAGGTCACCATTCTTCTGACAAGATAACCGATGTTTGCATCTTATGAGAAACAATTTTGTTGACACAGACTATTCAAAAGTTTTGATCTTTGTGAAATTTTTATGTAGCAACATGTGTTTATCAAACTTTGAACACTGATATTATATTATTATTATTGTTCCCTTGGGTTCCTAATGGAACATAGGGATTCAGCTGCACGCCTCCACTTGCTTCTGTCTTCTGCTGTATTTTTCACTTGCATCCATGTTAATCCATACTGTTTCAACTCCTCTTCACACGATCTCCTCCATGTCACCCTTGCACGTCCCACTCGCCGCTTCCCTTTCGGGTTCCACTCGAGTTATGGCCTGACGAGCGATGTCAGCCAACGGCCACCTCAGCGACTGTCCAATCCATCTCCACTTTCTCCTGCATATTTCTTGGGTGGCGATTGGTTCTTGTTTTATTTGTTCCCATAGTTCCTTGTTGGTGATTCTTTCCGGCGGCCATCTGATCTTCAGTAGAGAGAGAAGACAGTTGTTGATAAAGATCTGCAACAGGCTGTTGGAAATATTCTTTGTGACCCGCCAAGTTTCTGGTCCGTATAGAAGAACTGACTGACTTGACGTTTGTATTGAAAATCCGAATTTTGTTGTTGATGCAGGCTGAGTGACAAAGATTTCCAGATTGTTTTTAGGTTGATGAATGTGTTTCTCGCCTTCCCGATTCTCGATTTGACATCTTCGTCTATGCTCACAGCATATTCCTTCTTTACCGATGGATTGTCATCATTTCGATTAGTTCTTTCAGTTAAATAAATTATCTGATGCATTTATTCCCCTTTATGAATTTGAATAAAACAAGAACAACAACAGTGGTTTTCGCTGAATAAAATGATACCCTTACTGTTTATTTCGTTGGCTTCTCATCAGCTGCTTACATCCCTAAGACATTATTAAAATTATGTAGAGAAACAGTTTCAACATACTTAACCACAGAGAGTTCATTTTTAAAC
Source organism: Trichobilharzia szidati (assembly GCA_944472155.2). Lineage (NCBI taxonomy): Eukaryota > Metazoa > Platyhelminthes > Trematoda > Strigeidida > Schistosomatidae > Trichobilharzia > Trichobilharzia szidati. The sequence goes on along the minus strand of OX235276.1, from coordinate 17,936,309 downwards.
AAAAAATCAATATATGCATACAATACTAATATAATTAATAACAATCACTTTATTCCAAATAATAATAATAATTGTACAAAAGGGAATATTAGAATTCACGTAATCGAACGAAAGGTGGGCAAGGAAAGACGCAAAACCACTTCTTTCTGAACTCATAAATCGGGTTTCAGGCACTTGATGTAGATTGCTTCGACAAATTTGAGGAGAATTGAACTCTTATGTCTGTTGATAATTTCGAAGGACTTTGCAACGTCCAGTTTGTTTTGTGTTTTTAATCAGTATTACATAATAAGAAATATCCAGTTAATTACATTATGGATAAAATTTATCTGCATAAAGTCTCACACAGTGTTATGCAGAAATATTTATTGATGGCTGCAGCTCATAGTCATATCAAGGCACTACTCACACAACTTTCTTGCTTCATTTGTATACATGAGTAAAACTTGATTACACATTTGAATAAAATCAATTTGGGATAATGTACATTCAGAAATAATAATAATATGAGTGTTATCAGTCAAATACAGTCAGATGGGAAATAAGGCAAGTGGTTTTATAGTCGCAATAAGTAACATATTAGAATAATGTGATGTACGTGAACTGAAATAGAATTTTAAGATTATTTATTATCCTCCTCTGATTTGACTGACTACTGGTAATAATATCTTCTGTATCTCTGTTATTTGCATTGAGTCATTTCTGTTGCATGTGTGGGATGCAGACTCGATGAACAAGGATTCAGTAATCATTCTATCTCACTCTACACCTACCTAGATTACTTCTTAGAATCTTAACTCTCTCCCACCCTATTGTGTGGTTGTGTGTTAATGCATGCAGTGTGACTGCTCAGTTTTTTCCTAAATCTCGCTATCCCTGATCAACGGCTTTAATCTATGTAGTTCACCTAACTCACAGTCATTTCAAGGCATTTTGTAAATTATATCATTTTGTCTAATTGGGTCAACCTACAGGATCCTTTAAGCTAAAGAGGTTGTCCTACTTGACCATTTTTGATCTTTTGTTGATTTTATTCAAATGTCTAGTCACTTTTTATTCATGTATATTAACAAAGTCAGAAAGTTATTTGAGGAACTTGATTTCATAATGAGCAGTAATAAATTGTGCTAGAAACGTGGTCATCAGTAAATATTACTGTATAACAACACTGTGTGGGACTTTATCCAAATAAATTAACACTTAACTCTAATTAAACACCATCTCTTAAACATATCTGAGTTAAAAATACAAGTACTCAAAATTAGTAGTCATTAACATTCTTCTGCTTTTTGGTTTGGTAATTTTTGTTTAAATCTGTTCACAAAAATCTGATTGGTTAATTTTTACTAACTTTAAACAAAATGCCATTCACTATTGAATCTGTCATTCTTTGAATATACAAAATAAATTTCTGATTGGTTAATTTACTCACTGTATATTCACGAATGAAAATTAAGGAAAAATTTATTTTAGAGAGACAATTTTACCTATGAGAAAGCGTCTGTTTCAACAGAAATTATAATTAATTATTAATGACTCTTCATTCGTGTCAACACAGACGCGTGGTAACTATGGAGAAGAATTCTTCTTCTTCGAAGTGTATTATTCCACTGAATGAGGCGATGCACATCTAGTATGCGATCAGGTTAAGAGAGGAAAAAAACCCGACAAATCGACATTAAGAGGCAGTTGGATATACATATATGTATATATAGAAGCTTATATCATTATTTTACGGATTATGAGAGATTATCTATTAATTTCTTATTTTATTGTATGGATTTATGCGGATGAATTTCATGTTGTTTCTCCAGGACCATGTCTACAAGAAGGTGATGCTTATTGTATGCGTCGTGTTGCCAATAGTATGTGTTCAATTGAAAAAAATGAATGTTTCTGTAAGCCTGGTTATGTTTCAATACAAGAAAGTTATGGGATCACGTGTAAAACATGTGAGTTTATTTTCTCTTTTCTTTTCTTTTTTTAATGTTTTACATATTGAATGACTGGTTTCAACATAGAACTTTGCACCGATGTGCACCAGCAGTTCGAGTCGCCAGACTCCCTCCATGTGGCACACAAAGCAAGAGAAGAAAGTAAAAAGGAATGCAGAATAGAGACAGTAAATAGAGATATAATATCGAAGAACAATATAGTTTTATTGGAAATTATAAGTCACAAGGAGTGGATGCATCTACGCCAGTGAGAATGATTGTGAGCCATATCACCAATTCATGGAAAATACCCATTGTAACATAAAGAAAATCAAAACAAATGATTCAGCGAAGAGACTCTTTTCAACAACGAATTTATTATCAAGCTGTACAATCGTATACATATATGGTTTTTAAGAAGTAACATCCAGTGAAGGAATTGAATCATAGGTGTGAATGCATAAAATAATAATAATATGAAATGCAATTAAAATTAAAATGTTTGTGATTATAATCGTAGTTAAATGTCAAGTGGCAAAGCAAATTAATGTCATATATAGAATAATTCATAGGATGGATAGAACTTGAAAAGGGTGTGCAATTATTGGATTAGTAGACAAATCGAATAAAATAAAAACGTTGCGTAATATTGTGTGAAATTTAATAGCATAGAATTTAACGTTGTAGAAAAAAAGGAATTGATTTAGAATGACAAGTGGAACAAGTGAAATAATACCGGGGACATTTCAAAGTGAGAATAGGAATAGTAACAGTTGACGTAATAAAGGAAGAGTATACAAATTGAATAGACAAAATGAAAAAATGAAAAATTGGTAGAGCAAAAATATGATTGGGAATTACCATACTTTAGCATAGAGAGATTAAGACCATGAAAGTTGGAGGGGTTGACGAAATTTTTCTGTACACAGAGATCTGGCTATTTTGTTTCGATAGCCAAAGCTTCAGCAATACAGATGAATCGGGTACGTAGTGATTTTGCCTTGTAGATGACTTTAAAGGCGGAGGCTATAGAGATAGGGTGATCATTATTTACCAGATGTTCAATGATCGCGCTTCTTATTGCTTCACTTCCACCTCTTCGCAACCATGCAGGATAGTGTTCTTGCACCCTCTTGGACAAAACTCGAGTCGAACGATCGATATACCTATTTCCAAAAAGTGTCTCCAGCCACTGGTTTTTACCGTCCCGATGACCCGAACCAGGAAGTCTACACCTCCCCATGTGGCTGGCTTAAAGTAACTGTTGTGGATTTCATTGACTGATGAAGCCATGTTTCGGTTTGACCACCACTGACTCTTTCTTAATCTGACCCATATCTTCGAGGAAGACTATGGCTAGGCATGCGTGACACATGCCCTAACCATCTCAGTCGATGTAACTTCACAGCCTCGTCAATTGATTTCCCCTCTATCTCACCTAGCAATCGATTCCTGACCTCAATATTGCTCTCCTTATTATACCACTACCTAAAACACGAGCGATAGAACGCAGGCACCTACAATCAAAGACAGCTAGCCTTTTCATGTCCCCTACTCTCGATGGCCAGGTCTCACAGACATAAAAGAGGACGGAGCGTACTGCTGAGCACTACACACGCCCTTTGGTCTATAGCCAGCCGGATATCACGTTAACTAAGTCAGAGGTGGCGTAAACTGACTTATGCGAAACGAGCCTTCTGTATCCGTGTTGAGATTTCGTCAGCGATCAACCCGTTGGCGTTGGCTGATGCAACTTCCCAAATAAATGAAGCGGTCAACGCGCTCTACCACTTCACTACCTATTTCCAAGCTAGGAGTCAATGTAGTTCAGTCCTGTAGCATCATCTCACATTTGGCGGGAGCGAATCGCATGCCAAACATTCTCACATTTCAGCACAAGGTGTTCAGAAGACTCTATGGATTTTTTTCAGCGTCTTCACATACAAGGACTATATCACCTGCATATTCTAAGTCAACGAGATTATTCCCTGGTAACAATTCAATCCCTGAGTCGCTGAAGGCAGTTGGGATTAAGTCCATTAGTACATCTATGATGAAAATGAATAGAAATGGGGATAGTGGGCATCCCTGTCGGACACCACTAGTTGTCACCACTTAAAATGACAACTCGCCATATTAAATAGTATTCATTGGTTGAAGGAGATCAAGCGTGATAACTAGAAGTTCCTGAATAATCTCCATTCAGATATTAATGAAAAATAAAACACGTGGTTCAGTGAACAGTCTATTTTCGACGGCGAATTCATTCACTTAGCTGTACATCCACAATTACATATAACCATCTTTATTAGTTTTCTCAGACAAGAATGAAAATTACTTAGGGTTGTTGTTTACGTCATCAAAATATTTCAAACAATGTGATGAATAATCAAATTGTAACTAAAGGGTGGATGAAGATTAGTGTAAAGGTAGTTGTCAGTGTGAGTCAATGCATAAAAAAGTCGAATAAATGAATTGTAGTTGCGTAGTAAGATGAGGAATTTTAATGAGTGATTTTTGATTATGATGTACATAGAAACGCAGGAAAATATGGAATTATGAACCTGGATTTCAAATGGGAAGAATGTTAGCATCATTTGAGACGAACATCTTAGGCAGCAACGCTAAGATTAGTGTTCTCCAGTCGTCCATTGGTTCGCAGAAGCCTAAAGGACTAAAGGTCTTGCATTCGAGAATACTGTCACGCATAGTTGCAAGGTGGTAGTGGCTCTATAAGGAGTGCGATAATCGAAAAACTCATCAACACTAATCATTCCATCTCAGAAATCGCCTCCTGCCCTCAAAGTAATCTAGAGAATCATGAATAACCTACCAAAGGCAAAACTCCGTCGTCTCCTAGCGCATTGCTGAAGTCTTAGCCATTCACTTCGAAAAACCAGAGTTATGTATGCAACATGAAAATCATTCAACCAATTCTACTATAATAGCAACAGCCGTGTAGATTTCTACTGACTTGATGTTTGCGTGACTGCTTTTCTAACAACTCCTTATAACAACTCTTGTATTTCCTATACAACTCTTACATAATTGCATGTTCTCCTTCGTTTCTTTATACATCCCCTAATCAAAACTCACTCATTAAATTGTTCGTCTTATTGCGCAACTATAATACACTTATGCAACTTCCCTTTATGCGTTGACTAACATAAGCAACAATTTTTTGATAACTTATCACTATCAGACTCATACAGTTCGATTATTCATAACATTTTGAAAATATTTTGATGAAGTAAACAATTAACCGAAGTAGTTTTTAATCTTGTCTGACAAAGCTAATGTATACACATGCAAAAATAATTATATATATACAAATATATATAATTGTGATTGTACAGCGAAGTGATTGAATTCGCAGTCGAAAAGAGACTCTTCGTTGAACTACGTGTTTTGTTAATATATGTGTAAAACTTAGGCACTGTGGCAGTAAGTAATTCCATATTATTTGTTTATTAGATATATCACACAGTGAAACAGTATTATTATTTACTGGATGACGTTTCGAACAAAATTTATTGTTCATAATCATTCCATCAATTATAATCACACGACTTCGAAACTACATGCAATTACACACAACCATACAATAGGATGGGATGAGATGACAGCTTTAAAATGTGATGACACAGGGTGAATGATGGGAGAGACTGATTGTAGAAGCTTTGTTCATCGAATCAACTGACAGGGAATACGTGTAATAGGAATGATTCAACACCTGTCCACTCGGATATCTGGAAAATCCTACTATCCCTAAGACGACAAATAGGAGAGAACAAAGAAAACTATAAAACTCAAGTTTCGAAGTCGTGTGATTATAATTGATGGAATGATTATGAACAATAAAAGATTTTGTTCGAAACTTTGTCATCCAGTAAATAATAATACTGTTTCACTGACTGTGTGATATATCCATCTAATAAACAAACTAATATGGAATTACGTGTTTTGTTTTCGCTAGTTAAAATTAGCAGTGAGCATTCTCAAGATCAGTTAATTGAGAAAGTATCTATAAGCGCAAACCACTGTTCAGTACGTACAAGCAATGGAAAAGTTCAGAAAGCCTTTCGATCTCCCTGTGTTTGACCCTCACAAGGTAATCGTTACCCTACACGGTGGACCTCGTCATAAACGACGATCATTCAAAGACCTGTTGAAAACCAAAGAAGTACTGTATTAATAATTGGGATTTTTTCTTTTGACGCCATAGGAATTAACCCCTACAAGAAATCTGGCTTAAAATTCCTGTTTCTGAATCCAAGAAAATTATTCTTCAGACAAAGAACTGAAAGTAGATTTCTTAAGATTTTCAATTTTCATTGAATAACATCTAACGAATCGGCTAGAATTTGAAGGCAGAAATTTTGTTCCTCTGAGTTCCGAGTGGAACATAAATAAGGCTTCAAGCCCGAACTTTGAAGTCCCAGTAGCAGCTCTTTTTATCTCTTTTTCACCAAATGGAGTTGTTGACATTATTCTCAGTCTTCCCTGCTGACTGGTTAAGTGAGATTCGGCAGTGCGTCGGCTGGAAACTGAACCGTGCATCACGTGAATAGACAGTGAGTATTCTACCACTGCACCATCAGTGCATCACCCTGTTAATAGTCATAAACATATGACATAGAAATGAAGTGCTTGTTTGAAATATTGTGACTTATTAGCCACACTACTAACTCCAATGACTACATTCAACAATTTTTATGACATTTTTTCTATTCCTTCACGTTCCCGGTGGAACATTGGGCTTCAAGCTAGGGATTAGAAGTTTCCTTCTGTGGCAGTGGTGTTTATTCTTACGGTGTATGGCTGTTAGCCGCCTCATGCCCAACCTTCCTTCTTTAACAGTCTTATTTTACTGGCTTAGCGAGGTATAGGAGTGCCTCGCCGGCCGGGGATCGAACCACGAACCACCTTCGTGGTTGGCGAGCATTCTGCCGCTGTGAAGATTCAACTGACACATATTAACACACTCACAGTAACCTAATTTTCTGAGTGTCACTTTATATCCTTGTTTGAAATTAAAAACAAGACATTGAAGTGTGAAGGTCGTAAAATATTCCTTCTGGGTATTTCAATCTACCATGTAATAAATACGACTGATAGGGTTTCTTTAGGTTAAGATATTAGAACTGTGACAGATTATCAAGAAGAAAAGGCATTCGAAGGTTTGAAAACAGGATTGAGAAACAAATTCACTCTGCATTTATTCACCCGCCAACAGCTAGAAATCAAAAAAGAAGACATAAGAAAATTTGAGAAAGAAGAATATGCTTTTCGATAATTTCCTCTTCAAGTACTACAATTATATATATATATACGTATTTTCACATACACAGAACATGACTGACTGATTGGTTTCAACATAGAACTTTGCACCGATGTGCACCAGCAGTTCGAGTCGCCAGACTCCCGCCATGTGGCACACAAAGCAAGAGAAGAAAGTAAAAAAGAAATGCAAAATATAGACAGTCAACAGAGATATGAGGCAAAAAGGGTTGTAATATCGAAAAACAATATAGTTTTATTGGAAATTATAAGTCACAAGGAGCGGATGCATCTGCGCCATTAAGAATGATTTTGAGCCATATCACCAATTCGTGGAAAATTCCCATTGTAACATATAGAAAATCAAAACAATTGATTCGGCGAAGAGACTCCCTTCAACGAATTTATCATCAAGCTGTACAATCGTGTATATATGGTTTTTAAGAAGTTATATCCGGTGAGGGAATTGAAACATAGGTGTGAATGCATGAAATAATAATAACAATATGAAATGCAATTAAAACTAAAGTGTTTCTGATTATAATCTTAGTTAAATGTCAAGTGGCAAAGCAAATTAATGTCATATATAGAATAATTCATAGGATGGATAGAACTTGAAAAGGGTGAGCAATTTTAAAATTAGTAGACAAATCGAATAAAATAAAAACGTTGCGTAATATTGTGTGAAATTTGATAGCATAGAATTTAACGTTGTAGAAAACAAGGAATTGATTTAGAATGACAAGTGGAACAAGTGAAATAATATCGGGTACAGTTCAAAGTGAGAATAGCAATAGTAACAATTGACGTAATAAGAAAGAGAATACAAATTGAATCGACAAAATGAAAAAATGAAAAATTGGTGGAGCCAAAATATGATTGGGGATTACCATACTTTAGCATAGAGGGATTAGGACCATGAAAGTTGGAGGGGTTGACGAACCTTTTCTGTACACAGAGATCTGGCTATTTCGTTTAGGCAGCCAAAGCTTCAGCAATACAGATGAGTCGGGTATGTAGTGATTTTGGTAAATTACTTTTTGCCTTGTAGATGACTTTAAGGGCGGAGGCTATAGAGATATGGTGATCATTATTTACCAGATGTTTACGAATCGCGATTCTTATTGCTCCACTTCCACCTCTTCGTAACCATTATGCAGAATATTGTTCTTGCACCCTCTTGGACAAAACTCGAGTCGAACGACCGATATACCTAGCTTCACACGAGCAGGTGAATCGATAAACTCACACAGAGTTGATCAACAGCGGGATCTTGTCCTTCAGGTTATTGAACAGCAATGGTCGACTAGTAAAGGCTATTCTCAGAGATGCAGCAGGGAATGTTCTTCTTAGGGACTGTGATATCCTTCGTTTCATGATATCGGAAGCTAAGTTCCCTTTGAATTCCAAGCTCATGTAAAGTATTTTCTTGGGTACGGTTGATAAGTCACTTTTTTAGGATTTGAATGTATATTCTTATCTATAAAACGTGGTGGAAATCCATTTTCTATTAAGATTTTCCTCAAGAGTTATAACTCATCATCCACAGTATGAGGGCTACATATTCTCCAAATGCGAGTGGAAATAGAATATCAAATAAAATCTCCGCAACAAAAGTAAGGATCAATAAAATCTTGATGGATAGGAGGCTAAGGAAGGCGTCTGAACTAACCGACTTCTTCTTTTGGATACATAAGTTAGGCTTCTTAATTAAGCTTGATTCCAACAGCTTAGTTGGTATATAGTAGATGACTTTGAAAGCAGCCTCGTCGACATCAATCTGGTGTTCTTTATCCATGAGATGAAACAGTATAGAACTAACTATGAATGGACTTTGTTTCTCCCTTACTTAACCACAATGCAGGATGGTGTTCGGAAATCTGACGATAAACACACTTACTACCCGGAATATGCAAATAACTGGCTCACTCCACAAGAGCAATAAAATTGGTATATATACAGAGAAAGAAGATGCGAAATTAGGTAGTTTATCTTTAACTACTCGCGAATGCAAAATGGAGGTTTGGTTTTGAAGAGATAGCATACTTCAGCAGCACTGAATGCTCTTCGTTTTACTGCCGTATTCCTTAGGCGTTGTGTTAATATCTCTCTGATGCTATCATCTCCGAGGAAGTGAAAATGTAAGAACGCGGCTTTCCTTCTTCAGAAATGTTGGTATTTCGGCATGCCTTGACTTTTGATTTATATTCTTATCGATGAAGTTCCTGGGTAACTTGATATTATTTAAAAAACACCAATATAGTTAATGACGATTATTCTAGAATATTCTGTGTATATAAATAAACGCGTATATATGTATGTAGTTGTAGTGCTGTAGGAGAAAACTGCCAAAAAGAATATTCTTTTCTCAAATTTTCTTTAGTCTTCTAAATGTCCGAATGAATATTTTCGCTATATTGAAATGTAAATACACGATATCTCTTAACTCTTGAAAAGATGAAGCATATTCACGTTTCTTTCTGACACTACTTGGTCAGGAATCGCGTATACGGCGATTAAGTTATGATTATTTAATCAAAATATCTTGTGCAAATAACATCAACTACAGTTTTGACTGTGCCCGAATGATCTGAACTGTATTTCTTGGATGACTCTAGTGCCAGGCAAATACATTTCTAAACACTCTGAGGTTCTTTCAAAACAGAGTCTGTACGCCATATGCTAAGAACATCTCGTAGGAGGTGTTCTTATCTTGATTCCTCCTTCCTTCCTTTAACAGAAGAAAGGAATTTGGAATGGGTAGAATGATATTTAGTTAACCTGAATGTATTTGGAAAAGATAAAATAGTCCCATCAGTCACTGAGGGATTAAAATGTCCAACTGTCAGAAATTATGAATTCGTTGTGTTCTCTAAACTGGTTGATTTAATAGCGAAGCTTTCGTCGTCCCACCCCTTTTAGACAACATCGCTTCACCGCAGGTTTTAGTATAAAATGGACTTATTTGAATTCCTTCTCCATGAATGATGTAGTTGTATATCCTGGCAACCACTTTCGGGACTGGTTGTTAATTTACGCCTGTAGTGATCATTATTATTGATTTGAAATTTGAACTCTCTTGTCATGGCTGGTAAATTTGGTCTATAGTAATTAGTGTGTTTGTTAATCGCTGGCTGATTCACTTGAGTACCAGGATTCTAGAAATTCCCTGGAAGTATTTCCAGTGTTTCCCCTCCTGTTTATAATTTCTACATTATCCCAATCATCTAATTGGTGTCCGTAATTATCAACATGCATCATGTCCTTTCACGGCTAATTTGTGTTCTTGGATTCTGATTCGAAGGGGACGCCCACTTTGTTGACCGATGTAATGTCTGTTACAGTTCATAGAATTTATTTTGTAAATGATATTAATTTTATCTTTTTCTGTTGGATGGATCTTTCGGTTTGCACAATGTCGACTGAAGTGATTGTCATGACTTGTTGACTGGCTTGTGTTCTATATCTATTTCAAACGGTCTCAATATTCTAGTGTTATTCAGAGATATTTTTTTATATTATAGGATGAATTTTCTTGTAGTCTTTGGTAATGGTTTCTTGTTCATGTTTTGACTCGAGTTTGAACATTTTTTGATGAAATTGTGAAGAAATCCATTCTTTTTGAAGACGATTAGTAGGCACTTTTCCTCCATTTTCTTCAACACCGAAGTAGTGCTACAGTGTGTATGTGTACCGGAAATCGTCTCAATAAGATTATCACGGTAGTAAAAGAAAAATATACACTTCAGTTACTTTTGTAGTATTCATACACATTCCTGCCAAATTTATGACTTTAGCACACTAAAAGAAACAAATTTTCAGACGTCGGCGCATCACTTTTGAAGACTGGGAAAAATGCAGTCCCCACTTAAATACAAAACTACCCAGCTAAAATCATTATCCCATAAATTATTTTGTTTTCTTACAGGATTTCATCATGAGCTGACATTAGTTAGAGAACCACTGGAAAATCTGGGAGTACTGAACAGCTGTTTCGTCCTAGTTTGGGACTCTTCATCAGAACGCAGCCACCGGGGTTCGAACCCAGTGTAGAAACGTAACTTGATGTACATATTGTAGGTTAATGTTAGTAGAAAAACAGTTGTTGATTGGTTCTTCTCACACAAAGTTAACCTTGCATCCCTTGTGGCTGTGTCAGTTCATCGATGTGTTAACTGTATCGTGTATCTTGACTTGTTTCACTACATTGACTCATACTGTCAACCAATTTGGCTAGCAACCATCTCTCACCACACCAGGACCTTCTGGTTACAAGGTCTACATGGTCTACTAGCTCGCCTTGTAACCAAAAGGTCCTGGATTCGAACCCCGGTGGCTGCGTACTGCTGAAGAGTCCCAAATTAGGACGTAACAGCTGTCCAGTACTCCCAGGTTTTCCAATGGTTCTCTAACCAATGTCAGCTCATGATGAAATCCTGTAACCAATCAAACAAGATCCCTACAAAGTCAATACTTGAATATTTTGTTTTCCTCGTGTTTATATCAAGCTTGAAAGAATTTGATAATTCTTCATGTGATAATGCCATTACACAGTTTTTTTTAAATATATTTGTTTACGCTTTCTTTTGCTATGCTTTTATTCTCCAAAAACGGGGGAGAACAAATTAAATAGAATTTGATAATTAACTAGCTAAGTGATCATAATTATCGTTACTGAACATCTTGATAAAGTCAAACATAAACAACCAGGATAATATTAATAATAAAATATAATAAAAGTAGCAACAATAATATCAACAAAATAAGTGAAGACACTGGTGAAACATTGGGCAGTAATTTGTTAATGACACTTTAATTTGCCTCCAAAATAGGCCGGACACTGATACACTACCCTGGTTAAATGTATTCACAGCATCTTATTGATTGTATAATTTAGCGGACCAAATTAGCTGAATAGATGGACCATCACCTACAGCTCCCTCAGAAATTTTGAATGAATCTTGAATGCAATCAAGCTGCTAAAGTCCGTGAAGGCTGGAGGATGGGACCGAATTCCCCCCCCCCCCCCCGAAGCAATGAAAACAGACCCAGCGACTGCAGCAGATGTGTTGACGCCATAATTGCCAAAGGTCTGGAAGTAAGAAAAGGTGCTTACTGCCTGGAAGAAAGGCTGGCCACCTTGTTGAGCTACCCAACAAAAGCGACCTACGGTTCTGCAACAACTGGCCTGGAATAATGCTTTTGTCCATGGCAAATTAAATACTAAGTTTCGTCATCCTGGAGAGAATAAACGATGCACTGGCTGCAGAACTCTGCCAGCTCGTCGAAACAAGTCGGATTCAGGAAAGGCAAATCATGTGTTGACCACATTATAACTCTACGCATCATCATCATCACAGAACAAAGCACAGAATGGCAGTCACACATCTACCTTGACTTCATTGATCGACTTCGGAAAGGCTTTCGACAGACAGCGTTGACCGTGAAGTAATTTGGAAAATACTTCAGCACTAGGGCGTGCTGTGCCCCATATCTTTAACAACTTCACTCAAGAGCCGACTATTTGACAATGCCTGCTACGTGCCAGTCAGGTGATCCACAAAGGGAAACCTAGTGTAGCCTGGCTTTGAATTGAATGCAGGAGTAAGACAATGCTGACTGTTTATCACTCACAATGATATTCCTCATTGTGGTGGACTGGATTTTGCGTCAGACTATGCGCTGGGAGTAGGGGAGAAGAGAGGAATACGTTGGACCGTCAAAAAGACTCTAGAAGATCTGGATTTCGTGCTTGGATGATTTGTGTTTAATGTCACGCACACAAAATCGGAGACCTGTGAGCGAAAACCAACAAATTTATTGAAGAAGCAGCCAGCAAAGACAGGATTCCAGGTGGACATGTAGAAGATGCAGGTGATGAAGATAATCAACGAACAGCAACGATCAGCACCAGTGACCATCGGCGGGAGAGATTTGAAAGAGGCTATTTCATTCACTTATCTGTCCAGGAAGCATTGTTTCAGTCACAGGCGACAGCACTGATGAAGACATCAATGCTAGCTACAGTGGGAAATAAGAGATACACCTTCACCAACCTGATGTATGTTTGGAGATCTTCTGTCTCACTCACCCAGCATGAAGAACAAGACTCGGATTTTCAACACCAATATGAAGTCAGTCAGTCAGTTCTTCAAACAACTTGCTCTTTGGCGCAATCAAAAATCGATAGATATCCTTCTCATGTGAACTCCAACTGCATATACAAATTTACATGCATCTGCGGGAGCAGTTACATTGGAAGGACAGAAAGAGGGGCATACCTACGATTTTCTGAACATGTACCAAAAAGCTTACGTCTAAAGGAAACAAATTTTTAAACAGTGCCATCGCCAGGCATCTCCTCGACACGGGTCATGAGGTGGAAATCGAGAAATCCTTCAAAATTATCAATAGACAAAGGAGCTCCATTCTCCTCAAGTTTGCCGAAGCAATTTCTATCAAACGCTTCAAACCAGATTTATGTGTTCAGAAAGAAGCAGTTATCAGTCTTTCCTTGCCATGGTAACTGGATGTCTTTATTCTCTAATCTGATTACGTAATCTTTGTCTTTAACCTCACCCCTTTTTTTTCAATCTGTAATATGCTTGTCTCTTGTTTCTATGACGTGATTTGAACTCAGTACATCGTTACCAAATTTATTAGTTACTCATCATCTTACTCACCTCCCGTCTTTATTACGTAACTCTTTTACCACTGTATGCATACATCTATTTTGTTTAAACTTGAACTGCCTGTGTAAAAGCTATATAATTTGAGCACTGTTTTGAAAATGTAAAAATTTGCAAGTATGTTAAAACTTTTCTGTATGTAAACCTCACAATTTATTTAGGCTGTAAGCAGCTGATGAGAAGCCGACGAAATAAATGATGGTACCATATTATTCTGCACAAACCACTGTGTCTTGCTTTATTTAAATTCATCAAGGGGAATAAATGCATGAATTTTCTCAAAATTATATGGGTCAGAAACATGCACTGCGCCTAAGTCACGAAAAGCATTCCCAACAGGCTACTCTGCGGACTTTTATCAACAGCTGCCTTCCCTGCCTCTAATTTAGAAGATCGAACGGCAGGACGGCCGGAGAGAATTAGCAACAAGAAGCTGTGGCAACAAACCAACCAAGAGCCGATTGCTCAACAAATATTAGGAAAAAATGGGGATGGATTGGGTATACGCCGCTGAGGAGATCGTCGAATGACATCACGCGTCAGGCCCTCGAGTAGAACACGAATGGGAAACGACGAGTGGTCTTAACCTCTTCACTAGTCGTTCCCTGTAAAACATTTTAATTTTAATCTCTCATATGTTCCTTTTGTACTTTTTCACACCCTCTTCACACTTGTTAAATTGACACTCAACTACCTTTATTCCCACTCAATAGCAATTTTAACCTTATCAAATTTTTAACCATTTCTTCTTTTGTACTGTTGAGTACTACGTAATTTACAACTTTTATTTTTCAGTTCTAAAGCCAATTCTGAGTAATTATATCAATACTGTCACCCCGCCCCTCTAATACTCAATAATGGACTACTATACATTTTTGATAAATATAAATACGACTGTACAGTCTGTGAAGATGATTTCGTCGATAAAGAAAATTTTCTTCGCTGGCTGAATTTGTCTTTTATTTTCTTCATTAAACAATAGTGTTTCTTTTAATACTTATTTTACAGTGTTAACCAACTTGAAATGTCAAGTGGACAGTGATTGTGTCCATGTGATCAATAGTGCTTGTCATCCTGGTGCAGGATATTGTGCTTGTCCAGGTGGAACAATATATGTGCCTCAGGATCATGCCTGCCGTAAGTAATCATTTAATGATATGAATTAAATTTTCATTTTCCAATGAATTTTAAATTGGTTTTGTAACTGGAAAAATCGAATTCTTCCATTCCGTATTTTTTATCCAAGCCTTTCATTCATGAAAGTATAGGTTGACAAGTGGAAGTTAGAATTAACGAGTCATAGGACTGCCCGTCCCTCCCCTCCACTTTCTCCAGCGACTGTATGGTCTATGGGATCATCACGTGATCTACCAAATCTTGAGTTTGATCCTTATCTGTAGGTTGATGGATGCATAATGCTGAAACATCTCAAACTAGCAGCGAAACAGTTGTTCCGTACTCCAGTACTGGTCTTTCAATAGTCCCCTGATTGATTATATTATATTATTGTTCCCTTGGGTTCCTAGTGGAACATAGGGCTTCAACTGCACGTCTCCACTTGCTTCTGTCTTCTGCTGTACTTTTCACCTGCATCCATGTTAGTCCATACTGTTTCAACTCCTCTTCACACAATCTCCTCCATGTCACCCTTGGACGTCCCACTCGCCGCTTCCCTTTCGGGTTCCACTCGAGCGATGGCCTGACGCGCGATGTCACCCAGCGGCCTCCTCAGCGAGTGTCCAATCCATCTCCACTTTCTCCTGCATATTTGTTGAGCGATTGGTTCTTGTTTTGTTTGTTCCCATAGTTTCTTGTTGGTGATTCTTTCCGGCCATCTGATCTTCAGTGAACGAAGACAGCTGTTGTTGATAAAGGTCTGCAACAGGCTGTTGGAAATATTCTTTGTGACCCGCCAAGTTTCTGATCCGTATAGAAGAACTGACTGACTTGACGTTTGTATTGAAAATCCGAATCATTTTGTTGTTGATGCAGGCTGAGTGACGAATATTTCCAGATTGGTTTCAGGTTGATGAATGTGTTTCTCGCCTTCCCGATTCTCGATTTGACATCCTCGTCCGTTCCTCCTGTAGTTGAGACAATGCTCCCTAGATAAGTGAATGAAGTAACCTCTTTCAAATCCCTCCCGTTGATGGTGATTGGCGCTGGATATTGCTGCTGTTGCTGTTGTTTGGTTATTTTCATAACCTCCGTCTTGTCTATGTTCACCTGGAGTCCTGTCTTTGCTGCTTCTTCGACCAGTTTGTCGGTTTTCGCTTGTAAGTCTTCGATTTTGTGTGACATCAAACATAAATCATCCGCGAAATCCAGGTCTTCTAGATTCTTCACGTCGGTCCAGGATATCCCTGTCTTCTCGTTTCCCGTCCACCACAATTAGGAATATCATTGGTGATAATAAGCACCCTTGTCTGACTCCTGTGTTTACTCCAAACGCCTCACTGAGTTTTCCGTTGTGGATCACTTGACATGTGCCGTTGTCGTACAGCTGCTGAATAAGATTGATGAATATTTGGGGTACGCCATAGTACTTGAGTAGTTTCCAAATTACTTCGTGGTCAACGCTGTCGAAGGCCTTCTCAAAGTCTATAAAGTTGAGGTAGAGGTTTGATTGCGGTCTGTTATCTTACCAGAAATAGAGGAATCGACCATTTTTTTCCTTCCGAAGACCACTTTGTTCTTCTCACAATTTCTGGTCAGTTCTATTGATTTAATCAACAGGAATATTGAGCATTACTCATGGCTTTTTTTGACTACATGCCATAATTATCTATGTTTGATTAAATTAGGCAATACATTTTATGCATGAAGAAAATATATAACGAAACTCAATTAATGAGTTGCCCAGTTAATGGATGTGAGCAATATTCTTGTTTTTGTGTGTGTGTGTGTGTGTTTTCAATGATTATTCATTATGTTGCCGCTCTGTAATTTAATGCATGAAATGTCAGTTATCAAAGAGAGAGAGAAAAGTTGCATGAGAGTGTAATCTGTTCACGTGGAATATATAATAACAAAGAATTAATGCTTTTAAAGTAGCCTGAATTGCATTAATTAAGCTGTTAGCTGGTCAATTTTACATCTTAGATGAAAAAATCGAAAATGATTTATGAGCATTCTCAGCGTGTATTTTTTCAGTTTAAATGCCTTAGTATTCAATATGAAAGAGCATTAAATAAATTGAAGACAGGTTGCGTCACCCTCATAAGTGAATTTTGCACCAGCTTTGAAAGTTTATATTATTATTGTCTCCTTTAGTTCCTAGAGGAACATAGGGCTTCAGCCACATGTCTCCATTGCGTTCGGTTCTTCGGCAACGTTTTCACCTGACTCCATGTCTTCTCACATGCTTTTATCTACTCTTCTCATGACCTCCTCCTCCTCAATGTCACCCTCGCACTGACGACCAACTAACTCGCTGCTTCCCATTCGGGTTCCACTTGAGGAGAGAGCCTGGCGTGTGATGTCACTTGATGGTTTGTTTTCTCAGAGTATGGCCAGTCCACCTTCACTTCTTTCTGCGTATTTGTTGAACAATTTATTGCATAGATTATAATTCCCTCTAATTAAGTAAGAAATGTGCTTATATCAGTTCAAATTCCGAATAGTCAGTAACAGGGAACTTTGGATGGTGAATGAAGTCGACAAAGTAGGAGTGACTTGAAAATTCCCATTGAATCATATGAAAAGAAAAAAGACGTTCAGGGAAGAGTTACTCTTTTCAGAGATAGAATTACTGGTTTCAACGTACAACTTTGCACAGATATGCAGCGGTTCCAGTTGCCACTCTCCCTCAATGTACCACACAAAGCAAGAGAAGATAGTAAAGGGAGGTTCAAAAGACACTTGTTAAACACAAGCACAAGTGAGAGAAAAAGAATAGTAATATAGAAGAACAACAGAGTTCTTCTGAATATGAAAAATCACAAAGAGTGAATGCATCTGCGCTGTGACAGAAGACAGGAATTTTCAGCCATATTATCAATTGCCTACAGCCATTGGTGTTTACCAACCTGAGGATAGCAACTAACTAAGCATTCTACACCTCTCTACGTAGCTTAAACTAACTGTTGTGGATTTCATTGACTGATAAAGCCATATTTTGGTTTGACCACCACTGGTTCTTTTCCAGACTGATCGATCCTATGTCAGTCAGCTAAAATTGCCTGTTGATGAGGAAGACGATAGTTTAGGCATGCGTGACATGTCTTAACCATCTTTCCTAATCAATTTAACTTCACAATCTACTCAAGTGATTCCCCGCCCAACTCACCTAGCACTGGCCTAATGCTTAACCTCAGTATTGCTCACCTTATGATACCACTTAACATGGAGATAGAATGCAGACACTTGTGATCCAAGACAGCAAGCTAGTCAGGCTTTTCATTTCTTCCACTTCCAATTCACGCATTTTGTATAGCCATAAAGGACGACAGACCGAACAGCTGAGCAGTACACACACCCTTCGTCAACAGCCGGACATCACGTCTACTCCAGAGATGGCATAAATTGGCTTGCACTGGAAGAGCCTTCTGTATCCGTGCTGAGATTTTGTCAGCAATCAACCCGTTGGAGCTGGATTCTCAAGCTGTGAAAAATACACATATATACAAAATTGGGAGTGTTACATTGCGTGTTCTAAAACCTATTTGGGCCAAGTTAAACTTTAGACACCAGTAACTACCAATCGGCGAACGACGTCGAATTATCCAAAAAGATTCACGAACGTAGTTGAATTTTGTATAGCGCTTGATTCATTTCAATGAGTGCCCTTATAAGGTTACGTTTGCAATTCGAGGAGGATAGTGTCTTTCAGTATTGCCTGGACTTAGGCCTGCTTCGAAAGGAGAGAAGTTGTTCGTGTGGTGGTGTAATGACTCTAAAAAGCTATACTAGGTCAACTGATGGTTTTGTACATCGTTGTGGAATATGCTGGAAGCGAGTAAGTATTAGAGAGGGTAATATTTCGTAGGAACCTTTTTGCAAGGTCGCATCTCTCCCTAACCCACATTTTGTATATTTGCAATTACTGGGTACTGAAAGCCCATGAGAGCCGCTGCTGCCGAGACGCAGAACAGCCTCGTCTCAATAGTTCAGTGGTACCAGCACTGCAGAGACATCGCCCCATGGAAAATGGACAGAATTACTTCGTTGTTAGGCGGGGACGACGTAGTAGTCCATGTGGATGAGACAGTGTGAGGAAGAAATATAACCGCGGTCGTCAGAGAGCGAACAACATTTGGGTCATAGGTTTATACAGATTTTTTTCAGATATACGGCACGTCCCTCCGAAAAAGATTTGTTGAAAGAATAGCAGACATTGAAGGATTTTGGGGTCGATTGACAAATAGAATAGGAACTATAAGTGGATCTCAAAAGGATCTAATTTATAGGCATTTAGATGAATATATGTATAGAATGTGATGCGACTTCTCTATAAACAGTTCCATGCTGAATCGGGAAATGTTTCTCTCTCATGTTCAGGAAAGATACCCATTGTAACCCTTTTATCATTTTGTTTATGCAGTTTTCTATAAATATACGTTTCCGCTTATCATAAACACCTCTTTCATGTGATTGGTCCATTTAAGGTCGTTTGCTGATTGGTTGTTACTGGTGTCGAAAGTTTAACTTTGCCCCTATTCGGTTTAGCAGGAGAGGTTGCTTCTCTGCTAACAATAACGCTGATTATAATGTACATAAAATTCCATGAATATCTCTTGATTTTCTCAATAAGCGATCTGTTGCCTGGCCCTTGTCTTCTGTCGTTACAGAAGTAGTAAATTCAAAATAATCTCATTTGAAACACACTATTCACCTCCATCTTAAAATGATGAAGTGCTTTGTCTGTCTATCAAGGAGAATTCTCATGTGTTGATCTGGTTTCATATCCATTTATACCGAAACAATATAGCATTGTTAAGCCTGATGCTTTTGCTTTTGTAACTAAGCTAATGGGTGTACAATCACGAAAACACATCTTTTGAAAACAAAAGAATACTTTATAATATGTATTCCCCTATATAAATTTGAATAAAGCAAGAACAACAACAGTGGTTTATGTAGAATATAATGGTACCACCATTGTTTATTTCGTTGGCTTCTCATCACCTGCTTACAGTCCAAAGACATTATTAAGTTTATGTACAGGAACAATTTCAACATACTTACCCACAAAGAGTTCATTTTTAAACAAAAGGTCAGTAAATGCATACAATGGTAATAACGATTATAATAACCCTTTTATCCCAAACTATAATAATAATCACACACAATGGAATTTACGGCGTTACGTAATCAGACGAAAGACAAGAAGAAAACATCCAGTTACCAAGTAGTAGAGGAAAGACTGATTACAGTCTCTTTTTGAACACAAAAATCGGGTTTCAGGCAATTGATGAATATTGCTCCAGCAAACTTGAGCAGGAAAATTGAACTCTTTTGCCTATGGACAATATTGAAGCATCTTGCGATATCCACCTCATGACCTGTGTCAGGGAGATGCCTAGCAATGGTACTGTTGAGAGCACCTGTTCTCTTGAGACGTAGGCGTTTAGATACGTGTTCAGAAAGTTGGAGATATGCCCTTCTGCTTTCTGTTCTCCCAATGTAACTGCTCCCTCAGATACATGTAAATTTGATTAGCTTAAAAATCCCCATTGAGTCATATGAAAAAGAGAAGACATTCAGCGAAGAGACTCTTTTCGACAGCGAATTCATTCACATAGCTGTACAATCACATTCAAATATAATTATTTGTGTGCATGAGGTTGATTTCAATAATTCCTTTGAACCCACATAAAAGAAGTTGGGTCACATACTTAAATTCGTTGTAACCTGAGTCATGAAAGGCTTAAACCTGTCTTATATGTCTAAAACATTTATTTGACACTACTTTCGACCTGCTTTGGTAATGCAAATTAGAACCAAAATCAAACTTACCTCATAATATTTTCAACTCGTTCTTTGTTTTTTCCATTTTTCTTAACCATACATTTGCGTCATCTAATATTAGTATATGTGTAAAACTTGGGCACTGTGTGTATGTAGGGAAATGTAAAAATAAACGAAATAATGATAGTAGTGATAGTGATAATAATAATAATAGTAATAGTAATATTATTGATGACATGCGTGTCAAACATACGCAAGACAACATCAACAATAAGGAATCTAAATCATCAGTAGTAATTCCATATAAGGAAAGGACCTCGGAAACCACCTTACGCAGAATTCTTAACAAGGCATCGATCAAAATGGCACTCAAACCCACAAATTCAATTAGAAACAACCTTTGTCGGTTAAAGGATGAATCGTGTGGAGCCAATTAAACAAAACAATTTAGTTTGCCTGATATCCTGCTTGAATGATTGTCAGGTGAAATACATAGGTCAAACTAGTAGAACAGGGTCAGTCAGTCAGACTAACCGAGCATAAAAACCTAGCAGCAAAATCTAGATTGGTTGGTCCGAATAAGATAAGAAATCTGGAGAATAGTTAGTTCAGCTATCGCACTCACTACATGCAATTACACACAACCATACAATAGGATGATGGGATAAGATGACAGTTTTAAAATCTAATGTAACAGGGTGGCGATTGGGGAAGATTGATAAAGGAAGCTTTGTTTTTCGAATCAACTGAAGAGAATACGTGTAATAGGAATGATTCAATACTTGTCCACTTGGATATCTGTGAAATTCTACTACGCCTACGACGACCAATAGGAGAGAATAAAGAAAACTATAAAACTCAAGTTTCGAAGTCGTATGATTATAATTGATGGAATGATTATGTACAATAAATTTTGTTCGAAACGTCCTCTGGTGATGAATAATACTGTTTCACTGTGTGATACATCTAATAAACAAACTAATATGGAATTTGCATCATCTCCCCACTCATTAAGTGTGACTCTTACCTGTTCACATTTCGACCTGTATTCTAGTAATTCATGTTATCTTGCCTTCTATATAACTGTGTGTTTGCGACGAGAATGTCCGAAATATGAAAAAGAGAAGACGTTCATCGAAAAGACTCTTTCCGGCGAATCAATTCACATAGCTGTACAGTCGCATTTATTTATGATTATTTGTGTGCGTGTACATGAGTTTTGTCAAGTTTAGACAATTAATTAGGTAATACAAGAATGATCAAATAGAGAAACAAGGTTAATTAGACAGCGGCTAAAGTAAGATTGAGTTAGTAAGTTAGATGACCTAATATAACTGACTAAAATGTTTCAACTTAGGCCAGGGTAGCAACAGAGGTAATTGCAGGTAGAGACTAAGTAGAAGTGGGGTAGAGAATAATGCCATTTAAATTAGAACGGAAATTGAGCAAATAAATTGAACGACTTTACATAAATGACTAGAAATTGAAAGTTGGTCAATTCAGTAACAATTGTAGTTAGGTGTAGGAACTAAATTAGGTGAGGGTAGAGAACAAGAAGGTTGGAAATGTAAAATATTACAATTGAAAAGACAAAATAATACTAATGAAGAGACAGAAAAAAACAGAGATTGGGTAGAATTTCCTTGTCGGGTAATAAGATAGATTACGTCCGTTGCAAGTGTAGTGACTGAACGAACTTCTTCTGTATGCAGAGTTCAGGACTTAGCAAGTGAATCACCATTGCTTCTGCAGTTTGAAGAAGTCTGATTCGTACACCTTTAGGAAGACTACTTTATATTCCGTAGACGACTTTGAAGTTTGTTTGGAATGTAGCTTGGTGTCCGAAATCTATCAAATGTTCTCAGATGGAGCTACGGGGGCATCGCTTTTCTCCTTTGTAAACGTATGTTGGTAAGTGTTCTATGATACGATTTGAAAGCGAACGCTGAGTACGGCCGACATACCAGGCTCCAGACGAGCAGGTGAATTGATAAATACACATTGATGAGGCCAGCAGTGGTAGCTTATCCTTCACGTTCACATGAATCATAGGTTTTGTGGAGAAGATTAGTCGTAGTTCAGCTGCGAAGAAGGTTTTGTTTGGTGTATAGAGGTACCAAACGAAACCTGATCCGTTCACTCAGCTACAGAGTACGCAGAATTTGCACCCCGAACACCATAGAAGATGAACTGGACAATCTCAAGAGAATCCTCGTCGAGAATTGTTATCCAGAACGATTTATTGCAAAATCTTTGAATCCTAGACCACAAAAGCCGCCCATGCTTAGCGTCCCGAAAAAACTACTCTACATGAATCTTCAATTCAATGGAGATATATCTGCGGAAACACTAAAAAATCGACTGTCGCGCTCACTTAAAAAGACCTTCTTCGCAGCTGAACTACGACTAACCCTAACCGTTATATCTTTTCAATATCTTTTTGAGAATCAGCAATTCTTCCCTCTAATTTCTCCGCAGGGCATATTCTCCTGCCTGTATCGAGCAGAGTCTTTTAAGCAGCTGTAAGCAGCAGCTGATGAGAAGCCAACGAAACGATCAATGATGGTACCATTTTATTCTGCACAAACTGCTGTTGTTCCTGCTTCATTCAAACGAATTTCTGGTTGTTTATAGAGGCATATTACAGGAGTATTTATTATCGCGAGTTATATACTACTTGTTAGCCTCCGTGTTACTTTCCACTCACATATTGATTAGTTCTTGTCTTAAAATATGCCTTAAAACAAGTTTCACTGGCAGCAACGTTTTTTTTTCTTTTTGTCGTAAATGTTCACCTAATAAAACAAGACGATATTCTCCTGTAGAAAAAGTTTACAAGTAGCAAAATGAAAGTGTAAAAAAAACGCCGAGGAAATACTGAAATAGCAGGCAGGGCTTTAAACAGATTTCCCACAACACGACTGAATCACGCAATCAACTAATAATACTGTCTGAATTCTCTACTCTGGTAGTCGATGTTAACAACGCAGTAGACAACAGGCCACTACTACAACTACTTAGTCGCACAAAAAAAACTAATTCATGAATATTAAATTGAATTCTGTATTCGATAGTGTTCAGTAGACAAAAATGACGAGGTTTTGCGTAACTTTTAAGCCTTTAGGTGACATTTTTAATGTTACTGGTGAGTTGTAACTTCTTTCCCTCTCTTTCTGTCATTCTTGCTCTCCATCTAAACATTTTTTTCGCAAGTCTTATCACCTGAAAGTCCTAATTTGAGGACGGTGAGTTGTATTAAGTCTGCATGCACAGAATATTTGTTAAAGATAAATTTTATATAGTTATCTATGTGAGAACATGGCTATTCTTAGCAATAAAATGATGGAATGCAGGCTGACAACTCACATAGTCTGATTTCAATTGCCGGCCTGAAGGGAAGCGAAACAGTAGACAGGGAAGTTTAAGGTCTGAGGCTAGCAACTCCACTTTGTAAAGAAGAACAATAGTGAAACTTCAGAGTCCAAGCTTTGAGCACTATGTTCCGCTTGGAAGGAAGGCAATGGAATGAAAAAATATTTTAAATCAATGGTTATGCAAACATGATATATTTTAAATTTTATCATTCCAAACATGGTGTCATACATACATTAATTATCATTAGTTTTGTTACTCCCTTGGAATATAGGACTTCGGCAACACATCTCCACTTTCTTCTATTTTCCACTATCCTCTTCACCTCAGTCTGCGATTGCTCATAATCTCTGACCTCCTCCCTCCCCCAGACACACGATCTCCTCCACGTCATCCTCGGATGACCCACTCGTCGTCTCCCATTCAGGCTCAACTCAACCGACGGCCTGCATTAAGTGCAATGTCATTCGACGGTCTCCTAAGTGACGTGTGCCCAATCCATCTCCACTTTCTACCACAATATTTCTTGAACAATAGGTTCTCGTCTGTTGTTTTGTTAATTGGCAGAGTTTCTTGTTGCTAATTCATTCTGACCAGCAAGCTATTTGATCTTCAGTATGGAGTCAGTTTTTGAAGGCAGCTGTTGATAAGCGTCTCCACTGGCCCGTTCGAAATGCGGCAAAGTTAAACTTTCGACACCAATAACAACCAATCAGCAAACGACCTTGAACGGATCAATCACATGTAAGAGACGTTTATGATAAGCGGAAACGTATATTTATAGAAAAATGTACAAAAAATGATAAAACGGTTACAGTGGGTATGTTTCCCGAACATGGGAGAGAAACATTTCCCAATTCAGCGTGGCACTGTCAATAGAGAATTCACACCACATTCTATACATATGTTCATCTAAATAACTACAAATGAGATCCTTTTGAGGTCCATTTATAGCCCTTACTCTATTTTTAATCGACCCCAAAATCCTTCAATGGAATTTGTATGAATCCCTGTAATTGGGTCCACGAAATCACTGGAGTGGTTCACTCTGTGATGAATATATCCCAGGGATGACAATGAATCATAGCCTTTCCACTCGTCGGTATGTTCAATTGATCCCGGTTTCACGAGTCGCTTTATAATAGGTACCAGAGTAGTCGCTTTCCTGTCTGCTTTTCTCTCAACAAATCCTTTTCGGAGGGACGTGTCGTATAAACCTATGACCCAAATGTTGTTCGCTCTCTGACGACCGCGATTATATTTCTTCTTCACCAACACTGTCTCATACACATGGACTACTACGTTGTCCCCGCCTAACAACGAAGTAATTCTGTCCATTCTCCATGAGGCGATGTCTCTGCAGTGCTGGTACCACTGAACTTTTGAGACGAGGCTGTTCTGCGTCTCGGCAGCAGAGGCTCTCATGGGCTGTTTCAGTACTCAGTAATTGCAAATGTACAAAATATGGGCTAGGGAGAGATGCGACCTTGCAAAAGAAGTTCCTACGAAATATTACCCTTTGATACAAACTCGCTTCCACCATATTCCACAACGATGTACAAAACCATCAGTTGACCTAGTATAGCTTTTTAGAGTCATTACACCACCACACGAACAACTTCTCTCCTTTCGAAGCAGGCCTAAGTCCAGGCAATACTGAAAGACACTATCCTCCTCGAATTGCAAACGCAACCTTGTAAGGGCACGCATTGAAATGAATCAAGCGCTATACAATATTGAACTACGTTCGTGAATCTCATTGGATAATTCGACGTCGTTCGCTGATTAGTAGTTATTGGTGTCTAAAGTTTAACTTGGCCCGAAATGCTTTCCGTGATTCACCCGCAGTGAAAGTTTTCACATTTCTGTTGAAAATCCGAACCCTGTTCTCTATGCTGACTTAGTGAAGCAGACAATTTCCAAACCGATTCCAGATTTATTAAAGTGTGTCTCGCCTCTCCGATTCTGACTGGCTGGCTCCCTGGCTGGCTGTGACATCTTCATCCGTGCTGTCCGACTACCTGTGGCTGAAACAATGCTTCCTAGCCGGATAAGTGTAGAACGTAACCGTTTTCAAGTTTCCCGCGTTGATGGGGATTGGTGCGGGTGGTTGTTGGTTGGTGGGTTATCTTCACCACCTCCGTTTTCTCTATGTTCCTGTCTTCGCTGCCTGACGGCAAGTCTTCGGGCCTGTGTTTGTGACGTTATACATAAATCGCCCACGCGAGAAATCCAGATCTTCTAGAGACTTCCTGTCTTCTCACTCACTCCCAACACAGTCTGATGCATGATCCAGTCCACCACAATGTAGAATATCATCAAGAGTGATAAAAGGCAGCCACCCAGACTTTTCTTACTCCTATATTCACTTCAAAGCCAGTCTTCTCAGAGTTTTCCGTTGTCGATCAGAAAATAATTTTGACTGACTGTTTATCCCACTGGCAAATACTACTCTTGAACTCATATTCACATCAATTTATCTCGAGAAAAAATCAATAATATATCTATTTTTGACTTATTTTAACTTACGTCATGGGCAAAATAAGGTGGTTAACACTTCTTCCTGGACTGTATTCTCTAACTTAATTCTGATCAATTCTTAAAATCCTTGAGCAGATAAGTAGAGTTGAGACTGGTCTATAAATCATGATAAGCAAAACTGATATATATATATATACATGATAAATGGCTAACTTAGGTAGGACAGACTGAAAGAATCAATAAAACACAGAGAATTTATCAGTCAGATTTCAACGATGATAAGACGAAAAAAAGGAAATTATAAAAAGTGACACAAAACTGAAAAGTTCACGTAACAAGAATATTTGAAAAATTGAGAAAAAAACAACAACATTACAATATGAAATTTACGTCTTCTCTTTTTGATTGTACGGAGGATTTCATCATGAGCTGACATCAGTTAGAGGACTACAGGAAAACCTGAGAGTACTGGACAGCTGTTTCGTCCGCCTAGTTTGAGACTCTTCATCAGTTCGCAACCACCGGGGTTCGAACCCAGGACCTTTTGGTTACAAGGCGAGCTCGCAGACCATTGAGCTACTGGGACCCTATCCAATGGTCCTTCTCCTTTTTTCAATTTCTATAAGTCTATAACTGCTTATAATCGTGAACAATTTCGATATATATACATCATGTCTTATGTAAAAGCTGGACTTCTGTGTTGTTTCAAGCATTGAAAACGTCCGTAGTTACCTTTCAATGAAGCAATTTTCTTCAATTAAAAGATAGGAATCCATGTAGTTCTATGTGGAATTATTCAGTAGTTGTAACTTCAAATACGTCAGCTTCATTTCTTAATAATCCACAGTTTATGCTGTTAGCCTTTTTATTTCCCAGAATATAATGTTGGAGGCGAAGTTATAGGTCTTTCAAAAGGTGACCTTCAAGAACCGATCACACAGAGGGATGATGCTATGAAATACCATTCGAAATCAAATCATGTCTTCCTTTTTGAACTTGGAGAGGACAGATACAGGATTATTATTGTTCCCTTTAGTTCCTAGAGAAACATAGGGCTTCAGACACACGTTTTCATTGAGTTCGCTTCTCCGCCAAAGTTTTCACCTGGCTCCACGTCTTTCCACATGCTTCCATCTCCTGTTCACATGGCCTCCTCCATGTCATCCTCGTACTGATGACCAACTCGCCGCTTCTCGTTCAGGTTTCACACGAAAGCCTGTCTCGCGAAGTCACTTTATGGTTTCCTAATAGTATGGCCAATTCACCTCCATTTCTTCCTGTTTATTCGTTGCACAATTTGTTCCCAGAGATCCCTGTTGCTGATTTTTTCTGGCCATTTGATCTTGAATAGTATTGAGCGAAGACAGCTGTTGATCAGGGCATAAAGTGGTGTGTATGTGTATATGGGTAAACAGTTGTAAAACATTTGTTAGCCTCTCCATAAGAAAATGCAGAGAGACAATCGGGAATTTAGACCAAGTGTGATTAATTAGTGATACATATCCATTTTTTATTTATTAATCAGGATTTGCCATGCATCAACTAACAAGATCACACCTTCACGTCTGTTCAAACTGTTGGGATTCACCCATACAGGTAGGGCTTCTGCAGTCAATCAGTCAGCCTTTATTTATACGAACCGAAACCTTTCTGTAAAACCTTAGTCCTGTCACCAAAGTTGATTTGGTGTCCTGTTTCTATCGAATACAGTGTGATCACTGATCTGTTTTCTAACTTCTTCTCCAAATCTGCAGAGGTCTTTGGAAGCACCTTTAGACTTTGTTTAGGCTCTTCCACACTTATATTTACCTGTTTAGAAGTTTCGCCTACATATACAATAGCGTCAAAATCCCCACAATTGATCTGATACAAACAATTCTATTGACTGTCTTCTTCTATTTTATCCTTAACCTTCACCAGTGAATTTTTTTTAATTCCTTCACGATCCCAGTGAAGTTTCGGTAGCAGTGATGTTTATTTTTACAGGATGAGGTTGCTATACTCATCATGCCCAACCTTTCATCTTTACCAGTCCTATTGTGGGTTTAGCGAGGTGAAGGGGTGCATCCAGTGCCTAGGGATCGAACCCCGAACCACATGTTGCGTTTGGCGAGCATTCTACCGGTGTGCCACCGACTACACCAGTGAATTCCTCATTTCAATTTCACTGAGATTTTTCACAAATATGTTTTACATAAGATGTCTACTTGTAACTCGACGGCGCCCAATTATATTGTTGAACTATTCGGTCAAATCTTGATCATAGTTCAGAGTAAAAGCCTGAAGAAGATCTAATTGAAAACAACATCAAATTTTTTCGCTTATATGCCTTATTCTAATATTAACAATAGGAATTATTTAATGGTTTAAACTATTATTATTATCATTATTATTATTTCTAGCGAGAATGTCTGAAATGGTGTTCATCTCAACTGAGATATAAAATTGCCCTAAGGCTACAAATACAACAAACAAAAGCTGGAAATCTATTTTTTTATGCTGTCGCAAAATTGAATTCATTTAATATGTGTGTGTTTGGTAGAAAATTATCTCATCTTCTGGCTTGTGATGTTTTCAAATGACTTATTTTTTGTTTTTTGTTCTCAATAATATATAATGTATGTACTGTTTTCTAGACAAGATGATTTTCCTTTTGGCTGCGGAAAAAAAGTCACTTTTGATTATTTATATATATATATATGTATTTCCCGTCCTCACCCTGAACTACCTAATTCCTTTCTCTCCTTGTTTTGCATACACTTTTACAGGACAATCAGCAGAGAATAATCAGAATCAATTTTGCTCAAAATGTCGACAGGTTAATGGAGTTTGTTATTATTATTATCATCATCATAATAATTATTATTATTCTCCCTCCTCATCCTCATCCTCGTCCTCGCCCTCTTCTTCTGCTTCCTCTGGTTCTTCTGCATCTGCTTTTACTTCACAAACAACTAACTCAGAGGCATTTAATCACTACAAACGTTATATGTATAAAAATCATGACCTTGTTCCATTTACTAGTCAAACAGATACAATGTTTAATGGATTTTTAAATTATGCTCATAAGTAAGTGAATTTATTTATTGATTATGATGATTTCAATGTGATTTTTATTTGAACAAAGTTAATTATTTGTATATGTGGAATAATGCTCTGCATATATATATGTATATATGTTGGTCATGAGACATGGCAAGGTTGAAATTTAGGATCCTTGCGAGTTAGTAATACGACGGTGTATCGATGCAGCTAGGAGATTTGACTGTTAGACAGGATATCAGGCCGCTATAATCATCACAAGTGATACCGAGGTGTCAAGCTGCGCAGATTGGTCTTTCCTTTATTACTCCTTATCATACTGAATTAGAAGCAGACAAGCGGGTTTTTTAATTAACACTGAGATCATCTGAGATTCCAAGTGAAATTAGAAAACCAACTGCTTTTTAGTAACCTAAATTAGGTAACTCAATAATATAAAAGTTCTTTTTGTATTTCCCAATGAATGACTAAACGATATTTTTGTGTTTTAATGACATTTCGCTAGTTAATACTGCTGCTAATAGCTTTATCAAAGTAGTAGAGTAAGTAAATCAGAATTTACAAGATCTCAGCTTATATAGATCCCTGTGTTTGAACACACTGCCACCAATCACCAAATCATTGAAGGCGCAGAAGTCTGAGAAGAGTTCACCATTTTCGTTCATTTCACTGAGGGCCTCATGACCCATGGTGAGTTCTCTTCTTGTATTGTCTCCTCCCAGTTTCGCATTCATGTCACCCATCAGGATTTTGATATCGCTCTTTGGGACGTTGTCCATTATTGTTTGTAGTTGACTGTAGAAATCCTCCTTCTTCTCTGTTTCTGATACGTTTGTAGGCGCGTAGCATTGAATGATTGTAAGCTTCTTTCCTTTTGAGTTGAACCTGGCTGTCATTATCCTGGAGGAGATTGGTTCCCACTGCATGAGAGCTTTAGCCTCTGTTGGTGACATCATGATGGCTACTCCCTCGGTGTGCTCGTGATCGTCTTCTGGGTGACCGGAGTAGATTATTGTCTCTCCAGCTGGTAGTTGGCTCCTTCCACATCCGTTCCATCTGCTCTCCCAGATTCCAAACACTTCTATTTTATATCTCCTCATTTCTGCGGCTACCTGAGCAGCCTTTCCAGTTTCGTACATTGTACGAATATTCCACGTCCCCATCCTTATTTTTGCTTTCATCGAAAGAAGGCACATAGGCTGACTGGCTACCCGAAGGCTTTCACCAGCCTGCGTCATTTCACTTCCCCGATTCCAGCGAAAAATAAGGTCATTTTTGTACTTGTAGAATTTTTAATATATTTGTGCGTTGAAGTTTCTGTAGCAATTTGGTTAAGTTTTGCGGGTGGAGTTGCTAGCACCACGCCCCAACCCTCCCTCTTTATCCGGGCTTGGGACCGGCTAGAATACTAGTGACCTAGTAATCTAGGCGAGGTTATATAGAACAACCTAATCATCGTTCATCAGCATGAGGTGATTTTTACACTGTTGTCAAGTTGGCCAGTTGGTAAGGATAGCAAAGCCATGTGTAGATTGCTGCATATGTCTACATAATGAAGCTGCTAATCACATTCATGTTGATTTTGTCATTTTATGGGGAGGGGTGGGGTGCTGTAACCAGGTCAGATTCTGTTTTAGTCCATCATTCATATTCAGTTCAGACAATTTGGATTCCATTTGATGTTATGAAGTGCTTCTGATGATGTGAGACGTTCTTTGTGATTTCTGAAATGTTTCCTGATTATTTCAATATTGTTAAAATCAATTTTGTGACTTGATTCTTTGGCGTCGCGTGTGAACGACGAGCTATGACTGATGATTTTTGAATCTTTTCACTAACTGGATTTCTTGGTGGTCGAACAGAGGTGGCTCTACTGTGTTCACTTCTCCTGATTATCCGGATTTCTCTCTGGCAATGTTTATCCGATGTAAATCGCATCGCATCAGATTGAAAGCATTTTATTTTGTAGACACAATTAGATTAAAAATACCTAGGGATTTGGCGTTTCACATTGACAAGGTTGCTTTTTAGCGTATTGCGCAATCTTCCAATATCGTCTGACATATGTGATGGTCTATATGGCAATAAAAACTGTTGAGGTCCTTGTCTCAGGAATACATGTTTTTAACCACATTTAAAGTTGGTGTTGATTTTGTTAATGAGATTTTGTAAATTCTTGTTTGATAATACTACTTTGACAAGGATATTAGCAGCATTAACAGGTGAAACGTCAGTAAAACGCAAGAATATCGTTTTGTTTTTCATTCTTTCAGAAATACACCATGAACTTTTCTTATAATGAATATCATAAAGCCAATGCCCAAATTTTTCAAACTGTTAGAAGTGAATTTGGTTTGGGCATGTATAACTATATTAGGGAAGTTAAATTAAAATGTGCGTAATACGTTCGACTTCACTTTGAATGTAATGTGCAGAAACAAATGGCCGATACTACGTTAGGCTAAACTCCGCTGGCTGATTTGGTTGTGTAGAAGATGCGTTTAGAAAACTCATTTTTCTCTTAAAACGGTGTGACAGCCATGAGTAAGTCAAAAGCCCTATCATTCTATTTGTTCGTACTTATTGGAATGTTTTAGTGATGTTATCCCTTCTCGAGATCACAGTTACTTGGAGACAGACAGGAAACAGTCAAGTGGTTTATCTTTCACAAAATAGACCTTGACTGAACAATGTTATCAATACCAAACATTTTGTTATTACTCATATTAAATGTGCCTAAATGAAATATCTCTTCACCAGAGGTTGTACAATCTCCATACAATATATAATAATCAAAAGAATTATAACTCACAGATTCTGTTTCTCGAGATTCCACATACATCTGTGAAGAAATGAAACTCACATGTAGGACAGCCTCTTTGTCAAAAAAAGTCATCTTCATCGTGTAGTTAACAGCTCAAAAGCCTTCGTTCACCATCCTGCACATAATTTTCAAAATACACAGAAGTTTACCTTTCTTGAGTTTCCTGAGAAAGAACGTATCTCCACTGATTTCAGATAACGCTAAATACTCGTTTGCAGTTATAAGCAATTCCATATTACTTCGTTTATTAGATGTATCACACAGTGAAGGAACAGTATTATTATTTACTGGATGACAAAGTTTCCAACAAAATTTATTGTTCATAATCATACCAATTATAATCAAACAACTTCGAAACTTGAGTTTTATAGTTTCCTTATTTATAGTTTCTTATTCTTCGTTGTGGGGATAGTTGAATTTTTCAGATGTCCAGGTGGGTGGACACTTGTTGAATCATTCTTCAAAAGATTCGATATACAAAGCATCCATTATCAACTACTCTCTCCACCCTGTTACACTGAATTTGAAAACTGTCATCTTATCCCATCCAGCCTATTGTATGGCAGTGTTGTGTGTAATTGCATGTAGCTGAACTAACTATTCTCCAGATTTCTTATCTTATTTGAGTCAACTAATCTAGATTTAGCTGCTAGGTTTATATGTTCAGCTAGTCTGACTGATTGCCTCTGTTCTACTACTTTGACCTATGTATTTGACCTGACAGTCATTCAAGCAGGATATCAGACAAACTAAATTGTTTGAAAGGCTCCACAGGATCGTTTAGCCGACGAAGCTTGTTTCCAATTGAGTTTGTGGATTTGAATGCCACTTTTAAAGTCATGAAGCGTAGCTTCCAATGTTAGATTGTAGCGTTAAAAGGAAAGAAGATGGGAAGTTAAAACACACATTAGTGTTTACAGGACACCAATATTTGGATTTCGGATCATCCCATGCTGTGTAAATGCAAATAAGATTTGTGAAATATTTAAGTAATATCACACAAAAACTAAGTAGTACCAAGGAAAATCTAAGACACGAACTCAAGCATATAAGAGGAACTTTGAAAATTAATAATTACCCTGATAAATTAGTGAAAAAGTATGCAGGGAAATGCAAAACTAAAATAAATAATGATAGTAGTGATAGTGATAATAATGGTAATAATATTAATGACGACATGCATGTCGAACATGTGCAAGAAAACACCAGCAATACGGAATCTAAGTCATCAGTAGTAATTCCATACAAGGAAGGAACGTCGGAAACCACCTTACGCAAAATTTTTAACAAGGCGGAAATCAAAGTGGCATTCAAATCCACAAACTCAATTGGAAACAAGCTTCGTCGGCTAAACGATCCTGTGGAGCCTTTCAAACAATTTAGTTTGTCTGATATCCTGCTTGAATGACTGTCAGGTCAAATACATAGGTCAAAGTAGTAGAACAGAGGCAATCAGTCAGACTAGCTGAACATATAAACCTAGCAGCTAAATCTAGATTAGTTGACTCAAATAAGATAAGAAATCTGGAGAATAGTTAGTTCAGCTACATGCAATTACACACAACACTGCCATACAATAGGCTGGATGGGATAAGATGACAGTTTTCAAATTCAGTGTAACAGGGTGGAGAGAGTAGTTGATAATGGATGCTTTGTATATCGAATCTTTTGAAGAATGATTCAACAAGTGTCCACCCACCTGGACATCTGAAAAATTCAACTATCCCCACAACGAAGAATAAGAAACTATAAATAAGGAAACTATAAAACTCAAGTTTCGACGTCGTGTGATTATAATTGGTATGATTATGAACAATAAATTGTGTTGGAAACTTTGTCATCCAGTAAATAATAATACTGTTTTCACTGTGTGATACATCTAATAAACCAACTAATATGGAATTACTTACTACCACAGTGCTCAAGTTTTACACATATACTGAAGTTTTGGGCAAATACACATGAACGAAAAGTTACGTCATCTCGTAACTTTGTCAGAAGGAACAAATTCTCGTTATCTTTAAGAGTTTTTTCTCATTTTTTTTTCATAAAATAAAGCTATAAAAAGCAGTTTATGTACGAATCAAGTACAATCTAAACTTTTTTTGCCATACGTCAGGGATATCAATCTTTACTAATCCTGGTCTTCTTGACCACTTTTTTTATCTTGTATAAGTAAAAAAGTTACGCTAATTATTTTGACTATTACCAACCACTGTTATCCAGAAATTATTACGAAATGATAACATCTTATAATATTTCTCCCCTGAATGTCTTATATAAATGAATATATATATGCATATATATATATTGATATCATTAAATGTATAAGAAGACTAGTCTGCAACGAGTTCAGTACACTACATGATAGCAAATGGGTACAGTAATTTGTTAGGAATAGCCCTGGAAACCAGGTTATTATTATTATTATTATTAATAATGGTTGTAACCTCCCTCTGATGAGTGCATCTTAGATAGGATGAAAATTCAAGTGATTCCTATTCGTACTGCACAGGTAGGCTTAATTATGTTCATTTATAAATAGATATAAGCTTCGAATTATGGCCTTCTTGCTGATAATTATATGACAACGTATCATCCTAGTAATAATATAATAATAATAACGGATTTTTTCATGTAATCTTACTAATAAAGTATATTATATAAAAGCATAGTTTTCTCAGTAACCTTAATTAGTTTTAATGTCATGTACTTATTATACGCTTCAAAAAAAAGCTAAAAACGAAGCAGTGCAAAAGATAAAATCGCATGTTGAACGTCATTTGAGTAATTGGTTGTTTTTTTTTATTTCCTTCACGTTCCCCAGTGGAACATAGGGCTTTAAGCTAGTGGCTTGAAGTTTCTGTAGCAGTGCTTATTTTACAGGATAGGGTTGCTAGCTAGCCTCATGC
Organism: Trichobilharzia szidati; assembly: GCA_944472155.2. NCBI lineage: Eukaryota > Metazoa > Platyhelminthes > Trematoda > Strigeidida > Schistosomatidae > Trichobilharzia > Trichobilharzia szidati. Next base: position 17,900,866 of record OX235276.1, on the reverse strand, counting down.
CCAACCTTTCCTCTTCACCAGCATTATTTCTGGCTTAGCGAGGTAAAGGAGTGCGTCAGTGGCCGGGGATCGAACCCCGGACCATGTGCATGGTCGGCGAGCGTCCTAACCACTATGCCAGTATATATGTTGCCTGTGAAGTACCAGCAGTCAGCAGGATGGGACGAAATTCTCACCAACGAAGCCCTGAAAATGGACCTAGAGACTGCGATAGATGTGCTCACATCATTATTGCGAAAGGTTTGGAAGGAAGGAAAAGTGTCTATTGACTAGAAGAAAGGCTGGCTACCTTTCTAAACTAACAAATAAGAGTGATTGAGTTAGGCCTCTGCAAGAACTGGCGTGCGGTGATCCCCTTTTCCACGCCAATTCGAGTCATCCTGGAGAGAATAAAGGATTCAATGGATGCAGAACTCCACCACCCACTGAAACAAGCTGGATTCAGGAAAAAAATCCTACTGTACGCGTCATCATCATCGGATAAAGCATAGAATGGCAGTCAACTCTCACAGTCTACCTCAAACGACCTCATTGACTTCGAAAAGGCCTTCGACAGCCAGCGTTGACCTAGAAGTAACCGCGGAACTACTTCAACACTATGGCGTGCAGTACCTCAAATCTTCATCAACCTTATTCAACAGCTGGTTATGTGATAACGCCTGCCATGTGTCAGGTGGTCCACAACGAAAAACTCAGCCAAGCCAGACTTTGAAGTGAATAAAGGAGTTAGGAAAATGTAGCTCACTGTTATCACCGAAGATGACATTACTCATTGTGGTGGAATGGAACATGAGTCAGACTGTGCGATGGAAGTGAGAAGAAAGGCATAAGCTGCAGTGACCAATAAGAAGACTCTAGAAGATCTGCACCTCGCATGTGGATGATTTACGTTTAACGTCACAAAAACTTGAAGACTTGCAGGCAGGTGAATACCAACAAACTGGCTGAAGAAGACAGGGCTCCAGATGAACATAAAGAAGATTAAAGTTATGAAGATGCCCACGTAACAACCAGCACCAATCACCATCAATTGAAGGGATCTGACATCGTCATTCTACCAGCTTACAAAGGAAGAACCACAGTAGTCATGGACAAAGAAGAATACACCAAGAAAGCTGAACAACTAGTCAAAGTTGAGAATGTATATCAGCAACTCACAACAAATCCCATCCAAACATTAGACAACCACATCCAAAGAACCTTAAGCAAGCTCAATAAAACAGGTCGTCTCTCAAAAGAAGACCAATGGCTAATGAAATCCAATGGACCAGTTCTAGCCCAATTCTATGGTAGGCCCAAAATAAACAAACCGAATATCCCGTTACGACTAAATGTATCACTTCCAGGAACCTCAACATACAATCTGTCCAAAGAACCATATAGAAAATTAAAAGACATAACGGATTCCTGCGATCACTCCATCAAATCTGCAATCCAATTTCTAGAGAAAAACAAAGCCATATTGTAACAACAGAAGACAAGGGCCAGGCAACAAAACGTTTATTTCGTAAAATCAACACGTATTTATAGATTTTGATGTACATTCTTGTAGGTTAATGTTAGTAGAAAATACAGTCTGTTGATTGGTTGTTTCTCACACAAAGTTAACCTTGCATCTCTTGTGGCTGTGTCAGTTCATCTATATGTTAACAGTATCCGCCAGTCCACCTTGACCTTTGACCTCAATTACTGTCAACCAATTTGGCTAGCGACCATCTCTCACCACAATATAAATAGATGACTGAGAAATAATCTTACTCTTCGCTGTCACAGCATTATTTTCCTCAAGTGGACAGAAACTAGCAAAAGAGACCATAGAGCAGTTACACGGCAACGACGAACACCTCCGAAAAAATCAAAAATGCAACACACAAGTTGGATGGAATGCATAAACCATTGCCTAACAACGTACTTCCAGTTCAACGGCCAAATACATTTCGAATTTATAGGAGCACCTATGGGATCATCCATATCAGGTTTGATTGCATAAGCTATAATGTGTAAGGACTCGAAAACATAATCCTACCAAAGATCATACCTAAAATTTGGACAAGTTACGTAGAGGACACACTCGAAATAATCAAAAGAAACGAGCTGGATAAAATTCACAACTTAATAAACAACGTCTTCAGCGACATTAAATTTACAAGAGAAGAGGAATCCGAGAACAACATCACATTTTCGGACGTCTTAGTCAAGCGAAAAATCACAAGAAAATTAGAAACTGAAGTCTATAGAAAACCAGCTCACTCAGATCGATTCATCAATTACAACAGCAACAGTCCAATAACACACAAAAAGAATTGTATACAAACACTATTCAAGAGAGCCATGACTCATTGCAGCACTCCTACCCTAAGGAAAATTGAAGAAAACTATTTCAAGCACGTCTTCCGAAAGAGTGGATATACACAGAACTTCATCAAAATACATCTACCCCTAAGCCGACCTATCAGTTAAAAGGCACTCAGGAAAATTTCAAAGAAAAAGCCCCTTCCAAAGATATAAGACAACTCTTGAATCAATCTAAGCGCCTTCAAACCTTTAGGAACTGCTGTCACACACCAACCAGCAAAATCACCTCACTTGGCCGGCTCTGCGTCAACCAAAGGACTCAATAGCGATAGAAGACAAAACCAACATCATCTGAAAAATAAGTTGCGAGGACTGTGAAGAACACTACATTGATCAAAGTGGACGTCCTCTTCGTCTTCGTATCTATGATCACAAACTAGCCGTCAAAGGACATGACATCCACTCCCTCATATCGCCTAACTACATACAGACAACCACGGACATCAATTCGACTGGGACAACGTTCAGATATTAGACAGAAGAAATACCGAGAACGCCAGAGAGTTTTTGGACGCCTGATATTCCAGTGAATGTTGCAATTAACACGCACATTGACATACACAAAATCTACCAATCGATAAGAAGGAAATCTCACACAAAAGATCGAAATTCAGGTCAAGAAAACAATCAATACCAATACAAGTAGACTAGAGAGGGTGAAAACAAACAAAAACAATCAGTTTCACCAGGAGAGATGACTAATGAACTCACGGAGAAATATGAAAGCTGACTTCAATTTGAAACATGAGTTCAAGATGTTGGCTAGTAATACAATGAACGCTTCCCAAGAAAGCCATTGAGCTCAGAGGACACCACTACATCAAAATCATCCACCTTAGCTGCAATTCTATAATTGTACAACCTGATGAAGAGAAGGTTGTCGAAAAGAATATTCTTTGTTCAATAGTAATCAGTCTTTTGAAACTGCTAATAGGCAATTTTGATCAACATGAAGTCGAAGGAAATCGGATCTTCAACAAGATGAAAAACTGGCTAGTACAGTGATTGTTGCAGGCCCCCAAATAGATAGTGGTCAGCTTTTGACATGTTTACATTGTAAAAGTCAGCATAGGTATATTTATTGATTTCTACGGTGAACGCTTCACTTACATGTGACCATTTCTCCCTTTCGCAATTTTTAGGTGAATTAAGTAGAAAAGAAAACTATGAAGTAGGAGAGTGGATTTTATTTTTAGCTGAAAAAATGATTTATGCGTATCAAGGCAGATTTATTTCCCTGCTATCTGTCACCAACATTACTTTCCTTCCTTATGATTTTAAATCAGAATTGAGACACTAGTCAGATTGAAATAACTGATGAAATCAGACACGCATATGAAAACAGACACCAGTCAACTACTATTGACTGCTGTCAAGATCGTCACGATCATCATCCTGCTTAATCTGTAGAAATATATGCATCTAGTTCATTGGAAGTTTTTCATTCATCTGAACTTATAGTGTCTCGAGCAGTCATATTGAAATTTATAGACGCTTATATGACAGAAAACTGTGCTTGATATTGGAATGCAATCAATGAGAGATTGAAACAGAGATTTTCAGCTCAAGTGAATGATTTTGATTCAGTGGCTGAGATGGTTGATTTAACTGAGAAGCTTTCGTCGTCTTTCCCCCCTCTCATCTTCTAGACAACATTCCCCTTCAGAGCAGGTTTTTAGTATAAGTTGAACTCATTTGAATTCTCCATGAACGATAATGTAATTTTGTCTCCTGATATCCACTGTCTTGATTGTTTGTTAATTTACATATCTATTGTTCATATTTTTATTGATTTGGAATTCGAACTTTCTTGTCATGTGATTTACTCTTCATTGGCTGGTAAATTTGATCTATAGTAAATTGTTTGTTAATCGCTGATTCACTCGAGTACCAGGCTTCTAGAAATTCTCCGGCACTTTTGGTGTGCGCTCTAATCGAAATTCCTATATTATTCCGATCATCTCATTGGTGTCCGTAATTATCTGCATGCATTGATAGGAAAGGTTATTTTTACAGCTAATTTGTGTTCTTGGATTCGAATTCAAAGGCGACGCCTAATTTCACCAGTATAATGTTTATGGCTGTTCATGCATACAATTTATTTTGTAAATGGTATTCATAATTTGATCTTCCTTTCCTGTTTGATCTTTTGATTTGGACACTACTGAATGAAGTGATCGGTGAATTTTTATCTAACTCATCTTTTGTGGCATGATAGGACTTGCAGGAACATTTCTTCTTTTTAATGGAACTGCTTGTATCACCGAGGTATTCAGATACAACAAACATGCCAAGTTGACACCTTCTGAAGTGTGCTCACTCAAATAGTCGTCTGTAGCTCCGTATTGCCAGTTTCTAAAAACTACTTCATATATAAGACTAAAGCCTTATTACCTGGTTCACTGCCAGTTGAATCAGTGAAATGTTAGTTTACAGAAAGCTGAATCACTGACAGCCTCATGTAATCTTCTGCTTTGAAGTTGTGGATAGTGATTTCATTTGAATCAGGAGGGAATGCGAGGAATTTAAAAATACAAAAAATATTGAGCAAAGAATATTCTTTTCGATAATTTCTTCTTCTAGCTCTACAATTATATACATCCTTATGTACACAGAATATTCTCGAATAATGGTCATTAGCAATATTGGTGTTTCGTTTAAAATACCATCGATTTTTCAAGACCACAGTGGAACTACCACAGTTCAAGGAAGATGCATAAGATATAACAAGCATAAAAATGTATTAGTAAATAGAATATCATATAAAATTAAGGAAATTTCCACAACAAATCAAGGATCATTAAAGCCTTGATAGCTATGGGGCTAAGGAAAGCGTCTGAACACACCAACTTCTTTTGGTGTTTAGATTAGGTTTCTTAATGTAGATCCCAGCAGCCTCAGCAACATATAATAGACGAAATCTTGAGGTAAAATTAAGCTTAGCTGGTATGCAGTAGATGACTTTGAAAGCCTCGTTAACATCAAAAGTGTGCTCTGTATCCACGAGATGAGATAGAATAGAGCTATGAATGGATTTTGTTTCTCCCTTACCTAACCGATATACAGGATGGTTTTCGGAAATCCGACGGTAAACACGCCCAACTACATGGACTATGCAAATAACTGGCTCACTCCCCAGGAACAGTCAAATTGACAGATTCACATTAAGGGAAGAGGCGAAACTGAAGAGGTTATCTTCAATTACTCCAGAACGCAAAATGAGAAGTTGGTTTTGAAGAGACAACACCACTTCAGAAGCACTGAATGCTGTTTTTACAGCCGTGTTCCTTGGACGTTGTGTTAATATCATCACCAAAGAAATGAAGTTGTAGGAACAAGGCCTTCCTTTCTCAGAATTGTTGATTGGCACTTTGCTATGCCTTGACTTCTGATTCATATTTTTATCAATGAATTTTTCTGAGTAACCGTTCTCACTCAGCAACTGTTTAATAATATTAAGCTCTTCATTAAGACACTCATCAGAGCAGACTGCTCTGTATTGCTCTGTGGCGGACCAAGCACTATATTAGATCGCGTTTGTATTTCAAAGGCACGAAGCTGAATAGATGAGTATACTGACCAGTTGATGTAGGTTTTCTATATACACTTTTATTATTGTACTGTGTTCTTTTCATTGAACATTTTGAAAACAATTAAGCTTTCATAATTCAGTCCGACATGTTTTTGTTTTTTTATTCTCATCACATTTTAGCACAGAAATGTTTGGATGCAGTTGTCCACATAATACTGGCATGTTAGCGTCTATTCCAAGTGTTAATTTTCTCAGAAGGAATCAAAGCCACTCACGGGATAGTCAGAATCAATCAAGTGTTGAAAGTCATGAAACTAAGGATACGAAGATTCATGGATTAGTACCACAGAGTTTACAAGAACTTCCACAATGGTATTTTTGTAAAGCAATTATAGGTAAGTTTGTAAGGCAAGGAGTATATATCATTCATGAATTTGCTTATTTTAACTGATTAGTTAAATTTATGTCCCGTTTACTAAAGAACGCACAAGTTGAATGTCATTTCTGATGAATTTGTGAGTAAATTTTAACCTTCACAAGAAATGTGCCTCTAAACTTAACCAAAATTCAACTGAGAAATCAATTAGCGAATTAGTATGGAAGCAGAGTTATTGTATTTTAACGCGACATAACCAAAAGAACTAATCTTATCACACTTACTATAGCCTGTATTGACCTGTGACATTACATCGGTTACTCTACGATGTGAAGATATCCACGTTAATTGAATGAGAGTCATTAACGTGAGTACAACCGAAAGTTAAGGCTGTTGATGTTGTTTGGAATGACAGTGAAAACCATGCAATTGAATCACGTAGTTGAATGAACTCAATTTTTGGGTTCCGAGTGAAACATAGGGCTTCAACAAAGCCCTTCAACTTTGTTCTATTTTTTACTATCCTCTTCACCTCAGTCCACGATTGCCCATAAGTTGTCATCTGCTCCTCCTCCTCCTCCTGACCAACACACGATTTCCTCCATGTCATACTCGTACTGACAACCCACTCGTCGCTTCCTATAGGCATTCCACTCGAGTGATAGCCTGGAGGATGATGTCATTCGATGGCCTCCTCAGTGGCGCATGTCCAATCAGTCTCAAATTTGAGAACACAATATTCAGCGAAGAGACTCTCTTCAACAACGAATTTATTATCAAGCTGTACAATCGCATATATATGGTTTTCCTTAGGAGAATTATATCCGGTGAGGGAATAAAATCAAAGGTGTGAATACATGAAATAATAATAGTAGTAGTATGAAATGCAATTAAAATATTTGCGATTATAATCATAGTTAAATGCCAAGTAGCAAAACAATTAATGTCATTTATAGAATAATTCATAACATGTAAAGATGTTGGAAAGGGGTCAGAAGGCTAATAAAATGTTCCATAATATGGTGCGAAATTTGATAGGATAGAATTCAATGTAGTTAAACATTTTTGATTTATAATGACAAGTGGAGACAATTCAAGGTGAGAATAGTAGTAATAGGAATAATGATAATAAAATAATAATCGGAGTAATGAGGTAAAGGTACATAGGATAACTAAATAAACAAAATAAATAAATAAATGTCTATCCCTTTATGGCCAAGGCAGAATTGGGGATTGTACATACTTCTTTTGTACACAAAAGTCCGTCTGGCTTAAATTAATGAATGGTCAAGGCCTCCGCTGTCTTTAGAAGTCTATAAAGAAGAAAACGCGACCGGCAAGGTAGCAAGGATTCGGTAGACTATCTTAGAATCATTGTCAGGGTTGGTAGAGTGACAGGAGGCGATCAAGTGTTCTAGAATAGAGCATCGTGCACACTTCCTTTCTCTCTTGTGAAACCACGCTGCTAGAATATGTTCTGGTATCCATGACTGGAAAGACTTCTCTGACTACGGCCAATGTACCTTATTCCATAAGAGCAGGTAAGCTGATAGAAGCACATGGAGGCGGCTAGACGAGGGAGCTTAACGCTTACAGAGCTGGGGAAAAAGTTGCGGCTGGTAAAGGTCATTTGTAATTTTGCTGCAAAGAATGTTTCACCGACTAATTTAGAGAGACCGTTTTTGAGCATATCTGAAGCTTGGTCACCTTTGAATTCCAAGTTCATGAATAAGGTTTTCTTTGGAATTGAGTCGGTGACCAGTTTAGACTGCTTATCTTTCGTGTTTTTGTCAATAAATCGGTTCGGGTAACCGTTTTCTGCGAGCGTGGCTTTTAGGAAATCAAGTTCTGAGTGAACGCAGTCAGAACTAAAGCAGATTGAATAAAATTAGGTTCCTTTTACTGGAGATAGGCTCCCAACTATAAAAATTAGTTAGTTGTCAATTCCATGTACATTTCCGATGGATGGATCTTTTGAGAGATCCGTAAAGAAGGATGGCAGTTGTTGAAAGCAAACAAGACATCATCAAGAATTACGTCCTTATCGCAGATAACGAAAGTGTCACCTACGTATCTTCTATAATTGCCGAAATGACTAATGGTTTGACTAAGTTACGAGTTTTCAAGCTTTGCCATAAAACAATCAACCAGCAAAGGATCCAGTGGTGATCCCATTGCAATGCCATCTCTCTGTCTAAAAATCTCATTATTGAAGGTGAACTGAACATTCAACGTGCATCTCAATAAAAGTTCTTTAAGGTGGATTGTCGGCAATCCTATTTCTAAACTATGTGTATCAGTATAATCATGAGAGGTACACTGGTAAATGGCGACGTCATATCTCCTTTTTCTCCTACATATTTTTTGAGCTATTGGCTCCTGGTTGGTTTGTTCATCGCTAGAGTTTCTTGTTACTAGTAATTTTTAGTGTATCTTAGTGTAATGGATGTTTGATGATTAAAAGTACCTTTAGGTAGCCTATTTTGGAGGGGAAGGTCCGCCTTTCTTGAGTTTCCCTGATTCATATGTGCCCAGTCAAAAATTCTAACAGATAATTTAGCTACTGTTAAATGACGTAAGGAGTGGAGACTTATAAGCCTATATTTTCTGCATAAACTTCCGTCACATATTTTGTAAAAACCTGGTTAATGAAAGTGAAGTGAGATAGTAGAAAATTAATGTAAGTGTAGAATTTAGGCACTATGGTAGGATGCAATTCTATATTAGATAAATTTATTTTAAATATCATACAGTGATGAGGCGGTATTAACAACTGGATGACAAGGTTTCCAGAATAAATTATTATTCCCACTCGTAATCATATATTAATTTTGCTCACACAGTTTCACAGTTTGTTTTACATGTTTCATCATGAATTGACATCGGTTAAAGAACAATTGGAAAACCACCACTTGAATACTGAACAGCCAGTTGTTTCGTCAGCCTACTTCAGGATTGTTCATAAGTATGCATCCACCTCACTTCAAGGATTCAAATCCAGAACCACCTTCCAGGTAAAAGGTGAGCGTGCTCATAGATCCTTCATTCAGCCAATGGGATCTGCCAACCCGATGCCGACTGGCCCTTGAATTCCAACTTGTGCCAATTCCCGCATGACATAGCGCGACTGGCACTAGCCAATTTCATCAGTGGCGAGTATCTGCCCTCACACTCGACCTGCAGTTATCTCACTGTTGATTGAACGATGACTGGCAGTGAAATCAAGCGCCCACATTTACTTCCTATTTTGGTAACGGTTGTCTAAATGTACCCGTATCTCCACTGAAATTCAGGCACCGAAGTGTTACACGATATTGCCACCTAGCTACAAGAACCATACTTTGTGCGACTAGTACAACATTACAATTTAGGTGGACGTAGAATAATTGACCCTGATAAGTTAAATGACCAACCATTGCATTGCATTCACTTGCCTGTAATCAGATACACCGTAGGTTGGGTGGGACATGGTGAACGTATTAAAAATTACATAGTTAGTTGAAGACAGAGAAAGTTTAATCACTGTAGCTTCTTTCATCTATTCAACACCGCACACGTGCAACAATCGGAATGAAGCAACACCTATATTCGAGGTGTGGAAAGTGGCAACAAACAACACGGGGGAAGTTGGAGTGATAGAAAGAGAGGAGATATATATTAGACAAATTGTGAAACCATGTGACTAAAATTGATATTATTATTACTGTTTCCTTTAGTTCCTAGAGGAAAACAGGGCTTCAGTGGCACGTCTCCATTGCGTTCGGTTCTCTGCCAACGTTTTCACCTAGCTCCACGTCTGCCTACATGCTTTCATCTCCTTTTCACACGACCTCCTCTATGTCAACCTTGCACTGACGACCAACTAACTCGCTGCTTCCCATCCAGGGTCCACTGGAGCAATGGCCTGTCGTGTGATGTCACTCACCTGATGGTTTTCTCAGAGTATGGCCAATCCGCCTCCACTTCTTCTTGCTTATTTGTTGCACAGTCGGTTCATGGTTGGTTCGCTGATCTATTCTGTGACCTTGAGCGAAATATTGAGCGAAGACAGCTGCTTATGAAGGTCTGTAGTTTGTTTGAGGTACTATTCATGATACGCCAAGTCTCTGATCCGTATGGTAAATAGCACTGCATGAGCAGACATCGGTTAAAGAACCATTGGAAAATCTGTGAGTACTGGACAGCCAGTGTTTCCGTCAGCCTAGTTTGGGACTCCTCTTCAGTACGCACTCAGCGACAGGGTTTGAACTCAGGACCTTCTCGTTATAAGGTGAGATAGCTCGCAGACCATTAAGCGACTGGGACCGGATTTACTGGCCAGTCCATGAATTCCAGCTTCTGCCAATTCATGCACGACATAGTGCGACCGCCAGCCAATGTCATCGCTGGCGGATATTTGTCCTCACACCCAACCTGCTGTACACTACTGGTCATGACTTCTCACTGCAAACCCAGGTAACTACCTAAATGAATACGGCGCTAGTGAGCACCTCACTGATATTCAAATTTTGGTTTTCATACATATATAACTAATGTCTAGGATGCAGTCCCTGCTTCAAAATATTTGGCAATAGAAATTAAATCCACAAGATGTTTTGTGATGAATACTATTAATAATAAATACTTTTAATATTCGTCGACAGTATGTCGTATAACACAACATCATTCCATATGAAACAAGACTCACTCCCCCGTGATATTTCTCATTCTGTTTCTTCTTGAAAGTTGGGGGTCAAGCAAAAAAATTGTGTGCGTTCATTTTGACTTACAAGCAAAAACCGACAAACTGGTCGAAGAAGCAGCAAAGACAGGACTCAAGGTGAACATAGACAAGACGGAGGTTATGAAAATAACCATCTAACCAACAACAACAACAACAGCACCAGCAACATCCAGCGCCAATCACCATCAACTGGAGGGATTTGAAAGAGGTTACTTCATTCACTTATCTAGGGAGCATTGTCTCAACTACAGGAGAAACGGACGAGGATGTCAAATCGAGAATCGGGAAGGCGAGAAACACATTCATCAACCTGAAACCAATCTGGAAATCCTTATCACTCAGCCTGCATCAACAACAAAATTCCGATTTTCAATACAAACGTCAAGTCAGTCAGTTCTTCTATACGGATGGATCAGAAACTTGGCCAGTGTGTCACAAAGAATATTTCCAACAGCCTGTTGCAGACGCTTATCAACAACTGTCATCGCTGTATACTGAAGATCAGATGGCCGGAAAGAATCACCAACAAGAAATTATGGGAAGAAACAAAACAAGATCCAATCGCCCAACAAATATGCAGGAGAAAGTGGAGATGGATTGGACACTTGCTGAGGAGGCCGTTGGGTGACATCGCGCGTCATGCCAGTGCTCGAGTGGAACCTGAAAGGGAAGCGGCGAGTGGGACATCCAAGGGTGACATGAAGGAGATTGTGTGAAGATGAGTTGAAACAGTATGGACTAACATGGATGCAGGTGAAAAGTACAGCAGAAGACAGAAACAAGTGGAGACGTTCAATTGAAGCCCTATGTTCCACTAGGAACCCAAGGGAACAATAGATAATAATAAATAAATTTTGAAATCTAATCAGTAGATCAGCGGTTTAAGCACGTCACTGACTTTATCTTCATTTGCAAACTGACTGAATCTCTGAAACATACAACTAAGTATGAGAAACAGCGGCCCTTTTTTACAAAAAATAACTGATGATTACATATTGGAAAATAGGACTCTTTGGATTATAACGAAGAGTAATTCTCTTCAAGCGATATCTTTCTCAAGCTGTACAATCGCATATATATAAAGAGTAAATTTTACTAGCAACAAAAAGGAATATCTCCGAAAATGTTTCATTAGAATTGTAAATTTCAGATAAGAAATCACGCAATGTGGTAAGCGTTAATCGGATAGAAAATAAGATAAAAAGTAAAAATAAGTAAGTTGAGTGACGTAATCTAATTGACGAAGTTGAGTAGAACTCAGCTAAAATTGGACAACATTCAAGAGCTAATAACAGTGGTAATAAGAGGTAGAGATTGAATAATGGGTAGGGTTAGGGGAAGAAAATATTACAATTAAGAAACGAAAACCAAAAATCACGTGTTTGATATCAAGATAAATCAGGTTGATTTTAGACTTAATAACTTTACATACTTCCTCTTTCGTATGCAGAGTTCAGGATATAACATGTCAATTGCCTCCATTGCTGCTTCTGCTCTCGTCGAAGAAGTTTGACTCGTGCTATTTTAGCGAGATTCCCATGAATTCACTAAATAACTTTGAAGTTCTTTTGTGGTTTATCTTGGTGTCTAGATTTGATCAGGTGTTCCATGAGGGAGCTTCTGTTTCAGGTGATCTTTTCGCTGCATGACTTTAGGTAAATATTTGATGATGCGTTTGAATAGCAAATGCTGGGTTCATATGGTCGAGGAAGATATCCCAACCACTGTTTTCCTCAACAGTATGCACTTGTAACAACAGAAGACAAGGGCCAGGCAAGAGAACGTTTATTAAGGAAAATCAACACATATTTATAGATTTTGCTGTACATTATTATAGGTTAATGTTAGTAGAAAATACAGTCTGTTGATTGGTTGTTTCTCACACAAAGTTAACCTTACATGTCTTGTGGCTGTGTCAGTTCATCTATATGTTAACTGTATCCACTTGTCCATCTTGACCTTGACCTCAATTACTGTCAACCAATTGGCCAGTAGACAGCTCTCACCACACACTTACCATTTCACCTGTTTCACCTGTGGATCTAGGTATGTTGGCCATTCTGCGACTCAGTTCACACTAGAGAAGGAATCTGATACAACAAAATCTTTTCGAAACATTCAGTTAGCAAGACATGAACACGATGGAGCAGAAAAAATAACCATCTGCAAAATTAAATAAATAGGTTGAGTGACTTAATATAATTGATGGAGTTGGGTAGAATTCAGCTAAAATTGGACGAGACTGAAGTTGATAAGAGTGGTAATAAGGAGTAGAGATCTAATTATGGGTGAAGGAAGAAAACACTAATAATAGGCTCATCTGCAACTCTGATACCCTGGAAGAAGAATTACACTTCCTGAAATAAATCTTCACACAAAATGGATATCCACGAAGATTCACAGACAAAAACATCAAACAGAAAATCCAAAAGCAAGAGACACCATCCGTGCCAAAAAAGATACTTTACATGAACCTCGACTTCAAAGGTGACCTACTCAGTGATGTCCTTAAGAGGAGAATTTTGACACCTTTAAGAAGAACTTTCTTTGCGGCAACATTGAGATTAGTGTTCACCAGTCGCCCACTGATTTGCAGAAGCCCAAAGGACATGATCCCGCACCTCATCGCCTGTTGCTGAGGAGCCAGCTACATCGGTCGTTTGGCGCGCATCTTGTCAAAAAGGGTCAAAGAACACTATCCAGCGTGGCTGCAGAAAGGAAGCAGTGGCCGTGTAAGGAGTGCAATAATCGAACATCTAGTCAACACTGGTCATTCCATCTCGATAAACGCCTCCTTCAAAGTGATCTACAAAGTAAAGAACAACCTACCAAAGACAATACGTTTCCGTCTTCTTTGCATTGTAGAAGCCCTAGCCATTCAGTTGGAGGAGCCAGAACTATGCATACAAAAGTGAATCACTCAACCAATCAACCACTTCTACTCTCATGGTAACAACTCCGCTGATTTGACTTAACTTTCGTTTGTTTTGCTTGATTTTACCCAACTCTTGTTTATATGCTTATTTTTCTAACTACTTAAAAACCTTGCGTAATCCCGTATGCTATTTATGTTTCCATGTACACCCTGAGCACAACTCTTCCATCAAACTATTCATATTATTACGTAACTCTTGTTTAGCAATCGTTTGTGATAACTCATCACTTTTGTTACTACCCTATTATATCAATATCCAATCCATCTGAACTTACTAATTACTAATTCGTTTGACAAATTTAATGTACACACACATACAAGATAACCATGAATATATTTGCGATTGTGCAGCTATGAAAATGAATTCGCCCCTGAAAAGTGACTCTTCGCTGAACTACCTGTCTATTAATGTTCAAATGGTAATTTTTCATCAATAATAGATTTGTAGAGGGGGGATCTTTTCCCTCCTTTATAAAACCATGAAGGTAAGTTTTTGAGTAGCAATAGCTGGGTACGGCCGACACTTTTAACTTCACAGATGGAGCGGGTGTATCGATAATTGCAAATTGATAAGTCTTGTCCTTCACGCTCATGCTAACCCTCAGCTCCATTTTCGAACACTTGATCGAATCAGAACACCAGGCTAACCCACAAAGGAAGTTCAAAGTTATCTACAGAATACGTGAGAATCTCGCTAGAAACAGTACGAATCAAACTTATTCAAACAGAGCAGAAGCAACAGCGGTGGTGATCCACATGTTAAATCCTGGTCTCTGTGTGCAAAAGAAAATTTTTCATTCATTAAATCTACAATGGACCTGATCTATCTTAATAGCAATCACGTATTTTTTCTTTTTTATTTGTTAATTGTCATATTTTCTTCCCCGACCTCATCACATATTACATTTCTACCCCTTATTACCACTCTTGTTAACTTGACTCTCAATCTCTCGTCCACATTTAGTTGAATTCTACTCAACCCCGTCAATTATATTACGTAACTCAATCAGTTTACTTATTTGCCCTAGAAAACTTGCTGTATATATGCAATTTTACAGCTTGAGAATGATATCGCCGAAATGGGTAACTCTTCACTGAAAGCCTTCTCTTTTATATGACTCAATGAGCATTCTTCAACTGCGTCTTCCATACCTTACTCACGTACTTTTCTTGACCGATTAAGGAATTATCAATATCAGTTAGCAGATATGCCACCGGCCAAAATCCATCGACATGGATCACTGAAAACCAGGAATCACGGGACAGCTGTTTCGTTCTATTTTGCTACTCTTCTGAAGCTCGCACTTTCGACGCACCAGGGACCAAACTTGAGATCTTTGAGTAACCACACTAAAATTGTTGACCATTCAGCTAATTAGGCCAGAATACTCTGAACTTGGCCATCTTACAAACAATTGAATTCAACGAAGTACATTAGGCTATGAAAATCACGTGTGAAGAGGAATCCCAAAATATAATTCCCTCCCTGGATGTCCTCCATACAAGAAAACCAGATGGTAGCATAAAGAGAAATTTGCATAGAAAATGTACATGGACAGGATAGTATACACATTTTCACAGCTGCGGTCCTCTCCAGTACAAAGGAAATTTAGTAAGGACCCTCAGCCGCAGAGTTAGAGCTACATGCTCAGAAGAAGTAATTGAAAATGAATTAAGCATTGTATATGATACTTTGATCGAAAATAGCTATCCCGACAGATTTATTAAGAAACACATGACAAAGAAAGCGGAAAAGGACTACTCACTGTCTGTAAACAAGAAGCCTTTATATATACGACTGTAATTCAAGGGCGATATACCAAGCGAGATAATTACGAAGAAATTAAGAAAATCAGTTCAAAGAACTTTTAATGCTGGCGAACTACACGTATTATTCTCTACATGACCGATGGTGACTGAAGGGTGAAGTACCTAGACTAGCCACTTCAAATTGTATCTACCAATTCACCTGCACTTCTGGTGGGGCGAGTTATATCGGCCGTTGCTCTAGGAACTTGATTTTGCGTGCTCAAGAACATCTAATAGTATGGCTAAGTAAAGGTGTAATAAAACCCATTAACAATTCGAAATAAGATCATCTGGTCAAAGCCAGCCGATCACAAAGCCAGCCAGCATTGAAGAATCCTTCTCTATCATCTACCGGGTGCCTGATAAACTGCCAAAAACATCGAAGTACCACATGCTTCAAATAGCAGAGACTACCGCGATTCGTGTGAAACTACCGGTGCTCTCTGTACAAAAGAAGCAAGTCCAGTCAGCCACTACTACTGCTCTGACCTGCTTTCAGTAGAGACTATAAATTCATGAATTTGTATTATTATCTTTCCTAATTTGCCTGTCTGACATTCAGCTTATTTTTATGTTGACGCTACTGAGCTGTAATCTATCAGTATTACTGATTCGATGTTGTTTACACAACATTAATGTTGTTCATAACACTAATTCATTCATTCACTATTATTTATGTGCATATAACTGTATAGCCTAATGATGAAGTTATCGAAAAGAGTACTGCTTGTTCAGTATCCATTCTTTTGAAACATTTTAATGGGCATTTTTAATCAATTGAAATTAATTCAAAATCTTCACAAATCTTCTAATCTGAATTATCGATACGTTTATATACAAAGTAATTCTAGCCAGTTTATTTGATTATTCGTTAAAGCATTTAAGATATTTGATACGTCTGTCTACTGTTCTGATTAAGTATTACAGAGACCCTTAGTCAGTTGGGGAACCTGTAGATGGACAGTTGTCATTTCAAGTCAATTTCACTTAGGCAGATATTGAAAACGAACACCAATCCATTAAGTTAATATTGAACTGGATCTTCGATTAGATAGCCTGGTCACATTACAAAGCAATCCTTACCGAATTCGAAATAACTTTCTGAATATCTTTTACGAGTTGATCACGGATTGATATCAGTCAGGAAACCATGGAAAACCAGGGAGTACTAGACAGCTGTTTCATCAGCCTAGTTTGGGGATCATCGTCAGTACTATCCCAGGGAATCATAGGGCTTCAAGTTAAAGTTTTGATGTTTCAGTATCAGTGGTGTTTATTTTTACGAGGTGGATTCGCTAGCCTCGTGCCCAAGCTTCCCTGTTTATGGCTGAGGGATTGAACTTCGGACCACATGAGGCGTGGTTGGTCAACATTCTACCACGAAGCCACCAACCTACCCAAAATATCTTTACTTTCCTCAAAATTCATCTTCATAATATGCTTGTGAATTCAGTTCAGCTTTCTTCGTGTGTTTATTAATCTTAAATGCGCATTGAAATACTATTTAAGTTCTTTTACCACCCAATTTCTTGATATCTACAGTGATTTCAAGGTCAAAAGGGGTGAACGAGTGCACTGTCCTTGTTTTATGTATTTTTTCTCAAGTCTTTAATTTGTATTACATAAAAGTTATTGGGATGTAAGTAATTACCCTTTGAATAGTTTACCTCTCAAATTATCTTATTTAAAAACCCTTTTGTTTACAGTTGAACTGGTAGAAGATAGATAAGATTTCTATACGTGTATGTATAGTAATTATTACATTATCGTGAGACTAAGGCATTGGGTGTATCCCATAGACTGACTGAAAGCACTCCACAACATAAAGAGAACACTTTGTAATTACGCTTAGTTTAGATAACACACTGACTATCGATTCAAAAGATTTAGTTGTTAACTTTTCTATTTCTCTTGTAATTACAAGGGACAACAAAGTTATTTGTGGATATATCTTTGGCTATTTCAAGTCAGTAATTTGATTACAACCATAGATACTAAGGCATCATCATCGAACAAAGCATTGAATGGCAATCAAACCTCTACCTCAACTTTATAGACTTTGAGAAGGCCTTCAACAGCCTTGACCGTGAAGTAATTTGGAAACTACTCGAGCACAAAGGCGTACCCCAAATATCCATCAAGCTTATTCAACAGCTATACGACAACGGCACATGTCAAGTGATCCACAACGGAAAACTCAGCGAGGCGTTTGGAGTAAACACAGGAGTCGGACAAGGGTGCTTATTATCACCAATGATATTCCTAATTGTGGTGGACTGGATTATGCGTCAGACAGTGGGAAACGAGAAGACACAGATATCCTGGACCGACGTGAAGAACCTAGAAGACCTGGATTTCGCGCGTGGATGATTTATGTTTGATGTCACACAAAATCGAAGACATACAAGCGAAAACCGACAAACTGGTCGAAGAAGCAGCAAAGACTGGATTCCAGGTGAACATAGACAAGACGGAGGTTATGAAAATAACCACCAACCAACAACAACAACAGCAGCATCAGCAACATCCAGCGCCAATCACAATCAGTGGGAGGGATTTGAAAGAGGTTACTTCATTCACTTATCTAGGGAGCATTGTCTCAACTACAGGAGGAACAGACGAGGATGTCAAATCGAGAATCGGGAAGGCGAGAAACACATTCATCAACCTGAAACCAATCTGGAAATCTTAGTCACTTCACTCAGCATCAACAACAAAATTCGAATTTTCAATACAAACGTCAAGTCAGTCAGTTCTTCTATACGGATGGATCAGAAACTTGGCCAGTGTGTCACAAAGAATATTTCCAACAGCCTGTTGCAGACGCTTATCAACAACTGTCATCGCTGTATACTGAAGATCAGATGGCCGGAAAGAATCACCAACAAGAAACTATGGGAACAAACAAAACAAGAAGCAATCGCTCAACAAATATGCAGGAGAAAGTGGAGATGGATTGGACACTCGCTGAGGAGACCGCTGGGTAACATCGCGCATCAGGCAAGCACTCGAGTGGAACTCGAAAGGGAAGCGGCGAGTGGGACATCCAAGGGTGACATGGAGGAGGTCGTGTGAAGAGGAGTTGAAACAGCAGGGATTAACACGGATACAGGTGAAAAGTACAGCAGAAGATATAAGCAAGTGGAGACGTTTAGTTGAAGCCCTATGTTTCACTAGGAACCCAAGGGAACAATAATAATAAATAATAGATTCTAGGAAATAGTTAAACTACATGATTGTTTGGAGGATTTCATCATGAGCTAACATCGGTCAAAGAACCATTGGGAAACCTGTAGGGAGTACTGGACAGCCAGCTGTTTCGTCCTTGTTTGAGATTCTTCATCAGTACGCACCCACCTCAAAAAGTTTCAACCCTGGACCTTCTGGTTATAAGGCGAGCTATCTAGTAGACCATTAAGACACCAGAAATAATGAAATCCTCCAACCAATCAAACAAAACAAATCCCTACAAAACCAATACTTGTAAACTACATGGAATAATTGACCAACGAGAAGGTTAGTTCATCTCGTCGCTGTGTAATAACTAGTCTCAAACTGCCATTTAAAGATTGATAAACAGGTACTTTTGCTGGAAGAGGGAGTTTCATACATGTCGACACTTCTTGGTGTCAAATGATAGATGAACATGGAGGTAGCCAGGAAGGGGAGTTTTTTTAGTAGCCGCGTAAAATCCAGTTCAAAATTGCTATTGGTCACTTTCGTATTAAATTTTTCTTGATATTCTATATGCACAATGACATTTCAAACGTAACAATTCTTTTTTCAGTAAATTTCAAATTTCTTTTTGATCTCTTCCAGTTGATATTTGGGAGTATTGTAACCATGTTGACATACTGTGTCGAGCGAAAAATGCTCGTTGTGTCAAAACAGAGCATAGCTCCAACTTAATTCAATTCTCCTGTCAATGTCTTCCTGGCTATATACCAGTATATCAGAAACACCTGAATTATTATGAATGCTGTAAGTCAATTCTTAAATTCTTTTGCACATTTTTTTTATTGTCACTTGACTAAAGAGCTGATAGGAAATCTGAAACTGGCGGATCAGTATCAAAGTCTAGTTCAAGCTCCCACAACTCACAGTTGATAAGAATAATAATAACATCTTTATTCTGGATAGTATTTATAAAATGTACAGAATCCTCAGAGGAGTTTATTGCATGACATTCTCTCCCTTCGTACAATATCTTCAAGTAAAATATTAATTGACAGTATATCCTTCCTGTGACACACAGTGGTCTCTGAGCTGAGGCACAAACCATTCCATTATGATATGTCTGCTTTGTCTCCCTCAAGAGATCCATCCATGATATCTAGTTGAAAGCCAATTGTAAGATGTTCAGAAGTACATTTTGAGACCGAAGGACATAACTGAAGAACAGTTGTCTCATGTATTGGAACACGTTGCCATCCACAATCAGGCCATTCCTCAAGTTTAGTAGGAACTTGCGAAACAGAAGCCTGTAAACCTTTTAAATACACACACAAGAGTAGACAATATCATAAGAGGGGTCACATATTAATCGACTAAAACGTACCAAACGAGAGGGAAAATATATGCAACAAAGAGAGAGATGGAAGGGTTTGATAGCCCAAGTTTAAGCAGGCCACCAGTAGATATAACATTTTTGAATTGTTTGCATTTAATGGGAAACTACTGCTCACTTTGAAATAACAAAAGCGGATTAACAAAATAGAAGGGGACGCAAACGCGACCTTGAAAATATCTTGGTATGGTGGAAAACAAATGGCTAAATCATCAAAACGACTTGCAGCACAAACAGTGAACTCTACAAAAGTGTTCATGCAACTGCCCAAGTGGTCAGGCTATGAAAGGTTCGCAAATAAATCACCATCCAGCTCAGAGAACACAACTACATATAAAATCATCCATCTGAGCTAGAAATCTTCTCCATCATATATTCCTTATTTCTTTCACTTGAATTTCATTCAATGATTCCCTTTTATAAATTTGAACAAAGAAAGAAGAAACATCGGCGCAGAATAATCTGGATCCATTTTATTTCGCTGGTTCTCAATAGCAGCGTTTAACCTGAATATTTTATTTTAAAAAATAAAAGGTGTACAATTTTAACAAACCTTTGTCCATTAGCAAGCATAGTGTTAGAGAGTCATGGTAAAATCAGTCATTCAGATTTACAGGGTGTCTAAAGTGTCACGACAAATATATGTATATCTTGGTAGAGAGAAGTTTCTTGAAAAAATTAGTTAACAGTTGTGTCGTTAAGGTGGTAACAAAAGACAATTAGCAATAGTTACGTAATTAGATAGGAGAAGATCGAAATTTTTAAAATCACGGTGCACATTAGGTCAGATGAGAAGTTGATGATGTAATACAGAGAACGAAACTCAGAAGATCAAGAAAATATTTATCTCTTAAGAGAGTCAAGCGAAACAGAATGAGGAGTGAGAAGATAAGTTAACAAAATTAGAAAACAAAGAGTTACTAAGAATTCAGCTACCAGGGTAACTGAAGTCCAACGACGGATTCTTTTTGGACACATAAGTCAGGCCTGAATCGTTTTACTGCTATAGCTTCAGCAAACTTGAAAACACTTGAGGTACTTTGTCTGTTAATTATTTTGAATGATTCCAGCACATCTACTCCGTGTCCTGTGTCAATAAGATGTTTGGCGATTAAAGAGCTTAAACAATTCGGTCCCTTTAACTGGACGCTCCTTGGTAAATGTTCGCAGAATCTGACGTATGCCTTCCTCTCTGTTCTTCCAATGTAATCGCTCCCGCAGATACATGTGAATTGGTAGATACAGTTGGAGGTAACATGTGAGGGATACTTGTCAATCTTTGACTGCACCAGTGAAGAGATTGTTCGAGATAGAGAGACTAATAACGCTGCAGGATACGTCCTAGACAGGGCTGCGCTTAATCTTTTATTTACCATTCTCATAATGTCGCCGCCCTTGTAGTCGAGTTTGCTGAAAATAGGCTTCTTACTAACTGTAGCAGTATCAAGCTTCTTGAGTTCATTCTTGCCATATTTGTTAATGAAACTTTGTGGGTAACCATTTTCTTTCAAGCATTTTTCAAGAAACATTAGTTCACTGTCTAGTTTGTTTGGTGAACATATTCTCTTCGCTCTAGAGAAAAGCGTTCTCACCAGCGTTCGTTTGTATCTCACTAGGCAGAAGCTGTTGAAATTCAAGTGAAGACCACTCGATGTGTCTTTACCGTATTCAGATCTTTCGAGTGTCCCGTCGTATTTTCTCTGCGACATTATATTCACTTGAGTTTTACAATATCTGACTAATAAACGATCTAAAGAAGTTTTTCATATGGATATAAGGGACATTTTATATGTAACTGTTCATAAATGCTTAATGTACATAATTTAAGTCCTTTTTATGTATTTCACCTGGCATATTTATCTAAATTTTCTTCTAATATTGACTTTATTAGTTCGTCAACTTGAAGCAAATCATTCCAGCTGTACGCCATGTTTTCATTCAAATGGAAAATGTTATACAATGAATGAACAGAATATCGATTCATCAATTGGATGCCTGTGTCCAAACAACCTTCAGCCAACATTGACGACTTCTACACCAACCGATTTAATACATCAGAGCCATACTAATAACAATAAGGATAGTGATAACAATGACAGAAGTGCTGCACGAAACACCTTCATGACAGATTTACTACCAACACACACAGGCGTTGAATATGAAATGTGTGGCGAGAACTTAGGTGAGTCTGTCCCACCTGAAACTCTTCAAAATAGCTACATCGCGTTGTTATTATTATTATTAATTATGATTATTATATCTTCTTTGAGTTATGAGAAAATTTCCTAGTTACAGAACAGATTATACAGTCAGTTAATCGAATATGTCAACTTTATTCTTCTCTTTTTCGTTTTTTGGGGCGTTTGTTTTAACTGATAGCGCCATTTTGTTTTCAGCTGTTTTTAAAAAATTAATCGTGTTTCGCGTTAATTGCTTATGTGTACACGAGTACACCGAAAAAACGTTAGACAATAATATCTAAAGAGTTAAGAATAATTCTTGTTTTTTAGATGAAAAACGTTCAACTTGAAATAAATTTAAAGAAAAACTTTAGAAAGATAAAAAGAGAAGAAAATGATAAGATAATTATATCGATAATTATATCCGGTTACTAAAAGTAGTCAAAAGAAAACTCTATTTATTTTTGTTTGAATTAATTTTAGATTCTTGGGTTTTCTGCGTGATCAGTTGAACTAATCGATTTGAAAAGTATTAAATAACTTCGACATTTTGCTTTTTTGTCATTAAGGGTTAAGGAATGCATTGATTAGTCGGTAAAGATTACTGAATATTCTGATGTTTGAGCAGTAGTCAGTAAGTAGTGTGGTGTGCCTAGTCCTCCCATCTTTGGTGCAGACTGAATTCTATCATGCTTGCAGGATAATACGTGCTCGTTTTGCTTTGTGGATACTCATCAACTGCATAAATCCTAAACAAAATCATATTATAAGTTTCAACTGCATTTACCAATTCACTTGCACTTGCGGAAGCAAGTACATAGGAAGGACTGAGAGGAGAGCATCTACTAGATTTTCTGAACACATTCCTAAGAGTCTCCGTACAAAAGGAAGAAAAGTGTTATCGAATGCAATAGCCAGACATCTAATTGACACAGGACACACAGTAGAAATTAGCCAAGACTTCAAAATAATCAATACGCAAAGAAACCCATGGCTACTTCGCTTTGCAGAAGCCGTTGCTATCAAGAGACTTCGACCAGACCTCTGTATACAAAAAGATAGTGTGACTAATCTTTCACTACCCTGGTGACCCTAATTCTATTTTATTTTACTTTTGTTTTGCCTTTTTGTCATTATGCTTGTGTGTTTGCCTTGTTACGAAACATACTATTCAATTTTGACTTTCAAGTTTCTAAATCTACTTAATTGTCTGTTTAAGTTAAAAAAATGTTACTTCACTATTCACCCCCACCTTCTCAAACTCTCCACCACAAGATGTGTAAATTCACTCTGTTCTCTGACTCTGACCCTGACCCTGTAATATGCCACTAACCAATCTGTGTTTTCCAATAGAAATCTGAACTCTAACCCCTCTTATCTAATCCCGGTGGGTGCGTACTGATGAAGAGTCCCAAACTATGACGAAACAGCTGCCCAGTACTCCCAGGTTTTCTAATGGTTCTCTAACTAATGTCAGCTCATGATGAAAATCCTGTAACCAATCAAATCCCTACTAATCAAAACTTGAATATATAATTCTGTCTACCTACATCAAATTCTTGAATTATGTTCCCTATACCTTATATCTATAACTCCAAGTAATTATGAAAAAGTATATTCCAAAACTTTTTTGAAACTTATAATCTGATTCTGTTTAGGATGTATGCAGTTGATGAGTGTCCACAAAATAAAACGAGCTCATATTATCCTGCAAACACGTTCGTTCCTTCCCTCTTCAAACTAATAAAGGGAACCGGTTGTATGAGTCCTATCAGTCAAGCTTGTGGTGTGGTTACCATACCAACACGTGGCTGATCATCACAGTACACTTTGGATTGTTGATATTAGATGGTCGGAGGAAATCGGCAGGAGGCCACACCTGACCTAGGTTTCCTGATAGTTGGCAGTCGTCAGAATTCAGTCTGCGCAAAACAAAGGACTAGACACACTACATACACTAGTATCCAATCAAAGTATCCAATACAGTCCTACAGGGGGTCAGTTGCGAGTCTGAATAGCTCAGTGGTAACGCCTCTGACTGACTGCCCCGCTGGATGACATGAACTCGAATGTCAGAATTGTTTCCTTCACCTGAAATTTTACTTTTCGTTCATTAGTTTTTCCGCTTATGGATTGGTAAATATTTTTTACTAACCAACATCTTGAGCTCATACTTCAATTTGGAGTCAGCTTCCAGATTTCTCCTTGAGTTCATTAGTCAGCTCTCCTGGTCACCTCGCACGTCGTGATTAGTTTCTCTTGTCTGTTTTCACACTCTCTAGGCTATTTATATTGGTATTGATTGTTTCCTTGAACTGAAGTTTAACTTTCTGCGCAGGAGATTTTCCTCTTATCGATTGATAAATTCTGTCTGTGTCAATATGTCTGTTGATTGACGATTCACTGGAAACCCAAGCTTCCGAAAATTCTCTAGAGTTCTTGGTGTTTCCCCTGTCGAATATTTGAACGTCATCCGTGGTTGTTTGTCTGAATGCAGTGAGGCAATATGAGAGAGTGAATATCATATCTTTTGGACTGCTAGTTTGTGATCATTGATGCAGAGAGGAAGAGAGTGTCCACTTTGGTCAATGTAATGTTGTTCGTTGTCGTTTCAATTTATTTTGTAGATGATGTTGGTTTTTATCATTTTTTTGGCTGTTGGGTCTTTTGGTCGAAAAATGCCTGAGTGAAGTGACAGTAATAATTCCTAATGATTTGTAGCGTCTCGCAGTGTTTTCTGAGATATCCTTTATATATATAATATGATGATTTTCGTTGTGTTTTCTCTGGGGACTAGCCGATAAAACACATGATATCCACTCCCTCATATTGCACACAGACAGACAACCACAGACATCAATTCAACTGGGACAACGTTCAAATATTCGGCAGGGGAAACACCAAGAATGTCAGAAAATTTTCGGAAGCCTGTTATTCCAGTGAATCCACAATTAAACGGCACACATTGACCAAAAGACTCAACAACCAATCACGACATTTAAGGTGACCAGGAGTAATGACTAATAAATTCTTGGAGAAATATTAAAGCTCACTTCAACAAATTGAAGTATGCACTGAAGATGTTGCCTAGAGTAGGACAATGGAATCTTTACACGCAGACCATCCAGCTGAGAGAACGCAACTACCTAAATTGAAAACATGTATGGGAAAATGACTTGTTACATAAATTCTAGTTTTTCCTGATTTCAGACACGCCTAAAAACAAATGCGTATGTATTTATGTATGTGATTACATCGGAAACATACCACTGTTATGTCTACAAATAAATGAGGTAAAATGCAATTATGACATGTTTACACAGTGCTGTTGATGATGAATAATGGTGATGTCTCCGGAAGATACTGTGTGCAGGAATGTCGTGGAGTAATTTATTATTGCTTAAAATGTAATGAAGCATAAATGGGACGTATATATATATATATATATATATATGTACGTAACTTATAATAAATTTGTTACAGACACTTGATTTTATATAAATTGGCTGACTAAATCGTTAGAATTGAGGGGTTTTATATAATAATATTAACAATAATAATCTACTTTATTCCAAAACAGACAGTACTTATGATACAGAATGGAATTCTCAGCATTTGTCACAATATTGCATCTGATTTACTGAAAACATGATTGAGATTATTAAATATAATAACAGTAATAATAACAGTGAGTTTGTTTCAAACAGTATTATCGATTCAGTTTGAAAACTTTAGCATGTTATAGATTATTGAGTCTAATGTTCTGCTGATGTGGTACAGTGAGGGGAAATACAAAGTTAACAGTCATAATACAGCTTAAATTATGTCCACACTAATGAAAAAAATAAAAAATAAAAATTGAGAGGATTATAAATATAAATAATACAATAACAATAAAGTTTGATGCTTTAACGGTGAAGGAAATGGTTTATTTAGTGGCACTAAGAAGGTAAGTTAGTTCATGTCTGACACTATTTTCATCACATAAAGTACGTGCCAAGTATGGTATATTGGAATTTCTACACTTAGAAGTACGTGTATAAATTCTTCTGAAAAGACTTGTTTTACCTGAAGAGACACAAGGTTGGAGCTGCGGGTGCTGTTGTGGATGTTCAGAGTCTGACAAAATTCCTTTAGTGAATTTGTTGCATGACATCAAGTGCCTATCACTGACGATGTCAACGATATGGCCCAATGGGATAGCACTCGTCCTACTGACAGTCTTCAGAGTCCTACGAAGTATGACATAGTCTTTTATAAGCAATCCAGGGGAAAGAATAAGAGTGAACAGAAAAGAAGAATAGGTAAGATATACGAGTTGACAAACTGCAAGAGGAGGAGGGGTTGAGTTATGCCTGAGTGAATCAACTTCTCAATGTAAAAGGTCAGAGGAAATATTTTTTACAAATCGCTAAGACATGGAAGGATCAGGATAGGTCAGAAGGGAGAATTAATCCAAGATACTTAACTTCAGACTTGGTTTCTATATCAGTATCATCAATTTTGCAACGGTCATAGGAACCAACGGCTACATTTAATATGGGTTTTATATTCTCATAAATTAACTATAATTAGTCAAGGAAGCTTAAGCACTACAGGTCAACAAAATACATTATTGTTTAGTGAAAGAACCTCTCTAATTAAGCTTCATTAAAGGTAGGGGAAAGAACTTAATAAATTATTCACTGAAGGACCAAAATATACACAGTGTTTGCAAGAGTTGGCTTGCAGGGATCTGATTTGTATTTTAATCAAATCCCTACAAATCACCTCTCGAAAATCAATCTTATGCTTACTAGTGACTGTCTACAGCATGCAGTATCCTGCAGTTCTAGTGAGAAATCGTGACCACTGGGGTCCATCCTGCTGGGAGTCAGGAGAAACACTCGCCAGAGGTGACATTGGCTAGTGCCAGTCGCAGTAAAATCACAAATAGAAGATGTCCCAGTGACTGAGTTGTCTACAAGCTTATCTTGTAACTGTAGGGTCTTTGGCTCAAAACCCGGTGGATGAGTAATACCAAAGAGTCCCAGATTTGTTTCTACGAGTTGATCACTGAGTGATATCAGTTAGAGAACCATTGAAAACCAGCTGTTTCATCAGCCTATTTTGGGAATCATCGGCAGTGCGCATCCACCACCACAGTTCGAGACTAGGACCTTCCGGTTACAAAGCAAGCTGGAATACCATTCAGCCACCGGGATCTGATTCAATGGCTCATGAATTCTTACTTCCACCAATTCGTGAATAAGCACCATCCCAACCAATGTCTTCAGTGGGACATCCATCCTCACACGTGACATCTAGATGGACCTCACTGGTCACGACTTCTCACTAGAACTAACTCCAGAACACTCCATCCTGTAATAAGTCACTAGCGAGCATCAGATTAATTTTCTATAGTTGGTTTGTAAGGATTACGGAGGATTACCGGAAGGTCCTGGGTTCGAACTTCAGTGGGTACGTACTGCCGATGATTCCTATACTAGGATGAAACAGCTATCCATCACTCCAGTGCTGTTTCTCAGTGGTTCTCTAACTGATATCAATCCGTGATCAATTCGTAAAATATATATATGTATATATTTGCGATTCTACAGCGGTGAAAATGAATTCGCCGAAATGTGACTCTTCGCTGAACCACTGATCCTTTCTCTATAAATGAAACTTTAACTCACAGAAGGGATAAACAGAATGCTTCGATAACTTCGAGAACTCGTTTGTCAGTAGACCGATCAGCTACACTCAGTCAACAGCGCAAAAAGCCGTTTAGAACCAATTGTAAAAATAGAATTAGTATCCGTCAGCGTGTCAAAATTGACAATTCTATCACCCTATTTGCATCCGTTTACGATTATTGATTTCCACTAGAAATCCATACATAGTCTTGTTTGCCTGAGAAGGTTGATGCCATGTTATTTTGCTCGCCTTCTTTTCCCCTGAATTCACATTTTTTTCCACCTATGAATTCTCAATTTAATCTTTCATTGTCACTGCCTCTTTTTTAATGAGATACTCTTCATTATGTCACTTTGTATTCCTCATTAAAACAAAATCAATAAACAGATTAGACAATTACTGTTAGACATTTATTTCTTGAGCAGTTAGCTAATGGTGGATGACGGGGGGCGGGAAATTGCAGGCAAACATTGCCTATTTGTCATTAGATTGAATTTTAGTTTCCTGAGAGAAAATTTTTATTAAAAAAACAGGGGCAAATGAAAGACTGTTTGTTGTGTAAAGTATCTTCTGACGTCTAGATGAGAGTAGAATAAAACTCAAGGCAAACTATATATATATAAATGAATTTCACTTGACAATGCTAAAAATCTTCGCATTAAAATCGGCTTAGGAAGTATGGAATAGTAATAGATATATGAAGATTATTTAAATCAAAATTATTATTATATTATTGTTTCCTTTAATTCCTAGAGGAACATAGGGCTTCAGCCGTGCGTCTCCATTGCATTCGGTTCTCTGCTAGAGTCTTCACCTGGCTTCAAGTCTGCCCACACGCTTTCATCTCCTCTTCACATGACCTCCTCCAAGTCACCCTTGCACTGACGACCAACTCGCCGCTTCTTTTTCGGGTTCCACTCGAGCGATGGCTTGTCTAGTGATGTCACTTGATGGTTTCCTCAGAGCATGGCCAATCCAACAACTGCATTTCTTCCTGCTTATTTGTTTCACAATCGGTTCCTGGTTGGTTCGCTCATTGCCAGAGATCTCTGTTACTGATCGTTTCTGGCCGGCCATCTGATCTTGAGTATTGAGCGAATACAACTGTTAATGAAGGTCTGTATTTTGTTTGAGATGCTCTTTATGACGCGCTGGCCAAGTCTCTGATCCGTGTGGTAAGTAGCACTGACTTCACATTGGAGTTGAAAATCCGGATCTTATTTTTGATGCTGAGTGCTATTGACCTCCACACAGACTTGAGAGTAGTAAAAGCTTGTCTTGCTTTTCCGATTCTTGCTTTGATATCTTCGTCAGTTCCACCTGTAGTTGAAACGATGCTTCTCAGGTAGGTAAAAGAGGCTGTTTCTTTCAGGTTCCTCCCATTTATGTTCACTTGAAGTCCTATCTTTGATGCTTCTTCTGTCAACTTGTTGCTTTTCGCCCGACCGATAGCTGCTACCTTGACGTGGTGGTCGGGCTTGCATATCGCAATCACCCAACGAGCTACACTGGCTGGAACTTATGTTCCTGTAGGTCCTACCATGCCAGAAAGGTTGTTTGGATAGCGGTTAGACAAAAAGCAGCTACCCAATCCAATACTATGACTCAAACAAACTCACAAAATATCATGCCGTATCGGTCGGGGCCCGGATTAACAACGACCGCGCTTCCTGCTGCTGTGTCACAGGGCAGAAGTGATAAATCAAAATTATTGGAAACATTTATTTCCCGATACGAAGAGACCTGGTTTGCAAACCAGGTCTCTGTGTACAAAAGAAGATGGTCGTGACTCTGAACCTACCATGGTAATACGCTTTACTTATAATTCTACCTCTTATTATTATTATTCTCATTATTATTATTCCTGATTCATTTAAAACTATCCTTTATCAGTAGCATTATCTTAACTCACTTCAACACTATCATTATTATTGTTATTATAACTATTACTATTGACATCACTCTGTTTGCAATTCTTGTTATATTCTCTAATGTCTAATTGTTTATCTAAGTGATGTAATTGAAGCGTAATGCAATTTATCTTAATTTTGATCTCTCGTACTCTCTCTATACCCTTATCTATTTGAACATGACCTGGAAAACATTCGCACCTGTCTTTCTGCACGACTAATTCAATGTAGTTTGTTTACTTATCAGTCCTTTATCTCCCAATGTAATTTCAAAAGTATATATATCCGTGTATGTAGAGTATTCAGCTAACGAGTTCTACCGAAAT
The DNA here is from genome assembly GCA_944472155.2 of Trichobilharzia szidati. NCBI lineage: Eukaryota > Metazoa > Platyhelminthes > Trematoda > Strigeidida > Schistosomatidae > Trichobilharzia > Trichobilharzia szidati. The sequence continues at coordinate 17,870,474 of OX235276.1, read as the reverse complement.
TTGATGAATCCGTCATTAAATCATCCTGCTTTATTAACCTTCATTGCTTGTTTTAAAATCAAAATTATGCTGGAAAATCAATCGATATTTAGACCTGCAATGTAAGCGTAGAACTTGGGCGATGTGTTTGAATGTAAATCCATGTCAGATACGTTTATTTTAAATATCACACAGTGATGAAGATGCAGTATTATTAACAACTGGATGACAAGATTTCGGGCTCACTCATATTCATCAATCACATTGAGTCACACGGTTTCATAGTATGTCTTCAACGTATATTTTCTTTTTAAACAATTAGTTCCCTTTATGAATTAAGTTAGACAAAGCAATAAGACGTAATTTGTGTGAATCTTGTATTGTGTATTTGCACACAACACATTTCGAACAATCTGATCACATACGGACTTGTCATAGGAATGTGTATATATAAAATTAATTAAGAGTTAAGAGGTGAGAAATAGCAAGAGACTTAGGTCAAGTTAAAAGGACATACTGAAGGTCAGAATAACAATGAAGATCATCACTAAACTAAATAACAGAGGTAATAATACATCTGCTATGGTATCAAAGTAAAATTTGCCAAGGAAGGTTTAGTGTGATGACGACTTGCTGCTTTTGAACGCATGGAGGTGGTTTAAACTTCCCAACTGCCAGCTTGGGCTTCCACAAACTTTAGGATACACCCTCCCCCAAACACTGTTTATAGATAGGTTTAAAAGATGTGTTAACGTCAATTTATGTCCTGTCTCTATAATATGTTTCGTGATAAAGAAGCTAGGTCTCCTGTTCTCAAAATTAATGGGTTCTGAAGATTCCATTTGTTTCTGGAGCCATTCAGGAATATGCTGTGAAGCCAGCCCTTACTTGCTGGCAGAGATCGATGAGTCCTCCCTATGTATGTGTGTCCACACGTACATTCAAACTGGTAATTTTTGAAGAAGAAAGAAAGTTGACACAAACTCTGATTGATAACAATTATCCAGATAAGTTCATCAGGAGATATAAAGTAGTCAGAAGAGCAAGAATCACTCACTCTACAATTCGCCCCTAAGAAAGACGTGTACATCAAGCTACCTACCCCATATGGGGCATCATAACAGTTAGGTTGATAACTAGACAAATACAGAACGCTGCTGTGGTTAAAAAAAACTTTTTATGCAGCTAATATCATAATAATTGAGAATGTGAAGCCAATATATCTATCGAAGCCCTTTGTATTTACCAATTTGAATGTACGTGTGGACACACATACACAGTGAGGACCCATTGATCTCTGCAAGTAAGCGCTGGCTTTACAACATATTCCTAAATGGCTCCAGAAACAAATAGAATCTTCAGAACCCATTAATGGTGAGAAGAGACGAATTAACCCCTCTATTGTGAAACATATTACAGAGGAGACAGGACATAAAATTGACGCTAACAGATCTTTTAAACCTATCCATAAAACATGTTTGGGGAGGGCGTATTCTAAAGTTTGTGGAAGCCCTAGCTGGCAATTAGAAAGTTTAAACCACCTTTATGCGTTCAAAGCAGCAAGTCGTCATCACACTATACCTTCCCTGGTAAATTTTGTTTTGATACCAGTCAGGGTAGATGTACTATTACCTCTGTTATTTGGTTTAGTGATGATGTTCATTGTTATTTTCACCTTCAATATGTCCTTCTAACTTGACCTAAATTTATTTTCTCACCTCTTAACTCTTTATTAATTTCACATATATATACATCTTCCTATGACAAGTCCGTGTGTGATCAGATTGTTTGAAATGTGTTGTGCGCAAATACACAATACACGATTCAGACAAATTACGTCTTCTTATTGCTTTATCTATATTTTCTTTCGTACTGTCTCTCTTTACAACTTCCTTATGTTGTTTGTTGTCACTTTCCATATCTACGGTATAGGCGGCGTTGCGTCATTCCGACTGTTACACGTATGTGGTGTTGAATCGACAAACGAAGCTTCAGTGATTAACCTCTCTGTCTCTCTCTCCATCTAACAATATTATAATTTTTAATACTCTCACCGTATCCCACTTTACTTTGTGACTTTATGCAAGTAAATGCAATGCAATGACTGAGGTCTATGTTTTCTGGGTTATTCAACTTAACAGGGTCAATCATTCTAAGTGTCTAGCTAAATTTTTATCTTCCAGTAATCTAGTTGACCCCGATCTACTAGTCTAACTGCTGGCCTATGTAACTGACCTCACCAACAGTCAATATATGCATGGTATTTGGTAAATTGTATTATTTTTCTTAATTGGATCTATCGGGCAGGTGCTTTTGCTGACAAAGTTTGTCTTTAATAGAGTTGGTTTGTTTCAATGCTACCCTAGTTCATACTTTATCAAGAGTCCTACGTAAAACTGTACATGTCTTATATTCCTTCTTATTCGTGTTATGATTATTAGTAGTACCATTAGGGTGGCGTTCAAACCCACAAACTCACTCAGGCAGGACAACCTCTGTAGGTTAAAGGACCCAGTAAGTTGACCCAATTAGACAAAATGTAATAATTTACAAAATACCTTGCAATGACTGTAAGTTAGGTGAACTACATAGGTCAAACTAATAGTAGATCAGGAGGAGTGAGATTATCAGAACATATGAATTTAGTGGCTAAGGTTAGAAATGATTGACCTCACGAAGACAGATGAGCAATATAGCAGAAAGCTTAGCAATTGCATTACATGCAATAACACACAAACACACAATAGGATGCGATAGAGTTAAATTCTAAACAGTATTATTCTTTACTGGATGACAAAGTTTCAAACACAATTGTTCATAATCATATCAATTATAATCACACGACTTCGAAACTTTCGTTTCATAGTTTTCTTTATTCCCGCCTATTCGTCGTCGTAAGCGTGGTAGAATTTTCCAGATATCTGGGTGGAATGACGTTGAATCATTCCTATTACACGTGCTCTTTGCAGTTGATTCGATAAAAAAAGCTTCCGTTATTGGTCTCTCCCTTCACCCTGTGACATTACATTTTAAAACTGTCATATTATCCCATCCCATTCTTTTGTTTGGTTGTGTAATTGCATGTAATGAGTGCTATAGCTGAACTAACTATTCTCCAGATTTCTTATTTTATTCGGGGCAACTAATCTGGATTTTGCTGCTAGGTTTTTATGCTAGGCTAGTCTGACTGACTGACCCTGTTCTAATACTTTGACCTATGTATTTGAACTGACAATAATTCCCACAGGACATTAGATAAACTAAATTGCTTTGTTTACTTGGTTCCACAGGATTGATCCTTTAACCGACAAATCTTGTTTCTAAATGAGTTTGTGGGCAGTTTGAATGCCAGCCACTTTTATTCCTGCTCGCCTTGTTAAGAATTCTGTGTAAGGTGGTTTCCGAGGTTCTTTCCTTGTATGGAATTACTACTGATGATTTAGATTCCTTATTGTTGATGCTGTCTTGCGCATGTTTGACATGAATTTCGTCATTAATATTATTATTAAAGAGTAATGTAGGTTGGTGAAGAATCTACACCCAACACTTGCAATAGAAATGACTTATCATCAACACTATAGATGTGGAAAATATTACTACCAGTCAGATCAAGAGATTAGAAATAATGGAATCATATCAATGAGTTTGGAATGTTGTATGAGTAACTTGATATAATGATGAGTGGTAATGAATTGTGCTCGAAATGTGATCATCAGTCAACAGTACTGTATAACACTGTGCGACTTTATCAAAATAAATTTTATCCACTATGAAAGAGGGCCTCTGACGTTCCTTCATTATATGGTAGTACTAGAGAGGCTTTGAATTCGATATTATTTTCGTTATTTTCGTCATTTTTATTGCTAACCTTAGCTTTTCTTGGTTCTTCATATATTTCTGAATAAGTTCTAGTGGGTAGTTATTTTTTTAATTCCTTTACGCTCCCAGTGGAACATAGGGCTTCAAGCTAGAGGCTTGAAGTTTCGGTAGCAGTTGTATTTATTTTTACGGAATGGGGCTGCTAGCCTGATGCCCAACCTACCCTCTTTACCAGTCTTATCACTGGCTTAGTGCGGTAAAGAAGTGCGTCGGCTGGGGGGTCGAACCCGGGACAACATGCGTGATTGGCGAGGATGCTACTGCAGTGCCACCGACGCATGGATAGTTATTTACTATTAATAGTTTCTTAATTTGTATGATATCATTATTTAAATCTATGAGGTTAGTGACAGAGTTCAATCTAGTAGATTGGTGTCACCTTGATTATTGGAACATTAGCGGAATTTAGCTAAACATAGAATGATTGACCCTGCTGAGTAAGTTAAATAACCTAGAAAAAACAGAGTACAGCCAATGCACTGCATTCACTTGCATGTAGTCACAAAATAAGGTGGTTGGGACAGGGTGAGAGTATTAAAAAGTATTAGAGTAAGGTGGAGAGGGATAGAGAGACAGAGAGAATATATGTGTAAGACAAATTGTGACAGCGTGTGACTAAATTGATGTGCTTACGTGTGGCGATAATTTATGCTCAAAATCTTGTCATCCAGGTATTCATACTGCCACGTCGCTGGAGTTTATTTAAAATCAGCTTATCTAATATGGAATTCGAAACCTTTATATAACAATAGCAGTTTAAGACGAATCAAGATAAAGTGGCATTCTGTCTATTATTAACTGACATTCTCCACGACAATCAAAATCAAAAAAGGTGCTTATATAAAAGTACTTGTGGTGGGTCTTGCGCCAATAAGAAATGCATATAATGTGTTACATGACTAGAATACAATCAGTATGAAATTCTTCGTACTCTCCATGTTACATAAAACTAGTTTTCACTGCTGATATAAGTATAAAACTTGGGCACTGTGGTGGTAGAGTATAACTCCATTATAGATAAGATTTTATTTTGATAAAGTGTCACACAGTGTTATACAGTAATATTAACTGATGACCACATTTCGACCACAAACTATTGCCACTCATAATCATATCAAGGTAATCACTCACACAACTTTCTCGCTTCATTTATATATATGAGTGAAACTGGTGTTTAAACATTCGAATAAAAATCGATATGGGATAATTTACATTCAGAAATAATAATATGAGTGTTATCAATCAAATACAATCAGATGGGAAATAAAACGAGTGTTTTTATAGTCAAAATAAGTAACTTGTTAGAATGTTGTGATGTGCTTGAATTGAAATAGAATTTTGAGATTATTTATTATCCTCCTCTGATTTGACTGACTGGTGGTAATAATATCTTCCATGCATATCTCTGGTATTTGCATTGAGTCATTTCTGTTGCATGTGTTTTGTTGGGTGTAGACTCGATGAACCAGGCAGGATTCAGTAATCAATCTCTCTCTCCACCTACTTATATTACTTCTTAGAATTGTAATCCTTTTCCATCCTATTGTGTGTTAATGCATGCAGTGCGATCGCTGAGCTTTTTTCTAAGCTACTTATCTTCTTGTGGTCAACCATTCTTACCTTAGCCACTAAATTCTTATGTTCCGACAATCTGACTACCCCTGATCTACTAGTTTGACCTATATAGTTGACTTAACTCATGGTCATTGCAAGGTATTTTGTAAATTACATTATTTTGTTTGATTGGGTCCACCGGGTCTTTTAGCCTACAGAGCTTGTCCTCTGAGTGAGTTTGTAGGTTTGAATGCCACTCTAATTCCTGCTTTATTGAGAATCCTACGTAGGGCCTCAGATGTCCCCTACTTATATGGTATAACAGTAGATGCCTTATATTCTCTCTTATTTATGTTATCACTATTAGTTTCACCATTATTTTTATTTTCCTTTTGGCCTTTTTCGATCTTCCTAATGAATTTTATAGGATAGTTAGTTATTTAACACCAACGCCTCTTCTTCTATCTGTTTCATTTCAGAATTTAGGTCTTTTCTTGTACTACTTAGCGCTATTGCTCGGTTTGTAAGACACTTAACTAAGCCAGCCTGCACAAACAGACAACGGATGATATGAATTAAAGTCTAAATATCTATTAGAATGCGTTGGCTTTTTATAAACGCTAGTGCGCAGTGCAGTTTATCTTCTTCTGTTCGTTTTATTTTACAATCTGACATCATAGCTAATTCTCCTTTTTCATTTTCCGATTCAAATGTGAATTTTATTCCCTCTACTAGTGAGTTTATGTGTGTGAAGAAGCTAGAGATATGTTCTGTTGTCAACACTGTGAAGGTGTCATCCACATATTTCCACCATATTTTTGGAGTAGAATTAAATGTATTAAGAGTAATATTTTCCCAGCTGTCCATAAATCACAACGCATCACATCGCAACATTCTAACAAGTTACTTATTTTGACTATAAAAACACTCGTCTTATTTCCTATCTTACTGTATTTGATTGATAACACTTATATTATTATTTCTGAATGTACTTTATCTTATATTGATTTTATTCATATGTCTAATCAATTCCACTCATATATATATATATAATTGAAGCATGAAAGTTTTGTTAGTGACTTGATATGATTATGAGTGGCAATAATTCGTGCTGGAGACATGGTCATCCGTTAATATTACTATACAGCACTGTGTGATTTATCAAAATAAAAATCTTGTCTATACTGGAGTTTTCACTGCATCTATTTCGAATATGGAGTAAATCTTCTTTATGGTCAATTTATTTGATGCTGAATATTTAAACCTCAAGTTACGAGTTTGTATTCATGAAAACAGTCTACGTCTCTATTGAAGTACAATACAGACAAGATGGTTCAGGGGTAGAATAGCCGTGCAGATTCGATTTCTCACTGACTCATTGCTAAACCTCACTTTTTTTATTACAGCTTGATGCCAAACCGTATTTTCAGTACAAGTATGGCATTTTCAGCATGGATATCGGTAGCCCAAATTTTGCAGGCCGACCATAGATATCGGGTGTGCGTTGGCAGGGGATCGAACCCCGGACCATGTGTATGGTCGGCGAGAGTCCTAACCACTTCGTTTACTAGCCGACATTGAGCTCCGTGAAGAGCGAACGTTGGGCTAAAAACTGGTCAGTTCATGCTGAAACTTCAAAGCTGAACGTAGAATCCCCGTGTTACGCTCTGAACGCTAAGAAATGGAATTTATATTAATGGTTCGTGATGCACTCTAATTATATCCTCGTAAATTTGTCACTTCATGTGGACTCGAATGGAAAACACTTCTTCTTCATGAAGCTACATCAAAGAAAAGGCATTGATGTAAATGGTGGAAAATCCACCATCTAAGAGTTTCATCGACGTAATACCTTTGCTTCTTAACAGGCTACTTAAGATATACGAGCACTCTTTGTCACCAGAAGGCCTTGGGTTCGAACCTTTCTGTGGAGTGGCTGCGTACTGCCGATGATTCTTAAACTGGGCTGATGAAAGAGATGTCTGGCAGTACTCCAGTGCTGGATTTCAATATTTCTCTAACTGATATCAATCTATTCCTTTTTTTTATCCTTCACTTTCCCCTGTGGAACATAGGGCTTCAAGCTAGTGGTAGCAGTGTTTACTTTACAGGATGGGGTGGCTAGCCTCATGCCCAACCTTTCCTCTTCACCAGCATTATTTCTGGCTTAGCGAAGTAAAGGAGTGCGTCAGCCTGGGTTCGAACCCCGGACCATGTGCATGGTCGGCGAGCGTCCTAACCGCTATGCCACCGACGCACAATCTTATCCTTACAAGCCAACTATTAAAAATACTTAAGAAATGTTAGTAGCAAGTGCTTAGTATATAGAAACATAATACAATACTTGTTGTAGGATGAATATTGCAAATCACTTAGCACAGTGCATACAGTTGGTCTGGTGCCTTACTACATTCTACCTATTTCTATTTCTATGCTCTGTATCCACAGGGGATATACATATGGCCCAATTGGTCTAGTGGATAACGCTTTGGCGTATGAAACTATGACCACTGGGTTCGAGCCTCATTGGTGGGAACATCATCACTCATTGCGGAATGCAGATACACCCAGTGGCTGACGAGGCAGTCCCAAATAAGACGAAATTCGCGTTATCCTGGATCCCACTGCCAATCACCCACCATGCACCAATCAACTTCTGATATACATATAGGCTGACGGTGTACGAACTTATCTCATACAGTTGAAGTTTAATCCTAAATCCCGTAACGACCTAGTTCAAGTTCGTACACATTCCCGAACAACAGTAACAAAAACTTAACAATAGAACGTTACAAGAATCAGGGATGACATCAGTTTTCAAGCTACAAGTCAGTTGAAAGTTCCACTTATGTCTGCCTAGTAGATATTTAGGGAATCTTATCAAAGAGGCTACTTAAGTACCAGATGTAGATGTCACAAGTAAAGTGAGCAAAAAATGAAATCGGATAGTCATTAGCATAAAATGACTTAAGGGATACCACTTAACTGAATGATGTTGTTCACAAAAACTGGATCTGCAAAAACACTTTAGCTTAATTACGTGATTGTTTTTAATCACAGATCAGTTGTGCTTTTTTTTACTGGGGTTTGTTTTTTCATGACCAGATTTTTTCAACCCCCTGTCATTCACTGCTCAAGTGTCATTGAAAGTATGGGGGATTGACAAAATAAAAAAAGGAGGACAGAGAGTGGATAAAATTAATCACAATTAATTTATGCTTTTAGTTTTGTTCTTTTGATTATAAATTTTGAGTTCATAACAATATGGTATAGCTGAAAGATATTTTTAGAAATATTAAAGCACTTAAAAGTTTACTATCATTTAATAAAGTGCCCTAGAATTTTTACTAATAGCTTCAAGAGTTTCTAGTTATATAGAATATTAATTAGTCTTAGTGTATAAGCAGTTTTGTTATTCAAGTATTGCTTTCCAGGGGTTTGATTTGATTTGGCTCAGGATTTCATCATGAGCTGACACTGCTTAGTGAACTACTGGGAAAGCCACCAACGGAGAACTGCCAGAGAGCTGTTTTGTCAGTGTACGTTGGGATCCTTCAATAGTACCCACTGACAGGGTTCAAACCCGGCATCTTCCAGATACAAAGCGGCCACTGGGACCTGCCAATCCAATGGTCATTCCATGAATTCCAAATCTAGGTAGTTATTTACCTGTGTTCTAGTGAGAATTCATAAACGGTGGGGTACAGCAGGTCAAATGTGAAGACAAATACTCCCCAGCGATGATATTGGTTAGTGCCAGCCACGCTATAGCCTGTGTCAATTGGCAAAAGTTGGAATTCATGAACTATTCATTGGATTGGAGGATCCCAGGGGCTCAGTCTTCTAAGAGCTTGTCGTTGGGGTGGGTGAGTACTGATGAAGAGTTCCAAGGTGGGCTGACGAAATAGCTGGCTGTCCAGTATTCCAGTAGTGAGTGGTTTTGAAATGGTTCTCTAACCGATGTCAGCTGATGGAGAAATCCTGATGTATCATAATACTTTCAGGTAATGTTACTATCTCTATCAACTTTAAGAATGCTAATCAGCGAACTGATCCACTATTGGCCAATTTCAAGGACAAATACACTTATGACTGTTACATAGGTCAAGCTGAAATAATGAAAAAAGTGAGCGTCCAGCGTAAGAATACGCCTAACTTGTTCTGACTTTTAGTCTTGTTTGTCTACAGTTGTAATCAGTATGCACACAAATCTAAATTTCAAATAAGCTCTCTTCTAATGATTTTATTTCACATTACCTGATTCTGACAGTGGTTTGTGCAGAATAAAATGACACCATCATTGTTTATTTCGTCGAGTTCTCATCACCTGCTCACAGCCCAAAAAATATTATTGGGTTTATATACAGAAATAGTTCTCATATATTTACCCAAAAGGGTTCATTTTTAGGACAAAATGTCACTGTATGCATTCAATGGTTATAATACTAATAATACACAGTTTATTCCAAACAGCAATAATAATCACACAGAATGGAATTTTTGGTGTTACATGATCAAATGCAAGAGGGAATGAAAATATCCAGTTACCAGGTGGGTAAAAAAGACTGATAAATACTTCTTTTTGAACACATAAATCGTGTTCCAGGCACTTAATGGAGATTGCTTCAGCAAAACCCGTGGAGAATCGAAGTCTATTGTCTTTCGGTAATTCTGAATGGTATTGCGACGTCCACCTTATGACTTGTATCAAGGAGATCCCCGGCAATGGCAGTGTTAAAAGCATTTGTTCCCTAGAGACGCAGGCGTTTTGGTGTATGTTCGAAAAATCGGAGATGTGCGCCTCTTTCTGTTCTGCCAGCGTATATTCTCACGCAGATACATGTAAATTTGTATACACCGTTGGAGTTAACATGAGAATTGTATCTATCGACGTTTGATTGCACCAAAGATGATTATGTTTTCCGACAGACGGGAAACAATTTAGCTGTTCGATAGGCTCTGGCAACTGAAATATTCATTGATTGATCTGTCGAATGTTCCTTCTATAGTATCACCTTTAAAATCGAGTTCAATGAAGATAGACTTATTTCCTACTGTGATTTGTTTGGCATCAGGGCCTTTGTATTTCGAGAACCTGTTAATCAGTCTCTGAGGGTAACCGCTGTTTTTCAACATCTTTTCGAGAATCACAAATTCTTCTCCTAATTTCTCTACAGACCAAATTTCTCTGACTACACAAAACAGAGTTTTCAATAGCGCTCGTTCATAGCTATTTGTAAAATAACTATTAAAATGCAAGAATTATTCATCTCATGCCAGCTTTCTATAAATTGATCTCCGAAGACCATCATTTTCCTAACGCTGCATGACAATGTCAAGGAAATGAAACTTTCTATCGCTTTCATGTGCCATTGTAAATTCAGTATTTGTATGCGCGTCGTCGAGTAGTCGGAGTAGGTATAAAGCATGATTTTCAAAATTATCGATATGCAGAAGTGTTCGATCTCCACCAAGAGTCTCAAACAGGATTTATGTGTTCAAAGACTAGTAGTTATCAGTCTTTCTTTACCCACCAAATGGTAACTGGATGTTTTCATTCTCTCTTTCATTTGATCATGTAACGCCAGAAATTCGATTGTGTATGATTGTTACTGTTGTTTGGGATAAAGTGATTCTTATTAGTATTATAACCATTGTATGCATACAGTGACATTTTGTTTTAAAAATGAGATCTTTAAGGGTAAATATATGAGAACAGTTTTTGTACACAAACTCAATAATATTTAAGGGCTGTAAGCAGGTGATGAGAAATCGACGAAATAAACATTGGTGGTACCATTATATTCTGCACAAACCACTGTTACGGTTCCTGCTTTATTCAAATTCATTAAGGGGAATAAATGTCTTAAGTATTTTTATTCAGAAAGCATTCATAATGCTGCTAATTACAGAGATTTCATCAACAGAATTAAACACTAGTTTTAGGAAGCTTTGAAAATAGGTGGGCGCTAAAATAACTTTTGATTCTCGTTTTGGATGCTATTAGGGTGGCTGAGTTCTTGATTGCTACTTCAAGTGTACATGGTGGGAAAGTCACTATTCACATGCCCAGTTGTAATCTGTCGGTGGATAATTAGCTAATTCCGGTTAGCTGATATATATTACCATGATGATCCTGAGTAGTGCAAATATCTTCAGCTTATTCTTGACCACTATTGAGAGTGCACACTTCACATCCAGATTAAATGGGTAGATCACTTGTTTTGGAGGTGAAAATTGACGTATTTTTTCTCCGACTTGAAATTCTGTTAAACACCCACACTGCTGACTTGCTTATTTCTGGTTGATTTGTTACTTTTCGAGAATGAATCTCCTGGGACAAATCATTTGATATTTTCACAGGCATCACTGTCAGTAGTGCCTTACAAAAGTAACGAAATCTAGTTAATTCATTGTATATATATATACATACAAATTATTGTTCCCTTGAGTTCCGAGTGAAACAGAGGGTTTCTCCTGTCATCTTCAGTCGCCTGAGCCCAAGATTAACCACAATCTGTCATTTCTTCCTCCACGACACGCGATCTTCTGTGTGTCACCCTGGCACTGATGACCCACTCATCGCTTCCCAGTGGGATTCCACTGGAGTGATGGCCTGCATTGGATGCGATATCATTCGATGGTTTCCTCAGTGACGTGTGCCCAATCCATCTCCATTCGCAGCTACATATTTGTTGAAGCGTAGGTTCTCGGCTTAATTGATCTCATAGTTTCTTGTTGCTGGTTTTTTCTGGCCCGCCAGCCGTTGAAGGCAGCTGTTGATAAAATTCTGAAGAGTGGCCTGCTGGAAATGCTTTTCGTGACTCACTTACAGTGCAAGTTTCTGACTCATATAGGAGAACTGACTGATTTCACATTTGTATTGAAAATACGAAGCTTCTTCTTAATATTGGCTGAGTGAATTAAAAGATTTCCTAACTGATTCCAGGTTGATTAAGGTGTGTCTTGCCCCCCGCCAATTCTGACTGACTCGCTTTGACGTCTTCATCCATGCTGTCCGACTGCCTGTGGTTAAAACAATGCTTCCGAGACAGATAACTGAAAGACGTAACCCCTTTCAAATTTCTGCCGTTGATAGTGATTGGTGATGTTTGTATTCACTTTTAGTTGCTCATCTTCATCAACTCCGTCTTCTCTACGTTTACCTGGATTCCTTTCTTCGCTGCCAGCCTCTTCATCCAGTTTTCTGGTCTTCGCCTGCCTGCAAGTCTTCGAGTTTGCGTGCGTGACAATAAACATATAACACCTCCATGCCAAATCCAGATCTTTTAGTCCCCTTATCTATCCAACGTCTTCCTGTCTGCTCACTCCCAAAGCAAAGTATGACGCATGATCCAGTCCACCACAGTGATGAATATCATGTATTTACTTCAAAGCCAGGCTTTGTTCAACTTTCCTTTTTAGATCACCCAAAAGGTGACCAGCATTGTCATATAGGTAGCTGTTGAAAGAGCCTGATAAATATTCGGGGCGCTGCAAGCCACAATGTTGAAGTAGTTTCCAAATCACTTCTCGGTCAAGGCTGGCTGTCGAAGGCGTATTCTAAGTCGACGAAGGAAGTTGAGGTGGAGAGTAAACCTTTTGTGATGATGATGCGTTGAGTTACAATTTGATCAGCACATGACTTGCTTTTTCTGAATCCTGTTTCGGGGGGGGGGGGGTCGAGTTCTGCATCCAGTGCATCTATTATTCTCTCAAGGATGATGTGACTTGGTATATTTCTTGGCGTGGACAAGAGAACTAATCCACGCCAGTACTTGCAGAGGCCTTGTTCTGCAGCTTGACAAGGTAGAATTTCTTTCAATCAGTAGACACCTTTCCTTCCTTCCAAACCTTCTGCAACAATGGAGTTAGCATATCTACCACCTAGCCCAGTTTACTATCTCGCTAGTTTTCCACGTTCAGGAAAAGAGGGACGTTTGGGCGTGTGGCTGGCGACTTCCACAGAAACCTCCACACACAAGAAAAATATTAAAAGTACCTAAGTGTATATGCATGAATGTAATCAATAAGGAGTGATTTTTAAAAATAATTTATTCTATACACTAAAATATACGCTGTTGATATCATTTGCCCACTGCTCACGTAAAGCTTGAAATTAACAATTTTTGCATTATCACATACTATGCCTTCATTTTGTTTTCTTCAAATTTTTTTTAGTGAATGTATTCTGTCAACGACATTTATTAGAAATATGCCTCTCGCCGATCAGTCAACCACCATATCAAAATTTAGCTGAAAATCTACACCTACGTCGATCTATTGCCTTTGTAACCAATTTAACGCTTCATCAAAATTTCATTGATACATGCAGACTAGATGTTAAACGGAACAGTTTACAAGGCAAACAATGGAACCACACAACAGTAAATCCTGTGAGAGCTGAACAACACCAGGTACTGTGTAAAACTATTGATTGGAGACAAGATCCTACAAGAACTCCATGCGGTATAAGCATTACAGAATACATGGTAAGTGAAGGCAGTTCTCACAACGTTTTTTTTCAATACCTCTATTTATTTATTTTTTTTCTATTGAGTGAAGAAAAAATGTCCCACTAATCTGTTGTTGAAATCCATGACCTGCCAAAAATATGACTTCTGTTCAAAATGTTATACATCAGTAAATAAATTACTAAACACAAGTAAATATAATTTGCCGCGTTAATTATTTAGATTCAATTTAAACACCCCAAATTTGTGATACAATTAACTAATTTGCATATCTAATAAGAAAATCTCTGAGATTAATTTATGAAGAGCGTAGAAGTGCAAAATGATAAATCCAAAATAAGTTGTTTTTTTATTAAATAATCTACTGAAATCCTTAGTTAGTAGTATTAAAGACCCATAGGTGAGAAATTTTCACTTCATTCGAATGTATTCTTTGTTATCCTTGCTACGGAATATAAACATTAGATCTTAGGAGTTATTAAGAAGACGATCGCAGAGAAGAAAATTTTCTTCTTAATGAAGTCGTCAGCTAGTAGTAAGTGTGTGCGAAAGTTCCAGGACAATTTCAGGTCAAAAGTCAAATTAAAATTGATACCGAAGTATAACTTCTCCGTAGATGGCTTTCGAAGTCTTTCAGTAAAAGACATTTTGCCTACATGCCAGCCTACGAGTACTATTCTCCAGCGAGAAAGACGAGCTGCCGCGTTATGGTCACTTCAACATGAATATACAAGTTCACTTTGCCGTGTGTTGAGCCGAGTGCATTGGCCGTACGTAACATGTGACCGCTTGTAAGACGCACTCGAGAACACTATCCAGCATGGTTAGAAAAAAGAAGAATGCAACGGTGCATACAGTTCGGTGACAGACATTCAGCTCCATTTGAAAAGTCCTTCAATGTCACATACAAGATCCGATCAAACCTCTCACACAAAGGGAGTGGAATCAAGGCATGTGACTGGGAATAGCTGAGGTAGGCACTGGCGATCCAAAAGCTCAAGCACACACTATGTATTAAAACGAAATACGTTCAGCCGTTGTCCCTACCGTGGCCTTTGACGTGAAATAGTTATAGATTGGTACCACCACCTATCTATAATACTAAGTTCTGTATCCGATCTTCCTGATTATCACACTTTGTAATTTTATTAACTTAACCTCTGACCGGAAATAATTCTGGAACTTTTTTCCACACATTTACCACTATAAATACAAGAATGTACAACCTGCTAGTTGATGACTTTGTCGAAAATAAAAAAATATTCACGTTACGTTGAACTAGCTTGAACTGAAATGCGAAAACAAACAGGTAACCAATAAAATGAATATCAGGGTGTCTTTCCCGGTGTTTCCTCTGCTAATGAGGAGCACTTGGAGGTGTTTCTATCTAAAATTGGGAATGTTTTAGAAGTCGAACATCATAATTAGTCGAAAAGGCGCTAGTTTTCATTTCTCACCAGCCACACTACACAGACAACTAGGATTTCATCATGAGCTGACATCAGTTAGACAGCCACTGGAAGACCATGGAGTACTGGACAGCTATTGCATCCTAGTTTGGAAGTCTTCAGCAATACACATCTACCAGGATTCGAACCCAGAGCCTTTGATTTACAAAGTGAGCTCGTAGACTGATGTCACCACGTGATCAAATCCCTGCGGACCATCTCTGGAAAATTAGTCTGGTGCTCACTACCCACTGTCTTCATTCAGGAAGTCACCTGGAGTTCTAGTGAGAAGGTTTAGCCAGCGACGTCCACAAAGTATGGCAAGAAAACAATCACTAGCCCATGATATTGGCTGGAGTTGGAACTCATGAGCCATCCGATCAGCTCCCCGTGGCTAAATAGTCTACGAGATTGCCTTGTAACCGAAGAGTCCTCAATGAATGAGTACTACTGAATAGCCCAGTACTCTGTGGTTTTCCAGTAGTTCTCTAACTGATTCTCTAACTAGTATTCAAGCCAGTGATCAATAAAATCCCTACAAAACAACACCTGGGATTATCCATTTCCCTTTATTAACCATGTGACTCTAGTCAGTGTTAAAACGAGATTTGAGCTGTTCCTCATGAATAAATTATTAGATAAGAATATCGTTTACACGCAAGCTCCTGTCTAAACATCCCTCCCTGTCAAGCGAATAAGCTGATTTTTTAAAGCAGTATTTCAAGGGCTCTACGTTTACTATATATATATATATATATATATTATTTCATCTTATCCTGATTTCATGAAAAT
This sequence comes from Trichobilharzia szidati, assembly GCA_944472155.2. Classification (NCBI taxonomy): domain Eukaryota; kingdom Metazoa; phylum Platyhelminthes; class Trematoda; order Strigeidida; family Schistosomatidae; genus Trichobilharzia; species Trichobilharzia szidati. The sequence goes on along the minus strand of OX235276.1, from coordinate 17,854,348 downwards.
AATTCCAACGTGTTGTCTTCTCTGGAAGGTTAGAAAAACTTAATCCTTATCAAAAGAAGTCTACAATTCCTAATCTTCATGGTGCTTTTTTTATTATAATTGCTGAAAGGCGAAAAGTCGATATTCAGGGTTTGTATTCTTGCCAATGACTGATTGTTTAACGCCTGTTTAGCTGGAAAAGAATGACTGTGTACATCACTGAGTTTTAAAATAATAGGTAACATACGTTTTAATGTGAGCGTAAAACTTGGGCATCGTGGCAGTATGTAATTCGATAATCATTTGTTTATTAGACGTATCACACTGTAAAACAGTAAAACAACTACAGGATGACAAAGTTTCGAACAGAATTTATTCTTCATAATCATATTCTCTATTATAATCACATGACTTCGAAACTTCCGTTTCATAGTTTTCTCTCTTCTTTCCTCTGTGTTGTCATAGGGGTAGTAGAATTTTCCAGATATCCGAGTGGACAGGTGTTGAATCATTCCTGTTACACGTACTCTCTTCAGTTGATTCAATAAATAAGCTTCCGTTATTATTAATCTCTCCCTCCATTCACCCTGTTACATTCGATTTTAAAACTGCCTTCTTATCCCATCCCATCCTATTCTATGGTTGTGTGTAATTGCATGTAGTGAGTGCTGTAGCTGAACTAACTATTCTCCACATTTCTTGTCTTATTAGGGTCAACTAATCTAAATTTGATTAGATAGAGGATTTCATCGTAAGCTGACATCAGTAAGAGGACCACTGGAAAACCTGGGAGCACTGGACAGCTGTTTCGCCCTAGTTTGGGACTCTTCATCAGTACGCTATGTCGTGAACTGACGGAAGTTAGAGTTCATGGGCTATTGCATCGGTTGACTCCCAGTGGCTTAATAGTCTACGAAATAGCTCGTCTCGTAACCAGAAGTTCCTGGGTTCAAACCCCAGTGGGTGCGTACTGATGAAGAGTCGCAAAAGAGTGGGACGAAACCGCTGTCCAGTACTCCCAGGTTTTCCAGTGGTTCTCTAACTGATGTTAGCTCATGATGAAATCCTCCATGTAATCAAACAAAATCCCTAAAAAAAACCAATACTTGAAAATTAATCTAAATTTTACTAAGCTTTTGTACTCATTGACTGACCCCGTTCTACTTCTCTCACCTATGCATTTGACCTTGCAGTCATTCCAGTAGGGTATTAGATAAACTAAATTGCTTTGTTTAATTGGCTCCACAGGATTGATCTCCTGACAGACAAAGCTTGTTTCTAACTGAGTTTGTTGGCAGCTTGAATGCCAGCCACTTTTATTCCTCCCATATTGTTAAGAATTCTCTGTAAGGTGGTTTACGAGGTTCCTTCATTGTATAGAAGTACCACTGTTGGTGTTGTCATTATTCTGTGCATGTTTGAAATGCATGTCGTCATTAATAATGTTATTATTAGTTTTATTTCAACATTTTCCTATATACTTCATGATTAAGTTATCAGGGCAATTGTTAAGTTTCAAAGCTTCTCTTCTATGTCTCACTTCCTGTCTTAGATTTTTCTTGGTACTTTTCGCTTTCACCAGCTTCAATTTTAATGACATAGGGTGGTATGATCCGAAATCCAAATACCGGTTTGAATGTGAAGTTTCCTGTAAGCACTGGTGTATTCTAACAGGCTACCCAATTCCCGTCAGCATTTCTTCCTCAGACGGAAGAATCTTCCGAGGGGATTTTTCTACAAATTCAGAGATGGTTTATTACAGTCTTAAAGAAAATATGGAATAAGAAATTTCTTCATAATTATTTAAAGGAGCCATTCATCGAGATGCACGCTTGATATGCAGTTTGTATTCAATGATGTTATCTGTAATCATTGCGACAGAGTTACGACCTCTTCTAGCAGATGTCTTCAATGCGACCCTAAAGAGTTTCCCATGGAAAGAAATTATCCCGAGTCTGCATATGTATAAGAGATATATGAACGACACTTTGAATTATTTGTGATGACAACCATTCAGCTGCTGAACTCCCCAGAAAATTTAATAGTTATCAACTAACTATGATTTTCCTCACCGAAGAAGAGTAGAATTTAAAATTCTGCTTCTTATATGTTTTGCTATACAGAGGAGATGATAGCACATTGAAAAAGCCATTCTACCTTTAAAAGAAAGTTCACTGACAGGTAGGTACTCTTAGATAGAAGGATCTTTATCGTCCAGAATCCTGAAAATTTACTTCATACATAGAGTTGATGGAGAACTGATAAACCCTGGTACAACACTCTTAAATAATGGATATCCAAGAAGGGTTATTGGTAAAAACATGAAAAAACAACCACTCCCAGTCAAATCATAGTTCCAAAGAAGACACTGTTAAATGAGTTTGACATTCTATGGTGACACTATTGCTGAAGTTATTACAAGTGTATCTGCAATTAATATTTCCCAACCAAAGTATGATTCTACAATGCGTGAAGGATAAATTACCACTTACATCCAGCTCTCAGTGCATCTACTCTTTCAGATACTCCTGTGAAGTTTATTACGCTAGAAGCTGTAAGCATGTCTTAGGGAAACGCGTCGTTGAATACCACTAACTTCTGCTGATGAAAGGGCAGTGTACGATGTTGAAGTCTTCCACATAAGTGAAAACCTTGTATCAGACCATTCAACTTAATGCTATTTATCCTTTAGACTTATCATTCATTGTCATAATGATTCCGATAAGAGTACAATAATAACTGAATTTATTGAAGTACTTTCTGCTTTGAAATTTATGTGCGTAGAGGATACCCAAAAAAGAATTGCCTTCTTGAATGTCCTGCTTACAAGAAAACCAGATGATAGCATAAAATGAAATTTGCATAGAAAAAGCACATGGACAGGAAAATATACACATTTTCACAGCTTCGTTCCTCTCCAGTACAAGAGAAATTTAGTAAAGACGTTGAGCCACAGAGTTAGAGCTATATGCTCAGAAGAAGTAAGTGAAGATGAATTAAACACTGTATATGATACCTGGATTGACTGCAAATAGCTATCCCGACAAATTTATCAAGAAACATATGAGAAAGAAAGAGGAAAATGACTACTCACTATCCATGAAAAAGAAGCCTCTTCATATGCGACTGCAATTTATGAGATAATTACGAAGAAATTAAGAAAATCTATTCGAAGAGCTTTTAATGCTGGAGAAGTACACATCTTATTCTCTATACGACCAATGTTGATTCCTTGACTGAGAGATGAAGTACCTAGACTAGAGTAGCCACTTTCACTTTTATCCACCAATTCAACTGCGCCTGTGGAGCGAGTTATACTGGCCGTTGCTCTAGGAAACTGATTTTTCGTGCTCGAGAACATCTCCCACTATGGCTAAGTAAAGGTGTAGTAAAAACCATCAACAGTTCGATATTAGACCATCTGGTTTAAAGCGACCGGCCACAAAGCCAGCCAGCATTGAAGAATCCTTCTCTATCATCTACCGGGTGCAAAATAAATTTCCCAAAGCATCGATCTATCTCGTAGACCATTCAGCCAGCCACTGAGACCCAATCCAATGGCCACCGCCCCATGAATTCCAACTTCTGCCAATTCACACACGATATAGCGTGACTAGCACTAGCCAATGTCATCGGTGGCGAGAATTTCTACATACTCCGGACCTGTTGCACCTCACTGGTCATAGCTGGTCACCAGAGAAGATTCCCAGTCCAGGTTGAGAAAATAGCTGCCTGTCCAGTACCCCAGTGCTGGTTTTCAATGATTCCCCTAACCGATGTCAGCTTATGATGAAGTCTTCTATTCAGTCAAATCCCCGAATCTCTAAAGGATAGCTGCCAAATAGATGAAAGCCGCTAACAGGCACACACGTATACACACACGCCTGTGTACACACATAAATGAGAAATCAAAACTCCACTCCTCCTTTTCACAGTACAGGTCATTTTTTCACTGTGTTGAATAACAATAATAACAGTAATTTGCATTATTCCAAAACAGTACTTGTGATACAGAATGGAATTTTCAACATTTTTACTACAGTATTGCATCCCGTTAGTACATTATCAATAAATAAAATTCTACATAGATTAGGGAAATCTCAGTTCATTATGACAACAACATATTGGCATGTCGGTAGCAAAGCCAAAGTTGAACAGTGTTTGAAGGTGTTAGAAAAGTAGGTGCTATCATATCTACTGGCGTAAGCGGAAGAAAGAAACAAAACAGCAAATAACGGAAAAAAAGAAAAAGAGAGAGAGAGAAAAGGGTAAGAAAGAAAGAAAACGTTGTACCTATAAATGATATGAGTTAGAAAGACGAGATCCAGTTGTACTACTGACTATTTAAAGAATTATAGGTGTCACGCCTAATGCTTTCTTTATCGCACAGAACACGAACCAAGTAGGGTATGGTTGAGTTTTTGTACTTGCTGGTGCGAGTATATAGTTATCTATATCGGCTTCTGGTTTTGCCTGATGAGATGCAAGGGGAGAGTTGTGAATGAAGAGGGTGGTATGAGTTACATAGAACGGATTTAGCCCATTTTTCACATGAGTTCAAGTGCCTGTCAATCAGAATATTAACAAGCTGGTTAAGTGGCACGTTGCTTACCCTGTTGACAACCTTTAACATCCTGCGTATTATGTTATAGTCTTTCTTCAGTAGCCCGGGAAAAACTAAGGGGGAACAATAGAGAATAATAGGCAGGATGCGAGAGTTAACGAATTGTAGGAGTAAGGGTTAGATTATACCAGAATGTCTTAACTTCTTGATGTAGAAGGTAAGATGGAATATTTTCTTAGAAATCCTCAAGATATCTATCTATAAAAGTAAATACAGAAAGCTATTTAGATCATAACTATTCAATTAAAAAGGCATATTCTACTTACTGGTTTCAAATAATACACAAATGTGTAATATGTAATAATACTACATATTTTGACGTACACTTTTGTTTTTGTTTTAATAGAGTGGACACTTATATACTGGTTATCTTGCTGTTATCACTAGTCAAGAACACCGTAATCAAGAGTCTGATCTGCTATTTCAATTCACCTGTAAAACAAACAACGATGTACCGCATCGAGTGCCAGGACAGGTTTTTGAAAGGTAAGCAGTTTATATCTAATGTGTATATGTAGAAATTCTTCACCGAGAAAGTGTCTGTTTAAATTTCAGTTTTGTAGTGATTTCATTTGATAAGTCACATTCTGACTGTTCAATACACTTATGAGCACTGAGTTCGAGACTCGAGCCTTACTCACTTGTTAATGCAGGTACATCCTGTGGCTGACGAGCCAGTCCCAAATAGGACAAAATGCGCGTTATCCTGGATTCCACTCTTAGTCATTATCCATCAATTAGAGAATTATACTTAGAATTTGTGATTATTTCTGAATAAATTAAACTTTTCCAACCTGCTGAATAAAAGACATTTTATCTCTTGAAAATCCTCATTGAGTTGAGTGAAGAGTTACTGTCTTCGGCGACGCCATTCTGAAGCTGTACAATCGCATACGTAGAGAGCGAAGTTTATTGGCAACATGTGAATTGCCACCATTGCTCCTTCTGTCGTGCTGGAAGGAGTTTTATTCGCACTGTTTTAGCAAGGCTTCCAAATATTCTGTAGATAACTGTGAAGTCCCTTTGTGAGTTAGCTTGGTGTTCTGATTCGATCGATCAGGTGTTTGAGGATAGAGTTGTGGCGGGAAGGGGCATCTTTTTTCTCTTTTATAAAACTGTGACTGTGGTACGATGATACGTTTGCATAGCAAACGCTGGGTTGGACCGACATACTTAGACCACAGGTGTAGCAGATGAACTGGTAGATGCATATTAAAGACACAACCAACGATGGTAGCTTATCTTTCACATTCATGCGAATCGTTGATTTCGGAAGATGAAGGTATTCGACGTTTACCCGTGAAGAAAGTTTTCTTCATTTAGTGGGACATGTGGGCTGCAGCCATTGATTCTGCTCTGTCTGAAGGAGTTTGATTCGTTGGAATCTTAAATGTATTATTTTCTTCACCCACCCCTTGTTAACTCTTTACCCTTCATTACCACTCCCGTTAACTTGATTCTCTTTCAATCACATTACGTTACTCAATTTACATATTAAAGTCTTGCTTCAGTTTCCACCGAATTAACGCTTTCTACATTACGTAATTTGTTATGTAGAATCTATGATTTCAATAACACATATCTAGAAATAATCCTTATTAACAAATATATGTATATATATATATATGCGACCGTACAGCTTGAGAACGGTATTGCCGAAAAGAGCAACCCATCACTGAACGCCTTTTCTCTTTGTATCTTCAAAGAATTGAAAACGTTTTAAATGTTCTATCAATTTGTGCAAGTAATGTCATCATCATTAGAACTAAGAAAACGAGAATCCGATATAATGAAAGAACGAAAATATTTGCAGGATAATACAAGGGTTTGAAAAGTCACTCAGTAACATACTGCAGAAACCTCTCTGAAGACTAAATATTATTATTGTTGTTTCCTTTAATTCCTAGAGGAACATAGGGCTTCAGCCGTACGTCTCCACTGGGTTCGGTTTTCTGCCAACGTTTCCACCTGGCTGCACGTCTACTCACGTGCTTTCACCTTCTCTTCACATGACCTCCTCCTCATCCATGTCACCCTCGCAATGACGACCAACTAACTCACCGCTTCCCATTCGAGTTCCTTTCGAGAGACAGAGAGCCTGGTGTGTTGTGATATCACTCACTTGATAGTTTTTTCCTCAGAGCATGGCCAGTTCACCTCCATTTCTTTCTGCATATTTGTTGCACAATCGGTTCCTGTTTGCTTTGCTCCCACAGGTCCCTATTGCTGATCTTTTCTGGCCATCTGATCTTGAGTATTGAGTGAAGACAGATGTTTATGAAGGTTTGTAGTTTGTTCGAAGTGCCCTTCATGATGCGCCAAGTCTCTGATCCATAAAGTTGCACTGACTTGACATTGAAGTTGAAAATCCGGATCTTATTTTCCATGCTGAGTGCCAAGTGCTGTTGATCTCCACACAGACTCGAGAGTAGTGAAAGCTTGTCTTGCTTTCCCAATCCTCGCGCTTTCATTTCCTCATCAGTTCCGTCCGCCTGTAGTTGAAACGATGCTTCCCAGGTAGGTAGGTGGGTATGTGAAGGAGGTTGCTTCTTTCAGATTTCTCCCATTTGTGCTGATTGTTGTCTGTTGTTGTTGCTGTTGGGCAGGAATCTTCATCACCTCTGTTTTCTTCACGTTCACTCGAAGTCCACTCTTTTATGCTTCTTTTATCAACTTGTTGCTTTTCACTGGCATATCTTCCAGTTTGTGGGAAATCAGACATATATATCATCTGCGAAATCTAGATCCTCCAATTTTCTAGTGTGGGTCCATTTTATGCCTGTCTCCTCGTTGCCTACCGCTGTCTGTCGCATTATCCATTCTACCACCCACAATCAGGAAAATCATTGGAGATAGTAGGCAGCCAGCCAGCTTTGTCTTACTCCCGTCCTCACTTAGAAGCATTCCGTGAGTTTCCTGTTGTGGATTACTTGGCATGCAGCATTATCGTACAACTGTTGGATGGGGTGAATAACTGTTGGCTGCACCCCATAGTAGCGAAGTAATTTTCGAAATCACCTCTCGATCGACGCTTTGCTGTTAAAGGCCTTTTCAAAGTCAATGAAGTTGAGGTAGAAGTAGAGAGGTGACTGTCATTCCAAGCTCTGTTCAATGATGATCCATAGTATTATGATTCGATCGATGCGTGACTTGTTCCTCCTGAATCCAGCCTGTTCCGGTCGAAGTTTTTCGTCCGGGATGATGCGGTTTTGTATTTTGCTGGGATGCACAGGAGCATAATGCCGCTCCAATTCTTACCTTGTCTTAAGTCTCCTTTTTTTGGTGGTTGAAATAGGTAGCCTCTCTGCCAATACACAGGTAGCTTGCTCTCTTTTCTCACTTTCTTCAGTAGTGGTGTCATCAAGTCAGTTGATGTCTCTGACTTCTGACAATCATTAAAGCAAGGTATTAGATAAGCTAAATTGTTTTGTTTTAAAGGCTCCACAGGATCCACCATTTAACCGACAAAGCTTGTTTCTAATTGAGTTTGTGGGTTTGAATGCCAAATACTTTTATTCCTGCCTTGTTAAGAATTCTGCGTAAGGTTTCCAAGCTTCCTTCTTTGTATGGAATTACTACTGATGATTTAGCTTTATTGTCGTGCAACAGAAAGTAAGTACCAGGCAATTATTGCCAGTGAAAACCTGTTAAATTCAACTTATTTGTTAGTACAGATAGGCGAAGAAGTTGGAAAAATCAAACAGAGCTACTGCCTTTGACCCAGTGGTAATTCTCAGTTAACACAAATACTGAACACACATGTGAAATGACCAAACTAGACTTCAAAATAGAGTTATCACAGGCAGGTTACTGGTGAAAAGCAGTAAATTATACAGAAATAATTAGAATAGAATAGTCCACTTAACTAACATGTTTTACTGAATTTTATATAATTATAACGGAAACTATTCAAGCCTTTCAAAGCAAGGCGGCTGATGAACAATAAAAGGAGGGGTTACCGTATATACACAAATATCCGATGTGTTAGCAGAGTTTTTCATTCGGAAACTAACTAAATGAAAACTACGCTTTGTTAGTCACTTATGCTTCACTGGACTTTTCAGCAGAAACATTATGCAGCTTAAAGCAATTTAATTCCTTTTATAAATTTCGACAAAAACCCTAAAAAGATGTAGTTTATCTGAATTAAACGTGTAATTTGTATTTGCGCAACACATTGCGGACATTTTGATCACACAGACGTGCCTACTTGCCATACATAGTTATGCACAAGACAAGAGTTGGCATGATTTACTGTGTACAGGTCAAGGTTACAAATAATGGGTGGGGAGATGGCATAAGGGTGTGGGTAAAACAAAAAAACAAATAAGGGAGGGGGTTGAAAATATCCTTAAGTAAATCGAAAATTAGTTCTAGATAGAAAAGAGTCAAACTTTAAGCACCATTAAGTACCAACGGACAAATGACCCTGCACGCACCAAACGCATGATAAAGGCGACTTCTGCGTATAAAGTACACATCTTATGATGAAAATAATAAATTAAAAGGCATGAAACTCTTACACAGAAGATTTTTCTCTGATGTGTGACAAAAATACCTCTCAGGTTTAGGTTTAGATTGGCGTATCAAACAGAGTAATGTCACCACATTCGATGCATGTAATTATCTAGGTCTTCCAACCCCTAGCAATGACCCTAATCCTCCCATAACCTATCCACAACGTGAAAATATCCCTAAACTAACCCTATGCTAACTCAAACAAACCCCGATATCGCTCTTATTAGGTTAACCTAATCCTAACCTGTCCTTAGTCTAAACCTTAAATTAATCTTTTCCAAACTTAACCTGAAACTTACCAGATACCCCATTTATTAACATAACATTTCACTAAGCATAATTTATTCATGATTGCAATATTATTTGTCAGATTTCACTAGCTTGCTGACTGCAAGTTTCAGAGTCACTTTGGTCAAGTCAGTAACAATGGTAGTTAGATGCAGAAATTAAATTGGGTGGGGATGGAGAACGGGAAAGATGAAAATGCAAAGTATTACAATTGAAAAGACAAAATAATACTAATGAAGAGACAGAAAGAAAGAAATAGAATTTACCTGTCGGGTATTAAGATAGATTACGTCCATTGCAAGTATGGTGATTGAACGAACTTCCTATGTATGCAGAGTTCAGGACTTAGCAAATGAATCGCCATTACTTCTGCAGTTTGAAGAATTTTGACTGGTACACTTTTAGGAAGACTGCTTCATATTCTATAGACGACTTTAAAGTTTGTTTGAAGTGTAGCTTGGTGTCTGGACATCGTTTTTCTGCTTTGTAAACCCATGCTGGGAAGTGTTCAAGGATACGTTTGGAAAACGAACGCTGGGTACGGCAGACATACCTGGCTCCATACGAGCTGGTGATATGGTGGATACACAAATACGTTACACGTTTCATTCAGATGACTGACTGACTGGTTTCAACATAGAACTTTGCACAGATGTGCACCAGTTCGAGTCGCCACACTTCACTCAACACACAATGAAGAGAAGAGAGTAGAAACAAATGCCAAATAGAGACAGTAAACACAGAAATGAGACAAAAGAAATAGTAATGTCGAAAAACAATATAGTTTTATTGGGTATTATAAGTCACAAAGAGTGGATGCATCTGCACCAGCCATTGAGAACGATTTTGAACTAAATCGCTGATTGTCTACAGCCATTGGTTTTTACTGTCCCGAAGACCCCAACCACGAAGTCTACATCTTCTTACGTGGCTGGCTGAAACTAACTGCTGTGGATTTATTTCATTGACTGATGATGCCATGTTTTGGCTGGACCACCACTGGCCAACTCTTTTCCAACCTGATCGATCCTACGTCAGCTAAACATTGCCTGTTGTTGAGGAAGGCGATAGCTGGACATGCGTAGCACATGTTCTAACCATCGCGATCGGTTTAACTTCACAGTCTTGTCTATTGATTTCCCCTCCAAGTCACCTAGCACTCGACCCGTAACCTCAATACTGCTCACCCTATTATACCACTTCACTGTTTTGTCGAAATGACGTAGTTTATATCATCTTTCACGAGAGCTCATCATTATTATTCACTGTTCACAGCTCCATGTTAGCCAATATATATTTCCCCTGTATAAGGTATGTGCACAGAGTTTCCCAGTATTTGATACTGTGTTGGCAGTTTACGGAATTTCACACGTTAGATTGCCAAATAGGCCCACTTAACAATTATCACCGTAGGAATAACTTCCAGTTCACATGTATACGTCTAAATATCAGCAGTCGTTTATTTTGAATTTGACTCATTTTCCAAGCATTAATTTCTTGGGATCACGAACTTGAAAGCAGTTAAAGACCCAATTGGCTGGATGGTAAACAAGCTACCTGTGTAACCGGAAAGTTCTGAGTCTCATGCCTCATATAGCCACGGTTACTGCTCACTGCAGAGGAATTACTCCCTTTACATTAAAGTATGTTGTTTCCGAATTCCCGACGGATAGCTGCTACCTTGACGTGATGGTCGGGCTTGCATATCCAACAAGGTACACCGGCTGGAAATATTGTTCCTGCAGGATAGCGATTAGACTAAAGGTAGTTACGGGCATAGTATAAGAATGTTTTCTTACACTATGCTGGGGGTCTGTTGGAAAAGTCTTACTGCTGGAGAACAGGGATGTAACAGCAGCAAGGTGTTTCCTTCAGACGACCAGCGTGCCAGCCAGCTATTCTGTTTCTCCACTCTGGAGAAAGGGGTTTAGAAAAGGTTGACCCCAACAATAGTACATCCCTACTTACCCCACCTACGGTGGTCCGTAACCGGCGGTAAATTTACTAATACAGAAGCAACCCAAGAAAACAGTTCATACAGGCCGTGTGTGACCGGCTGGCCTCAAGCAGTTGTCCTCTGGACTAGCCCTCTTTCTGTTCCAGATACCCGAAGAATCCATCAACCTCCATGGTGTGGGCAATCGAGAAGTAACAACTGCCCACACACTTCCAAAAGCACACAAAGCCTTCCTGAGCATCATTCTTCTTTACCCACATCACCTTCATCATCTCCCCCCCCCATTACCTACTACAGTCAGTAGTATTCTTCAGAAGAGTGAGTCATCTTCACTTCACTCTGTTTCCGAATTCAGTCTAATCCGTTTATATGTAATTTATACTGTCAGCTAATAAAAGGAAGCCTATCCGCTTTAAGGATGCTGAGTTTTTCTCTAAATGTAGGCAAATTTGTATTAAGTGAATTATCCAGACTGGTAATCAATACAATACAAGTGATCCTTACACTTGATAGCTTTTTAATCCCATTTCTACTATTTTAACACTCATTTACTTTAGTATGGACTGAGATACAAAACAGAGATAAAGAGAGATAGAAATGGAGACAGAGAGAAGAGATATTGTCTCTCTTTGTACTTATCTAAATGGAACATGGAATAAATATCCTAACGTAAACAAAACTCTGTCTACTTCATTTCTAAATGGAATAAAAAACCAGCAGTGTTTATATTCTATATATATTTCACTATGAAAACAGTCGAGAATTCTTTATCGGTTAAGACGATCTCATGTAAATAAAATAGTAGTGGAGAATTTTCATGTATTATCTAATCGTTTCAGTGAACTAATGCAAACAGTAATGCTTAGTCTTACTGTTTGTAGTTATAACTTTTTTTTCTGAAGTAAGGGAGGGAGAGGAGGGGAATTCTCTGTTAGCGTTTCTTTGCACTTATCATCAACAGAATGAATTGACGTACACGTTAAAATACTACTGATTTTACTTTGGACGATGTCTGTGAATGTTACCTTCGTGAACATTTCGTTGCTCCTCATTGTGTACAAACACCGACTAATCAAGTATCAGCTAACAGGTTAGAAATAGGGAGTGAAGTGGTTGATGAAGGGTGTTGACCACTTCACTTCCATCAGCCAGCCCTAATTGGTTGACTGCTGAAGAAATCTCAGAACGGATACAGAAAGCTAGTCTTGCATATGCCAGTTTATGCCGTCTCTGGCGTAGACGTGATATCCAGCTATCGAAGAAAGGGCGTGTGTACTGCTCAGCAGTTTGTTCCAACCTACTTTATAGCTCTGAGACCTGGCCAATGAGAGTGGAAGACATGAAAAGCCTGACTGGCTATCTTTGATCATAGGTGCCTGGGTACTGTCACCCGTGTGTTAAGTGATGATATAATAGGGTGAGCAATATTGAGGTTAGACATTGATTGCTGGGTGAGTTGAAGGGGAAATCAATACACGAGGCTGTGAAGCTATATCGACTGAGATGGTTAGGACATGTGTTACGCATGCCTAGCCCAGCCATCGCCTTCCTTGATAACGGGCAATGTTAGCGGTGGTCAAACCAAAACATGGCTTCATCAGTCAGTGAAATAAATCCACAACAGTTAGTTTAAGCCATGTAGGAAGGTGCAGACTTCCTGTTTGAGGTCGTCGAGACGGTTAACACCAATGGCTGTAGAAAATTGGTGATATGGCTTGAAATTGTTCTCAGCGATGGCTGGCGCAGATGCATCCACTCCTTAAGACTTAAAATACACAATAAAACTATATTGTTTTTCGATATTACTATTCTTTTTGCCTCACATCTCTGCTTACTGTCTTTATTCTACATTTGTTTTTACGTTCTTCTTCTTGTCTGGCTCTGTGTGTTGATTGAAGTGTGACGACTCGAACTGGTGCACATCTGTGCAAAGTTCTATGTTGAAACCAGTCAGTAACAGCTTTTCAATTGCTAATCCAATCAAAACTTGCGTGAAATTAAATAATACTTCACAAACCAAATGTGTAGTATTCATGGATTACATGTTCTCAGGTCTTGGCGATTTCTCGAAAATAATATTCCGTCTAACTTTTTTCATTGAGAAGTTAAGGCACACGGACATTATTCAAATCCTCTACCTCCTTTTACAGTCTGTCAATTCCTGCATCTTACCTATTCTTCTTTACTATCCACTCTTATTCTCTTTTGGGGTGCTTAAAAAAGACTATGCCATACTTCGTAGAAGTCGGTAGGGTGTCAATTAGGCGAGTGGTGTTGTCCCATTGGTCCATATTACTGACATCGTAATTAACAGGCACTTGATTTCGTCCAACAAATGTGCTAAAGAGATTTTGTCAGACTGGGAGCACCCACTTTACCCTCAGCTTCCACCTTGTTGCATCTCCTTAGGTAAAACAAGAAGTTATTTCAAAAGGCAATACGCTCGTGCACGTCTGAGTATAAAAGTTGCATGACACCATATTTGGTGACAAGTATTTTATGTGATGAAAATAGTGTCAGCCACGAACTAACTAGCTAGCTAACTAACTAACTAACTCACTAACTAAGTATCTAACTAATTAACTAACTAACTAACCAACTAACCTTCTTTCCATTAGTGAATAAACAATTTTCTTTCCATCCTTAAATCATCAAGATTTACTGTTATTTTTCTTCTTCTTATGTTTATAATCTTCTCATTTCTTTTTCTTTATTTTTTCATAATTTTACGCATCATTTGAGCTCTGTTATAACTGTTCTTTTTTTTTGTTCTTCCCCTCATCATGTTATGTCAAGACAATGTTAGATTCAAAACTCTATAACATGCTAAAATTTCCATACTGTATCGATAATACGGTTTGAAACAAACCCACTCATGTTATTATTATTATAGTTATTATTCTCTTTTTATACTTTGCACACTTTTTACATTACTCCTACTGTAAATGTGGACAAATTCCTGTGGTTACTCTTATTTATGATGTTTTGAGTAAATTAGATACAATATTGTAACAAATTCTGAAAACCCCATGCTGTTTTATAAGTACTGTCTTTTTGCAATTAAGCAGATTATTATTATTAAAAAAAGTTCATTATTTACTGCCATATGAATGCATTTCTTAAGGTTTCAGGAGTTCTCACTCCATATAAAATTTTGGGGTCTATCAAATATAAAGATATGAAGAAAGCAGTCAGACAATATAAGGAGGCCTTAATCTTACCAGCTTGCCTCATGACAACTTATCAGTAAGGTGTATTTTCAAACATCACTCCATGACAGGTTAGATTAAGGCAGAAAGACCTTCAGCCATAGAGTTAGAGCTATAGGCTCAGAAGAAGTAATTGAAGATGGACTAAGCATTGTATATGATACCTTGATTGATTGAAAATAGCTATCCCGACAAATTTATCAAGAAACATATGACAAAGAAAGCGGAAAAGGACTACTCACTGTCCGTGAACAAGAAGCCTTTATACATCACATGACTGCAATTCATGGGCGATATACCTAGCGAAATAATTACGAAGAAATTAGGAAAATCAGTTCAAAGGAGTTTCGATGCTGGCAAACTACGAGTCATGTTTTCTACACGACCGTTCGTGATTCCTCGATTGAAAGATGAAGTACCTAGACTAGACTAGCCACTTCTAATTGTATCTACCAATTCAACTGCGCTTATGTTAGAGCGACTTATATTGGCCGTTTTTCTAGGAACTTGGTTTTTCGTGCTAGAGAACATCTCCTAGTATGGCTAAGTAAAGGTGTAGTAAAAACCATCAGCAGTTCGATATTTGACCATCTGATCCAAATCGGCCGACCACAAAGCCATCCAGCATTGAAGAATCCTTCTCTATCATCTATCAGGTACAAATAAATTGCCAAAAACATCAAAATACCGCGTGCTCCAAACAGCAGAGGCTATCGTGGTTCACCAGTGCTTTATTTGCAAAAGAATCAAGTCCAACCAGCCACTACTACTGCCCTGTCCGTCCTTCAGTAGAAACTATAAATTCATGAATTTGTATTATTATCTTTCCTGATTTTTCTGACATTCAGTTTATTGCTATGTTGACGTTATCAAACTGTAATTCATTGATATTATTATTATTGATTCGCTGTTATTTGAACAACATAAATGTTCTTCATAACACTAATTCATTCATTCACTATAATGTATATACAACTGTAGAGCCTGGTGATGAAGTTATCGGAAAGAGTATTCTTTGTTCAGTAACCATTCTTTTGAAAATTAAAGTGACGAGAAAGTCACCGATTCACCAAATTATGTCTGTCAGTAAGCACGAAACTTTTGTCTATGGAATTTCTTTTGGTCGACTCACCACAGAAACTTAAGCGTTAACTTACCTTCCTGTTATTTTATAAATCTCATTTGAAAACACAGTAGATTTTATTTTTATATGTTGGCTGTTCGGCTAGATGCCCGATTCATGTCCCATGTAAACTTGTTGATGTGGTTTTTGTTTCACCAGGTGAGTGAGTTGACTGCAAAGCTCTCCTTGCTCTTCCAGACAATATCTTGAACGCTTACTTCATAAAGCTCAGTGAATATAACACACATATCTTGTCTACAGGATTTCATCATCGGTTAGACAATCAATGTAAAACCACCAATCGAGTACTGGATAGCCACCCGTTTTGTTGGTCTAGTTTGAAACTCTTCAGCAGTGAGCAGCCACTCCACTGGCAGGGTTCAAATCCACCACCTTCTGGTTACAAGGTGAGCGAGTTCGTAGACCTTTCAGCCAGCTAATGGGACACGCCAATCCAATGGCCAGTCACTCCATGAATTCCAACTTTTGCCAATTCACCCGACCTGCTGTACCCCATTGGTCATGACTTCTCAATAACAACCAACATGAGTATCGAATTGATGATATTCAAGCGTTCGAACTCCATGCGCGTGGGTGTGTACTGCTAAAGAGTCCCCGAGTAAACAGACGAAACAGCTAGCTGTCCAGTACTCTAGCGGTACTTTTCCAATGGTTCCCCAACTGTTGTCGATTCATCATGAAATCTTGTAACCAATCAAATCGAATCCCTGAAAATCAAGACTCACTTACAAATCTTGTCCATTATTTGTAGAATGTAAATTTCACTAATGTATTTTAGTGTATTTCATTTGTTTTACTTATCACATACATAAGTCCAGCTCAAATTTACGTTAATTATTCTAATTGTTCTAAAATACGCTAAATCATTGATAATTCCTTTGTCTCTCAGTGTTTAGTCTACCATTCATTGGGATTTTTTGACATCTAAAAAGAGAGAGACAGAGATAGACGAGGTAAGCCTTTTTCACCAACCAACATACTCAACACATAGACAAACACACACGCACACTCACACCTAGTGACAATCACAAACAGAAACCCATTTTATGGTGGTTGGTATAATCACAACTTCACAGATAACACTAAAATGTGTGAATGGCAATTAAAAATGGTAACAAAATAGCAACAACAGCAACAGCTAAAGCAACGCCCTAACAACTGCCTTACTTTAACGGCATTTTTTGACACTGGAGGAATCCATTTTTATCGCCAGTCTATTCAGACTTTCTATAAAATATATATGTGGTGCGAAAAAAAGGTGGGTTGTAGCACAAGTCTGGAAAGGCTAAGTGTATAGGAGGAGCAGAACAACAACAAGGAGAAGAAGGCAAAGGTGACGAGAAATGAAACGGTCAACTGGTTAAACATCCATTTTTGTCCATCCAAGAGATAAAAGTTTTTTCTAAAAAAAGCGCATAAATTTCTGGATGAGTTGTCATGATAATAGTAGTGGAAAGGCAGAGTTTCTTTCTAACAAAAAAAATTGTTTTTCCCGGAGTTTCAAAAATAAACTAACTGAGCGGTGAGTAAGTAAGTAAGATGCATTTCCGGTGTGTTTTATTTATTTTTGTACCTTCACGACACATACAAAGGAAGTTGGATCAACCAACAGAGAAAACTTACTCACTATGACAAATTATTATTACTATTGTTTTTTTCTTTTAATTTTCACGCCATAAAATTAAAATACTTTTTATTGTGACTACTTGTTTTATGGATGTTTTTATAAGCTATATTGAATTATGTTCTTCTATGAGGAGAATGACTTGTCCTTCAATCCTTAAGCACTTCCTATCGGTTGTGATATTTTTTGAATAATAAACTCATATATGTAGAGAGAGAGAGACGATATGATTTCTTCGGAAGTACTAAAATGGAAAGTATTGATGTTAACTGGAGAGCTGGTGTATAACAGCAGTATTACTAGTAGTCATAGTAAATATGCTGAAAATTATGTTTCGTATTCAAATGTTGCTATAATTCATTCAGAGCAAAATTAGTTAAAGCGAACAATTGTCGTTTCAATAAAGTTACTCTTCTTCAGGCTCTACAATTATATATCTGTGTATTTATAGAATAAATGGGTGAGAAAGTTCCAGAATAATTTCCGGTCAAGGGTCAAATTTATAAAATTACAATTAAGAATTAAAATGCCATAATAAACAAGGAGACGGATAAAACTCAAACAAAGCAGCAGCATAATTCTTAATTGTAATTTTATTAATTTGACCATTGACCGGAAATTATTCTGGAACTCTCCCACCTATTTATCATAAATACACGAATGTACAGCCTCCTAGTTGGTGACTTCGTCGAGAGGAAAATTGTCTTCGCTGCAACCGTCTTTTTAATAATTCCTGTGATCCAATGTGTATAATCCGTGAATATATATATATATATATACATGTATTAATTTAAGCATACAATAACCAACCAGTAAAGGCAAATTAGAATCATATAAGAAGTCGTATTGTGGAACAAGTATAAGATGTGATGAAACAATAGTCAGCTAATTTTGAATATGCATGGTCAATGAGAACATCAGATAAAATGAGATGAAATAATTTAATGAAGTGTTGAAATAGTTTCTAAATTACTAATCGGTCAACGCTGTCTGTCGAAGTCCTTTCCGAGGTCGATGAAGGAGGTTGAGGTCGAGAGTGAGAGTTGACTACTACTCTATGCTTTGCACGATGATGATGATGCGTGGAGTTGTAATTTGATCAGCACATGATTTGCCTTTCCTGAATTCAGCTGGTTCCCATGGGTGGTGTGGTTCTCAATCCAGTGCATCCTTTATTCTTTCCAGGATGATGCAACTTAGTGTTTTACTTGGTTGTG